>OZ035835.1:5273466-5360966 GCA_964034765.1 Knipowitschia caucasica | reverse complement strand
TCTCAGACATTGTTATTTTTATTATTATTATTATTATTTTCATGCATTGAACATAAGATGGAACATAATTCTTCTGGAGGTCTTGTGTTTTGCATCAGCATCACTCTGCAGTCGGAGCAGAGCCGTGATGGTGAAAGGTGAAAGGTGAAAGGGTTGAGGTGAAGTTGTTAAAAATGTGAGAATTTTAGGGATTTTTGAGAGTGTCTGCCATCGCCACGGCAACACAGTGAAGAATAAGTCCATGGCTCCAGAGGTTTTGCCGCCCATGTAAAACCGACAACACGTCTAAATGAGTGACTGGACTTACGTAAGTTGAGGGATTTCTTTAATTCCGTTTCCGGCTCCAACTGTTCACTCGAAGCCAGAGACGTCCTCATCCTTTTGCATTTTTATTTGCGTCTCACTGCACAGATGGCCCCAGGCTTTTACACCGCAAAAACTGGAAATAGCTCCAAAGTTCTTCAGAATTGACCGGGTTTTTGAGAAAAGTGTGATGTGGAAATGTCCAGGAGGATGCTCTGGTCTCTCTCTGGTCTCTCTCTGGTCTCTCTGGTCTCTCTGGTCTCTCTGGTCTCTCTGGTCTCTCTCTGGTCTCTTTCTGGTCTCTCTGGTCTCTTTCTGGTCTCTCTGGTCTCTCTCTGGTCTCTCTGGTCTCTCTCTGGTCTCTTTCTGGTCTCTCTGGTCTCTCTCTGGTCTCTCTCTGGTCTCTCCCTGCTTTCTCCCTGGTCTCTATTCTCTCTCTCTCGCTCGCTCTCTCTCTCTCTCTCTCTCTCTGCCTCTCTGCTCTCTCTCTGCCTCTCTGCTCTCTCCCTGCTCTCTACTCTCTCTCTCTCTCTCTCTCTCTCTGCTCTCTCTCTCTGCTCTCTCTCTCTCTCTCTCTCTCTGCTCTCTCTCTCTGCTCTCTCTCTCTCTCTCCATCTCTCTGCTCTCTCTCTCTCTCTCTCTCTCTCTCTCTGCTCTCTCTCTTTCTCTCTCTCTCTCTCTCTCTCTCTAAAGCGTGTTTGTGACCATAACAAGGCATCTCTCTAATGCATCTCTAATGAAACCAAATGTGTTCAATGAAGGCTTCCAATTGGCTCTGTCTCCGGCGGCAACAAAGGTCGATAAGAAGCCGATAAAAACATCCCGTCCCTGTGCGCTCTGCAAACAGCGACACAGGGCTCAGGTGCGGGTCGTAAGCTGTGGGAGGAGGCAGCAGCTGTGGGAGGCGGCAGCAGCTGTGGACCGGGCTCTCTGGAGAATCCATTTGGTTGGAGTCAAAGGAGCAGAAATGCACAGACTCTGGTTCAACTAGAAGCAGTGTGGTTAATGAAGCAGAAGAAACCAGATTATAAACTTTGTTATATAAGGATTACTGCGGTCTCTTGAACCGGATTTTCAGATTACAATCACACAATCAATTCATCACAAAGTTATTCTGTGCCTTTAATTTTGCAATAATGTTAAAATATGACACCACATGTGTCAGCTGTCACTATACTGCACTTTAGCACTCTCGCTTATCAGCAAGAAGGTTCTGGGTTTGAATCCCGGTCATAACAGGGGCTTTCTGAGTGAAGAGCCATTGGTCCAGAAGGGGCAGATGACCATTTATTCATTCATTCAATTTCATCCACTTTATTCATTCATCCATTTCTGGGTCTAAGATGCCACCTGCCCCTCACGATCCTGCAGTTATTGAATGATATTGTTTTGTATAATGTATAATCTATAATTACAGATTGATTCTAGTCTTATCTCCAAACATAAACCATTACAGTTTTTCTCAGTGGCTTTGGTGCATTTCTCAGAACAATTAGTGCAAACTGCAGAACCTTGTGGATAACCTGCAAAAAGTGCGTCACCTTCTCAAAACGAAAAGTTTTTTCCTCAAAAGCAAGTCTTCAGGTCAATGAAACTGTCTGTGTCGTCAAAATAATAAGTCCTAACAACATTGAGTATGAACAACAGTCACATGACTTACTCTGTGTGTTTTCAGTGTAAAAAGTCAGATCTCGGAGACACTTGAGCACGACTCTGAGCTCGCTGTACACGACCTGTGCAGACATTTACAGTAAAAACTACAGTAAAGTTACACAAAGACTATTTACTAGACGTAACTGACATTCTGTAACATATATGTATGTACTGTATGTGTGTATCTATGTATGTGTGTACTGTATGTGTGTATCTATGTATGTATGTACTGTATGTGTGTATCTATGTATGTATGTACTGTATGTGTGTATCTATGTATGTATGTATCTATGTATGTGTGTATCTATGTATGTATGTGTATCTATGTATGTGTGTATCTATGTATGTATGTACTGTATGTGTGTATCTATGTATGTATGTATCTATGTATGTGTGTATCTATGTATGTATGTACTGTATGTGTGTATCTATGTATGTATGTATCTATGTATGTATGTACTGTATGTGTGTATCTATGTATGTGTGTATCTATGTATGTATGTACTGTATGTGTGTATCTATGTATGTATGTATCTATGTATGTGTGTATCTATGTATGTGTGTGTGTATGTATGTACTGTATTGTATGTGTGTATCTATGTATGTATGTACTGTATGTGTGTATCTATGTATGTATGTACTGTATGTGTGTATCTATGTATGTGTGTATGTATGTATGTGTGTATGTATGTACTGTATTGTATGTGTGTATCTATGTATGTATGTACTGTATGTGTGTATCTATGTATGTATGTACTGTATGTGTGTATCTATGTATGTATGTACTGTATGTGTGTATCTATGTATGTGTGTATGTACTGCATGTATGTACTGTATGTATATGTATGTGTGTATCTATGTGTGTATGTACTGTATGTATGTGTACTGCGTGCATATGCTCTTTGCACAATGCTGTAGAACTGCAGTCACATATATATATATACATATATACATGGAACAAACATACAAGAAATATCATTATGGTAAAACTGTGACAAATGTAAACTATAAACCACACCTCATGAGTGAAGTTGAAACTCAGATAAATGTGTTCAATTGTTCAAAGATTTAGAGGAAAAAAAAGATGAAGGAATGTATGAAATTATCTTGACAGATATGATTTTGAACCAGTTCAAGTTTGAACCAGTTTTGTTTGTGACCAAAGCGATGACATGAGGACAGTTAGTTTTATAGTGAAAGACTCTTCAGAAGTGATAAGTGTGTTTCATTCTGACACAACAGAAGCTAATGATAATGTTAAAAAAACGCAGAGAATTGATGAAAGTTATTGATACATGAACGAAAACATTTGAAATGTGTTCAGAGGAGAAACTGCTGCGATGATGTCACCAATGACCCAGTGTTGTGGAGGTTGAACTAATAGTTTGAAGAACTTTAAGTGAACTTCCCTCTATTCGACTGGGGATTACAGGAAAACAAAACAAAACTAGAAACATATTCTTGTTGATGAAAGTAGACAGTCCAGTCTTTCAGAATCTGGTTTCATATTTCACATATTCATAGCACAAATTATTCTGTAGGGCTTAAAAATCAGTGAAATCATCAAAAACGGCTGGCAGTCAATGAGTTAGTGTACTAAAAAAAAGTATTTTATACATTTATTTTTTTGCCGCTTTTAGTCAGATTTAAGCGTTTTCCAGTTTAGTTTGGAGTGAGCCAAAATGAAATTATCTCAGAAAAATAATGTTCCGGACACTCCTTGTTGGGGCCTCCGATCTTATCTGTTCCGTCTTTTCCTACAACAGGATTAACTTCTTTGAAAACACGGTTAAAGCTGCACTAACTGACTTTGGGATTCTGAAACCACGGACTCTCTGGCCTCGCTCTTTCTGCTCCCCTCCCCGCACCCACGAAGCTATCTCCCCCCACACACACACACTGTTGGGACGGAGCTAGCGTCTCCCAATATGGATAATACATGGATATGGATTTGCACATGGATGGCGTGACCATAGAACGATAGAACCAGGAAGTGCGGAGGAACGAGACTTTCTTTTGGATGGCTGTCTTGCTGTGTAAGCAGTAACCGATGATGAAGACGAGGAAGCTTCAGGTTAGCTCCTCGGCTTGTTGTGCTAACTCAGCTGTCTGTGCTAACGGACCTGTAGATTTCTCACAAAAGTGGGGGCCAGTGGTCCGCTGTGATTGGTCACAATCTGTGACCCGAAACACATTCTCTTCCTTAATTCATCAAAACTCGATCTAAAATATAATGTCACGTCAGCACAAACCTGCGCTACTTTTTCTTCAAAAAGACGTATATCCCAATGCACTGCATGGACATGGATAGCATTTTAGTAATGAATACAAAAATAAAGTCAGTTAGTGCAGCTTTAACATGGAATAATGACAATGTGATTAACAACAAACAGTCAAATCAATACAAAAGCACATGAGTAAATAAAAAGTATTATTATTATGTGTGAATACTGATGTGTGTCTCCAGCTTCGCTCCATCGAGGACCTGCAGACGGTGCAGGTGGTTAAGCTGCTGCGCTACGAGAAGAAGGTGGCGGTGATGTTCTTGCTGATGATCGGCTGCTTCCTGATCTGTTGGACGCCGTACGCCGTGGTGTCGATGCTGGAAGCCTTCGGACGCCACCGGAACATGGTCTCGCCCACCGCCGCCATCATCCCCTCCTTCTTCGCCAAGTCCAGCACGGCCTACAACCCCCTCATCTACGTCTTCATGAGCCGCAAGGTAAAGCCAGAGTTTGGCGTCACTGAGACACGGTTATTTATGTATTTTGGGATATTCCATTGCATGAGACACTGCCATACAAGTGTTTTTCTTCTGGTTCCATTCTCTTTTCGACTGAGGCCTCGTTCTCTCGTTCTAAAGAGATGTATTAAGTCAATAGACGTGTAGTGTTGAGGACCGTAACCTTAATGGCATCCATGGGGTTGCCTTGAGTCTTTAGTCCGCTTTTTCCAGAAGGTGCCGAGGTCGGAAATCACAATTTTCATGGTTGCATTTTAGTTTTTACTTGTGAAGAAAAGGACCAACGAGGCGAGGGTCTGGGACTGTGTAAAGCCACAGAAGACTTTTTATTAACGTTACAAAGAGACACAAGCAGAGATAGATTGACGGCTACGTAGAGACTGTAGATGGATAGATTGATAGATAGATAGATAGATAGATAGATAGATAGATAGATAGATAGATAGATAGATAGATAGATAGATAGATAGATAGATAGATAGACAGACAGATTGACAGTTAGGTGGATAGATGTGCCCAAGGACACAAGGACAGCAGACATTAGTGGGAGTAGTTGGAGTAGGTCCCGTGATGGGCTCGAACCCGCAACCTTCGGGCCCAAAGGCGCTACTGTCGCCCCAGTGTTGATGCTAAAGACCGTTTCACTCTTTCACAGAACGGAAAGTTGTGGTTATTCGACCACATCCAAAGTCAAAACTCTCAAATTTAATTGCAGTAGAACTCACAGAAGTAAGAACTCTTTTATCCCTGTTGCCGTTGGTATTTTTTAAACCAAGTCCTGTTGTGTATTTATGGTTTCTTTGTGTGTGCCTTTCTGCTGCTGCAGCCAACATGGCCCTCGAGGATAATAAAGATATCTTGAACTTTGAGCCTTGAGCCTTGAACCTTGAGCCTGATCAGAAGTCTCCATCCCCCAGGTCTCAGTTCCTTGGGTGCTGCGAGAAACAGACGTGGATTATGGGAGCAGAAGTTTCCATGTCACAAAACCAGAAGCTAAAGATCTGATCTGAAGAATTTTCATCAGTTTAACACCTTGAGACTTGGACTTGACTTGGACTCTTGGTCAGAGACTTGTGTGTATCTCTGGGCTCCACACATCAACCAATGATGAGTGTTTGTGTTATCATTTTGAATCTGTGCAGTGTTGTGGTGTTGTAAACTTCAGAGCAGTCTGTTGTGTTTGACCCTGGAACTGGTCCTAACTCTCTCTCTTCCACTTCAGTCTCGCTCAGTCTCGCTCAGTCTCGCTCAGTCTCGCTCAGTCTCGCTCAGTCTCCCTCAGTCTCCCTCAGTCTCCCACAGTCTCGCTCAGTCTCGCTCAGTCTCCCTCAGTCTCGCTCAGTCTCGCTCAGTCTCCCTCAGTCTCCCTCAGTCTCCCTCAGTCTCGGTCAGTCTCGGTCAGTCTCCCTCAGTCTCGCTCAGTCTCGCTCAGTCTCCCTCAGTCTCCCTCAGTCTCCCTCAGTCTCGGTCAGTCTCGGTCAGTCTCCCTCAGTCTCCCTCAGTCTCCCTCAGTCTCCCTCAGTCTCCCTCAGTCTCGCTCAGTCTTGCTCAGTCTCGCTCAATCTCGCTCAGTCTCGCTCTCTTATCCTTCCGCCTGCACCAGAGAGAGTGGATTTCACACCATTTATGAATGTTTCATGCTTATATACTTTGTAGGGTGTCCCTCTGAACCCTCTCTCTCTCTCTCTGTAGTCCTGGTCCTGGTCCTCAGTCTCCCCCTGACCTTTCTCTCTCTGTAGTCCTGGTCTTGGTCCTGGTCCTCAGTCTCCCTTTCTCTCTCTCCCTCTCTCTCTGTAGTCCTGGTCTTGGTCCTGGTCCTCAGTCTCCCTCTCTCTCTCTCCCTCTCTCTCTGTAGTCCTGGTCTTGGTCCTGGTCCTCAGTCTCCCCCTGACCTCTCTCTCCCTCTCTCTCTGTAGTCCTGGTCTTGGTCCTGGTCCTCAGTCTCCCCCTGACCTCTCTCTCCCTCTCTCTCTGTAGTCCTGGTCTTGGTCCTGGTCCTCAGTCTCCCCCTGACCTCTCTCTCTCTCTCTGTGTTTCAGTTCCGCCGCTGCCTGCTGCAGCTGCTGTGCTTGCGCCTGTCCGAGCTGCAGCGCGGGTTGAAAGAGCGCCCCCTGGAGCCCGTGGAGCGGCCCATCAGGCCCATCTACGTCCCGGACAGCAGCTGTGGCCCGCGGGACCGGCCCAAGAAGCGGGTCACCTTCAACTCCTCCTCCATCGTCTTCATCATCACCAACGACCACCTGCAGCAGCTCGGCGCCCCCTCCAGGACAAGCAGCGACTCACAGGTCAACGTGATCCAAGTGAGACCTCTGTGAGACCGAGCAAGACCTCTGTGAGACCGAGCAAGACCTCAATGAGACCGAGTGAGACCTCTGTGAGACCGGATGAGACAAAGTGAGACCTCCGTGAGACCGAGTGAGACCTCCGTGAGACCTCCGTGAGACCTCCGTGAGACCGGATGAGTCTGAGTGAGACCTCCGTGAGACCGGATGAGACCTCCATGAGACCGAGTGAGACCTCCGTGAGACCTCTGTGAGACCGGATGAGACCTTCGCGAGACCTGCGTGAGACCTTCGCGAGACCTGCGTGAGACCTCCGCGAGACTGAGTGAGACCTCTGTGAGACCGAGTGAGACCTCTGTGAGACCGGATGAGGCCGAGGATTCTCTGAACTCTCTGGAACCAAAACAAAACCTTACCTCAAAGTTCGAAAAGAGTAAAGTACTGGATAAACGCATCGTAAGAATGACCTCAGATTTCATAACCCTCAAAATCAAAACAAGACTGATGACGAGATCCTATAAGAGAGATCCTTTTCTTGCCCCACAGTGAGGAAATGTCAGTGTTGCATTGCAAGTCATAGAACAGTAGGAATGAGGCACAGCACAAGATCCGTGAACCTTTACAAACAGCTCAACTCTGGAAAAAAAGATATAATATGAGGCAGTTTTTTTTATCTTAATCTGAGCACATTCTGACTTTGGTAAAACAAGATTTTTCCAACTTTGTTCAAGAACTGTATTTTCTCATTCCAAGGGAGACATTTTTAAATCAAGAACATTTCGCTTTGTCCCGTTGGCAACTCTTGTGTGAAAGCAGTCAAAATGTGCTCAAATTAACACACATTTAGCTATATTTGAGCAATTTTTGACCTATTTTTCATCCAAAATGGGTCTTGAATCAGGCTAAATCTGTCCTGAAGGCAGCTGTAGAGACCCCAGACTTTACACTATAATTAGGACTAACCAGAACTAAAACTTAATTATTCTGACAAAGTACGTTTAAGAGTAGGAACAAACTAAAAGTGCTCAATTTTGGAGAAAAAACAGCTTTGTCTGAACCATAGACTGTTCACAGATGGACAATGCTTACCCACTAAGTCACTGAAGCGCAACAGAGAAGTGCTCATGGACGAAGTTTTGCTCCTACTCTCTTCGGATACAAAAGTCTGTCAGTCCACTCTCCTCTGTGGTCTGAACGCAGCTTTACTCACACCGCTAATATTTTTCCATTAAGTCACGTTTTCATACAGAAATCAGCGGTGACTTGGACTTCGGAGTCACAATTTTTGATAAAAGAACCAAGACTTGGGACTCGACCTGGACTGAAGCCAGAGACATGAGCAGACTCAGAAGATTCTCCTCCATCAAATCACAAAAAACATATACATTTTTTTGACTTCACAGGCCTCAAATTCAGGACAAACTCTTACTGTATAAGAAGTTGGTTTTGATGTGTCTCTGTGAGCACCAACATGTGAGCTAGAGGAGCTTACATGTTGGTGCTCCTCATTCTACATCCTGACTGTTAAACACAAATATATATTTAGAGGAAGATCCAACGTTTTTCTGTGTGGTCGTAGCTCTTCCCACTGTGAGCGACTAAAGCTTTATGTTGTTGAGATAAAAAAGTGATATTCTTGAGGTCTATCTTTTGAGAAACACCGGAGTTTATGGATTATTTCACGTTTTGTTTGTCAAATTTGAATTATAAATCAGCTGATGTGTCCAAACGGTTTTGTTTTTGAGTGGCGGTCTCCCTTGATCCCACAGTGGTGGCGCTAATGTTAGGCAAAAATAGACAGAGCCCCCCCCCATCTTCTTTGTGGCACCAATGTCCTGAGCCTGAAATCGGAAGTAGACTAAATAGTTTAAAGGCTTGGACTGAATTTAACTTCTCCCAATTTTATTTTACATACTTACAGAATAAATATTGTGCTTTGTAATACTATAATCATTCATTAAGGGCCCCCAACGGAGACTGGCCTTGGCCCTGGCCCCTTCGATTGGCAACTCCGGCCCTGCACATGTACTTACTGCAGTCACTTCTTGGACCTCTTCTTCTGCGTTTTATAGACACTAAACCCTCTTTTAAGTCACACATTTAAACATGAGAATATGTATAAACCAGGGGTCTCCAACCTGTAGCTCGCCACCTCCTTCCAGGTAGCTCGCCAAAGCAGTTAGAAATGAACAAATCAAACAATAATGCAATATTTCAGATAGTATTAATCATTTTTCATTATTGTTCACATCAATTTATCACAACTTTTTTCCCAGGGCTGTTTTAAGGAGTAGCTCTCTGCCTTTATTGTCCCGGGAAAGTAGCTCTCTGGGTGAAAAAGGTTGGGGACCAGACAATAACATTAACATTTTAAAGCTGGGGTACCTTATTTTTACACATAAACAGCATATATAGTGTTTGTCCCACCAGAAAGAGCGTCTGCACAATATTAAAAAAAACATGTTATATTTTAATTATGTGTAAGAAAGAGCCCTGTGAGGCACTATTTGACTCTTTGGGCTGACAGCTGATTGGCCGAGTGAGGCTGGTCCTCTCTTTGTCACGTTTTTGTCGGAATTAAACTAATCCAAATTGCGACAGAGGCTAAAAATACAGAAAGCTCGTGATGGAAGCCGCTCTTGGACTACATGGCTTCCTTCCTGCGTGGTCTGAAAGTTACGTACCTCAGCTTTAACGTACCCATGAGATTGAGATAAAGTTTTGCGATGTGACGACGCAAAAAAGTAGCATCAGCAACGGACAGAAGTGAAGAAATCTGTTTTAATGTCAGTGTTTCTCTGTTGTTTGTGTTGACGTGCGGCTGCAGTGCTGTGTTCATGGACCGTGGGAGAAAAGAGTTATTCTGGTTGGCACCCAACTGTCAGACTGTACAAGGAACAGGCAGCATTAAGCTTATTTTTTGCCATCCTGAAACCATTTGTGCAGAGTAAAAAAAACCAGATGGATTCAATAAAGATCCTATTTTAACAAAACTCTGTGTGAGGTTTGGTCTGTGATTGTTTGATGTTTATGATTGTTTCTCAGCCAGAAGGTGCTGGGTTCCAATCCCGGTCAGAACAGGGTCTTCCTGAGTGGAGTTTGCATGTTCTCCCCGTGTCTGCGAAGGTTTCCTCTGGGTGCTCCGGTTTCACGTACCACTAAAAACATGCACTAAAGGTAAATCCTCCTGCTCTGGTCCTGACCGAGCCGTGGGACTGGACCACTCTGTCAATGTGGACCGAGGTTTCTCACTTTTCCCTCGATTTCAACCGTTTTGTTTAGTCCTCTGTGAAAACTACTGTTGTGATTTAGGGCGATACAAGAATACTGTACATTGAATTGAACTAAATATCAACATTTAGAGATACATTTTCTGCTCGTGACAGAGGCCCAAGTGGCATCAGGACGGGTCAAATGCACTGGAAAAAGTAAAATCTTGGTAAGATTTATTTACTGAAAATAAATTGTGCTTATTTTGGTTGCTTGAATGAAGTTTGTCATGTAATATTATCTTACTAGTTTTAGATAATAATACTTCATAATTTTATTAGAGAAAAAAGTCTGAGCAGTGATTTTTTAATCTTGTTTAAAGTGTTTTTTTCTTATTAACAGAACATTTTTCTTGTTAAGATGAAATACGTTTGTTATGCTATGATTTAAGAAAACATTTCTCAACTTTTTTTTAGAAATAAGTAA
Source organism: Knipowitschia caucasica (assembly GCA_964034765.1). Taxonomy (NCBI): domain Eukaryota; kingdom Metazoa; phylum Chordata; class Actinopteri; order Gobiiformes; family Gobiidae; genus Knipowitschia; species Knipowitschia caucasica. The sequence goes on along the minus strand of OZ035835.1, from coordinate 5,350,289 downwards.
ATAATAAATCATAACACTAGCCCCAAATGAGCGTTATTTTATTATTTTCTGAAATCTTGTCACAAATGCTTTCTATTATTTGAAGCAGTATTTTAGTATTTTCATTGGTTTTTCCAATTATTTTCAAGGTATCTTTCCCAGTGTGCTGAGGACAAAGTTCCCTACGGGGATACATATTAATGCACACACATTCTTTCTCTCCACACGGTGTAGCCACAGCTGCCCTGGGGCACACTGACAGAAGCGAGGCATCCATCCTCTGTCTGTGTCACATCAGTGTAAGCATCTTTCTGTGGTCCATATTTTTGATTGAAATAAGTGTGAAATTATTATAAAGAACTATTTCCAGCTCAAAAACAGTTGTGTTTTGTACCAAGATGATAATTCCAATAAAACCTTCACAGACGGCTCTGGTCCAGGTCCTGCTCTGGTCCAGGTCCTGCTCTGGTCCAGGTCCTGCTCTGGTCCGCTGTCCTGTTCTGGTCCAGGTCCTGCTCTGGTCCAGGTCCTGCTCTGGTCCAGGTCCTGCTCTGGTCTAGGTCCTGCTCTGGTCCATGTCCTGTTCTTGTCCAGGTCCTGCTCTGGTCCAGGTCCTGGTCCAGGTCCTGCTCTGGTCCAGGTCCTGCTCTGGTCCAGGTCCTGCTCTGGTCCAGGTCCTGGTCCAGGTCCTTCTCTGGTCCATGTCCTGCTCTGGTCCAGGTCCTGCTGTGGTCCAAGTCCTGCTCTGGTCCAGGTCCTGCTCTGGTCCAGGTCCTGCTCTGGTCCAGGTCCTGCTTTGGTCCGGGTCCTGCTCTGGTCCGGGTCCTGCTCTGGTCCAGGTCCTGCTCTGCAGTCCTTCTCTGGTCCATGTCCTGCTCTGGTCCAGGTCCTGCTGTGGTCCAAGTCCTGCTCTTGTCCAGGTCCTGCTCTCGTCCCTGCTCTGGTCCAGGTCCTGCTCTGGTCCAGGTCCTGCTCGGTGTCTTCCAAAATTACTCCAAGTTAAATCCCGGCGTGTTGCGGTGTAATTAGAGACTGGAGAGCGGCCTTTCACCTCCTCTGCCTCCTCCGCCTCCTCCGCCTCCTCCGCCTCCTCCGCCTCCTCCGCCTCCTCTGCCTCCTCTGCCTCCTCTGCCTCCTCCGTCCTCTCCGCCTCCTCCGCCTCCTCTGCCTCCTCTTCCTCCTCTGCCTCCTCCGCCTCCTCCGCCTCCTCTGCCTCCTCTGCCTCCTCTGCCTCCTCTGCCTCCTCTGCCTCCTCCGCCTCCTCCGCCTCCTCTGCCTCCTCTGCCTCCTCCGTCCTCTCCGCCTCCTCCGCCTCCTCTGCCTCCTCTGCCTCCTCTGCCTCCTCCGCCTCCTCCGCCTCCTCCGCCTCCTCCGCCTCCTCCGCCTCCTCCGCCTCCTCTGCCTCCTCCGCCTCCTCCTCCTCCTCTGCCTCCTCTGCCTCCTCTGTCTCCTCTGCCTCCTCTGCCTCCTCTGCCTCCTCTGCCTCCTCTGTCTCCTCTGCCTCCTCTGCCTCCTCTGTCTCCTCTGTCTCCTCCGCCTCCTCCGCCTCCTCCGCCTCCTCCGCCTCCTCCGCCTCCTCCGCCTCCTCTGCCTCCTCCGCCTCCTCCTCCTCCTCTGCCTCCTCTGCCTCCTCTGCCTCCTCTGCCTCCTCTGTCTCCTCTGCCTCCTCTGCCTCCTCTGCCTCCTCTTCCTCCTCTGCCTCCTCTGCCTCCTCTGCCTCCTCTGTCTTCTCTGCCTCCTCTGCCTCCTCCGCCTCCTCTGCCTCCTCTGCCTCCTCCGCCTCCTCCGCCTCTTCTGCCTCCTCCGCCTCCTCTGCCTCCTCTGCCTCCTCTGCCTCCTCTGCCTCCTCTGCCTCCTCTGCCTCCTCTGCCTCCTCTGCCTCCTCTGTCTCCTCTGCCTCCTCTGCCTCCTCTGCCTCCTCTTCCTCCTCTGCCTCCTCTGCCTCCTCTGCCTCCTCTGCCTCCTCTGTCTCCTCTGCCTCCTCTGCCACCTCTGCCTCCTCTTCCTCCTCTGCCTCCTCTGCCTCCTCTGTCTCCTCTGCCTCCTCTGCCTCCTCTGCCTCCTCTTCCTCCTCTGCCTCCTCTGCCTCCTCTGTCTCCTCTGTCTCCTCTGCCTCCTCCGCCTCCTCCGCCTCCTCTGCCTCCTCCGCCTCCTTTACCTCCTGCTATGACTAAATCTGATGAGGAGAAGCAGCGAGGGACAAAAGAGACACAAAAGAGACACTACATAGACACAATAACACTGCATTTATCCCAAACATTAAAAGTATGTAATTATCACTAGGTCTGGACAAAGTTTATTTTTCAAAGTGCAGCGTTTGTCTGGAACTAAGAGGTGATAGTCATTATAAGTCCACATCACAGACTGTGGATCATACACTGTACAAAATGTCCTTTTGTACAAAACAGTAAATAGCTGCAAATATGGTTCCAGGAGTCTATCGTTTTCTCAACATGGCATCACCGTTGCTAATTTGAACGGTTAAAGACTATTTCACTGAATCACATTAGGCCTTTGTGATTTCAGGATTTAACTGTATGTTTCTGTTCATTCCTACCCTACGACTGTTTCTGTTTCTAATTAGTTTCATTGAACAAAAAACTTCAGTTTAATTTGTTTTACTTTAATGAACACAACTTTTCAGTTATTTTCTAACATCTTCAGTTTATACGAGAACATTGTTGAATTCTTTACTTCTATAACATGCTTAATGCAAAAGAATCATTTTAACAAAAGCAGGAGGTGACATGTGTAAGAGGTTCCTTTTACACTCATGTTGCTCGTTAGCAGAAATTCCCCAGCATTCCAAAAATACATCAAGTTTATGTTAAATTACGGTAATAATACTCACAATGTGATTTATGGTATTGTAAAGTTTTTTTGTAATCACATTATAATTGTGGTAATAAAACGCCATTGGATGTTTTTTAACCAATTTATATTTACATTTGAATGTTTGAATTGTTTATCAAAATAGCATTTGTTTAAAGTTGAAATTTCATTGTGATTTTACAGAAATGTGTTACAGTGTAGATCATAGTTTACAGATGGACAATGCTAACCCGCTAGCTCAATGATGCCCAATAGGAAAGTGCTCATGGATGAAGTCTTGCTCCATCTCTCTCTGGTTCCTGTTGACTCATTTGCAATGTTCCCTCTAATTCTTCACGGGTCAGGGCAAAAACACAAACCCCCAGTCATTGGTACAGTAAAAGTAAACTCATCAAGCTTAGTAATCGTTCGTGTCTCACTCACCGTGACGTGATTTAGAGCTCTCTGTGATCCTGGTAGGTATGGTGCGGTATGGTATGGTTTTTTATTTTTACAGGGACAGTGTACAATTAGCCAAAAGGAGAGATGCCTTGCACCAGGTTGTAGCAGCAGTGCTAATTTCCACCTGTAGTCCCTGATGTTGTGTGTTGTCTTTGTAAATCCAGATCTGAGCCTGTAAGGACTGACCAATCAGATCTGCGTCGTTTAATTCTGTCAGAACAAATGACCATGTGAGGAAAATGGCTCCAGCTTATTTTCAACTATTGTGATGTCACACTCAGTCAGTCCATTCCTAATACATGGTGGGCGTGGCCAAACTGCTCCATATCTATCTGTATATACTACACTGAAAAATGTAAAATTTTGTAAGATTTATTTATAAAAAATAACATGAACTGTGCATATTTTTTAATGGCAAGTTTTTGTGCTTGAATGTATTTTCCATCCATCCATCTTCTTCCCCTTAATCCATTTCTGGGTCGGGGGGGTGGCAGTCAGAGCTGCACCCAGTCCACAGAGCACCAGCCCCTCTCTGATCCTCCTTCAGGTGCTGAGTCCACAGGAGCTGAGATCTTTCAGCGGGAGCTTCAGGCAAAGTGGGGTTAAGTGTCTTGCCCAAGGACACAACGACAGCAGACATCAGTGGGAGTCGTGAAGCAGGTCTTGTGATGGGCTCAAACCCACAACCTTCAGGCTCTAAGGCCAATGCTCTACCAACTGAGCCACTGTCGTCCGTGAATCTAGTTTGTCATGTAATATTATTTTCATAGTTTTAAGATTATTATACTTCATGATCTTATTAGCATGGACAGCACTCATACAAAAACAGTGACGTCGCCCAGCATGGCGCAGCCGGGGCCCCACCCTGGAGCCAGGCCTGGGGTCGGGGCTCGTAGGCGAGCGCCTGGTGGCCGGGCCTTAGCCCACGGGGCCCGGCCGGGCTCAGCCCGAATGGACGACGTGGGCAGTCCCTCCTGTGGGCCCACCACCTGCAGAGGGGTCCGTGGTGGCATGGTGCAGAGAGGACTGGGCAGCAGTCGAAGGCGGAGACCTCGACGACCCAGTCCGCACACACAACAGCTGGCTCTTGGGACGTGGAACGTCACCTCACTGGGGGGGAAGGAGCCCGAGCTTGTGGGGGAGGTTGAGCGATACCGACTAGAGATAGTCGGCCTCACCTCCACACACAGCTTGGGCTCTGGAACCCAACTCCTTGAGAGGGGTTGGACGCTCCACTTTTCTGGTGTTTCCCGCGGGGAGAGGCGGCGAGCTGGGGTGGCCATTCTTATTGCCCCCCATCTCAGCCGCCACGTGTTGGAGTTCTCCCCGGTGAATGAGAGGGTCGCGTCCCTCCGCCTCCGGGTGGGGGACAAGTCTCTCACTGTTGTGACGGCCTACGGGCCTAACGGCAGTGCAGAGTACCCGGCCTTCTTGGAGTCCTTGGGAGGGGTACTGGACGGTGCACCGCCCGGGGACTCCGTTATTCTCCTGGGGGACTTCAACGCCCATGTGGGAAACGCCAGTGACACTTGGAGAGGGGTGATCGGGAAGAACGGCCCCCCTGATCTGAACCCGAGCGGTGCTCAGTTGTTGGACTTCTGTGCCAGTCACGGTTTGTCCATCACGAACACCATGTTCGAGCACAAGGGTGTCCACCAGTGCACGTGGCACCAGGACACCCTAGGCCGGAGGTCGATGATTGACTTTGTTGTCGTATCATCTGACCTTCGACCGCGTGTCTCGGACACTCGGGTAAAGAGAGGGGCGGAGCTGTCAACCGATCATCACCTGGTCGTGAGTTGGATCCGCTGGCAGGGGAAGAAGCCGGTCAGACCTGGCAGACCCAAGCGTATAGTGAGGGTCAGCTGGGAACGTCTCGCTGAGCCCCCTGTCAGACGGACTTTCAACTCACACCTCCGGGAGAGTTTCTCCCAGGTCCCGGTGGAGGAGGGGGACATGGAGTCCGAGTGGACCATGTTCTCTGCCTCAATCGCCGATGCGGCGGCTCGTAGCTGTGGTCGCAAGGTCTCTGGTGCTGGTCCCGGCGGCAACCCCCGAACCCGGTGGTGGACACCGGCAGTAAGGGATGCTGTCAGGCTGAAGAAGGAGTCCTATCGAGCCATGATGGTTCGGGGGACTCCTGAGGCAGCTGTCCAGTACCGGCAGGCCAAGCGTGCCGCGGCCCGGGCTGTTGCAGAGGCAAAAACCCGGGACTGGGAGGAGTTCGGAGAGTCCATGGAGCATGACTATCGGTCGGCCTCAAAGAAATTCTGGCAAACCGTCCGGCGCCTCAGGAGGGGGAAGCAGTTCTTTGCCAACACCATGTACGGTGCGGGTGGAGAGCTGCTGACCTCGACGGGGGATATTGTCGGACGGTGGAAGGAATACTTTGAGGTTCTCCTCAATCCCCCCGTCACGTCCTCTGTTACAGAGGCAGAGGCTGAGGATGTTGGGGCGGATACATCCATCTCCCTGGCTGAGGTCACCAAGGTGGTTGGTAGCCTCCATGGTGGCAAGGCTCCGGGTGTGGATGAGATCCGCCCTGATTATCTAAAGTCTCTGGATGTTGTAGGACTGTCTTGGTTGACACGTCTCTGCAACATCGCGTGGCGATCGGGGGCGGTGCCAATGGAGTGGCAGACCGGGGTGGTGGTCCCTCTCTACAAGAAGGGGGACCGGAGGGTGTGTTCCAATTATCGTGGGATCACACTCCTCAGCCTCCCCGGTAAGGTCTACTCCAAGGTACTGGAGAGGAGGCTACGGCCGATGGTCGAATCTCGGATCCAGGAGGAGCAGTGTGGTTTTCGTCCCGGTCGCGGAACACTGGACCAGCTCTATACTCTCCATCGGATACTCGAGGGTTCATGGGAGTTCGCCCAACCTGTCCACATGTGCTTTGTGGATTTGGAGAAGGCGTTCGACTGTGTTCCCCGGGGTGTCCTTTGGGGGGTTCTCCGGGAGTACGGGGTCGGGGGTCCTCTGCTGAGGGCCATCCGGTCCCTGTATGACCAGAGCCAGAGCTGTGTTCGCATTGCCGGCAGTAAGTCAGACCTGTTCCCGGTAAATGTTGGCCTCCGACAGGGCTGCCCTTTGTCACCGGTTCTGTTCACTGTATTTATGGACAGAATATCTAGGCGCAGCCAGGGGTCGGAGGGGGTCCGGTTCGGGGACCACAGGATCTCATCTCTGCTGTTTGCGGACGATGTTGTCCTGTTGGCTCCAACGAACCAGGACCTGCAGCATGCACTGGGACGGTTTGCAGCCGAGTGTGAAGCGGCTGGGATGAGAATCAGCACCTCCAAATCTGAGGCCATGGTGCTCGACCGGAAAAAGGTGCCCTGCCCTCTTCAGGTGGGTGGAGAGGTCCTTCCTCAAGTGGAGGAGTTCAAGTATCTCGGGGTCTTGTTCACGAGTGAGGGAAGAATGGAGCGTGAGATTGACAGGCGGATCGGTGCAGCGTGCGCAGTGATGCGGTCGCTGTATCGGACCGTTGTGGTAAAGAGGGAGCTGAGCCGAAAGGCAAAGCTCTCGATTTACCGGTCAATCTTCGTTCCCTCCCTCACCTATGGTCATGAGCTTTGGGTAATGACCGAAAGAACGAGATCGCGGATACAAGCGGTCGAAATGAGCTTCCTCCGCAGAGTGGCTGGGCGCTCCCTTAGAGATAGGGTGAGGAGCTCAGTCACACGGGAGGAGCTCGGAGTAGAGCCGCTGCTTCTCCACGTCGAGAGGAACCAGTTGAGGTGGCTCGGGCATCTGTTCCGGATGCCTCCTGGACGCCTCCCTGGGGAGGTGTTCCGGGCACGTCCCACCGGGAGGAGGCCCCGCGGAAGACCTAGGACACGCTGGAGGGACTATGTCTCGCAGCTGGCCTGGGAATGCCTTGGGGTCCACCCGGACGAGCTGGAGGAAGTGTGTGTGGATAGGGAAGTCTGGGCGTCTCTGCTTAGACTGCTGCCCCCGCGACCCGGCAACGGATAAAGCGGAAGAAAATGGATGGATGGATGGATGATCTTATTAGATATGATCAGGCCTTTGATCCATCTCTGAACTCTGACCTTTGCAGAACGCTTTGAGTGACCTTGGTCTGTGAAGAGCGCTACATAAATAAATATTACTTATTTACTCTCTCTCCTAACGTTTATTTTTCTTCTGAACCTCAGGCCGCTGCCCTCTGCTCTGTGCCTTTGTTTAGTTATTGCAACAAAACACGGTCCAGCGACTTCAGAGACCAGCGGCTGTGAGTCAGACCAGACCAGGACCAGACCGAGACCAGGACCAGAAACAGGACCAGGACCGAGACCAGGACCAGGACCAGGACCAGGATCAAGACCAGGACCAGGACCAGGACCAAGACCAAGACCAAGACCAAGACCAAGACCAAGACCAAGACCAAGACCAGGACCAGGACCAGGACCAGGACCAGGACCAGGACCAGGACCAAGACCAAGACCAAGACCAAGACCAAGACCAAGACCAAGACCAAGACCAGAACCCTGTGCCAAGACCGAATAGAGTGAGACTATAGAGAGAGAGAGAATAGAAAGAGACTTGAGATAGACCAGAGGGAGACCAGAGAGAGACACCAGAGAGAGAGAGACCAGAGAGAGGGCCCAGAGAGAGAGAGACCAGAGGGAGGGACCAGAGAGAGAGAGACCAGAGGGAGGGACCAGAGAGAGAGAGACCAGAGAGAGACACCAGAGAGAGAGAGACCAGAGGGAGGGACCAGAGAGAGACCAGAAAGAGACTAGAGGTGCACTAATTGAATGTAAACGATTGTCAGTTTATTAAAAATAAACGTTAATTCTTCAGTAACATGTGACATGTACAAAGGGCAAGATGCAGCAAGAATTTTGCCTTTTTCAAAAACACAATTCTGGATCGATTACAGTCTTCAGGCTGAGTTAGAACTACAACAAGTTAGAACGGGTCTCTCTCTAGTCTCTCTGGTCTCTTTCTCTGGTCTCTCTCTGGTCTCTCTCTGGTCTCTCTCTGGTCTCTCTCTAGTCTCTTTCTAGTCTCACTCCGGTCTCTCTCCGGTCTCTCTCCGGTCTCTCTCTGGTCTCTAACTAGTCTCTCTCTGGTCTCTCTAGTCTCTCTCCAGCCCCTCTCCGGTCTCTCTCCGGTCTCTCTCTGGTCTCTCTCTGGTCTCTCTCTGGTCTCTAACTAGTCTCTAACTAGTCTCTCTCTGGTCTCTCTCTGGTCTCTCTCTGGTGTCTCTCTGGTCTCTCTCTGGTCTCTCTCTGGTCTCTCTCTGGTCTCTCTCTGGTCTCTCTCTGGTCTCTCTCTGGTCTCTCTCTGGTCTCACTGTTCTCTCTCTCTGGGCTCTCTCTGGTCTCTCTCTGGTCTCTCTCTGGTCTCTCTCTGGTCTCTCTCTGGTCTCTTTCTGGTCCCACTTACATCTCTGCTATTCCGGTCCTTTTTTTACATTGACCTAAATACTGAAAATATTTCCGGTTAATTTTTCTGACGTAGTTCTCTCATTATAAATTAATAAATTCAATTAACTTCTAATCAAAGTCCGGGCACAGAAATGGCAGCCGTTATTTTCAGAAGTTCCGGAAGGAGAGGAGTCTGTTCCACAGTTTCTCGATGTCGATTTTGTCGATGTTCGGAGGGTTTTTGAAGAGAAGGTACGAGCCGCCCAGGACTGCACCGGTGCCACACAGGAACAGACCCCGGTTTATCACCTGAAGGGAAAGACAAAGGTACCATGAAGCCTAAAGCCACAGGGACGAGTGGCCACCTGTGGTACTGCAGCTTAAATCCACAGAGACAAGTGTTCACCTGTGGTACTGCAGCTTAAATCCACAGAGACAAGTGGCCACCTGTGGTACTGCAGCTTAAATCCACAGAGACAAGTGGCCACCTGTGGTACTGCAGCCTAAATCCACAGAGACAAGTGTTCACCTGTGGTACTGCAGCCTAAAGCCACAGAGACAAGTGGCCACCTGTGGTACTGCAGCTTAAATCCACAGAGACAAGTGGCCACCTGTGGTACTGCAGCTTAAATCCACAGAGACAAGTGGCCACCTGTGGTACTGCAGCTTAAATCCACAGAGACAAGTGGCCACCTGTGGTACTGCAGCTTAAATCCACAGAGACAAGTGGCCACCTGTGGTACTGCAGCCTAAATCCACAGAGACAAGTGTTCACCTGTGGTACTGCAGCCTAAAGCCACAGAGACAAGTGGCCACCTGTGGTACTGCAGCTTAAATCCACAGAGACAAGTGGCCACCTGTGGTACTGCAGCTTAAATCCACAGAGACAAGTGGCCACCTGTGGTACTGCAGCTTAAATCCACAGAGACAAGTGGCCACCTGTGGTACTGCAGCTTAAATCCACAGAGACAAGTGGCCACCTGTGGTACTGCAGCTTAAATCCACAGAGACAAGTGGCCACCTGTGGTACTGCAGCTTAAATCCACAGAGACAAGTGTTCACCTGTGGTACTGCAGCTTAAATCCACAGAGACAAGTGTTCACCTGTGGTACTGCAGCTTGAATCAACACAGCTGTAAAGAGATTTTCCCCGTACACCTCAATGTGAACTAAAATGACTCGTCCCAGAGACAGTGAAGCTGCAGCAAACGTTGGATTTTGTCGGAATTTTAGTGTTTCTGCTCGATCAGAACTTATTTTCTCTTGTGAAATTCCTTAGTTTTCTATAAATCTCCACTTTAGTGCAACAAACTCTCTCTCTAGTCTCTCTTTGGTCTCTCTCGTCTCTAGTCTCTCTCTAGTTTCACTCTAATCTCTCTCTAGTCTCCCTCTAGTCTCACTCTAGTCTCACTCTAGTCTCTCTCCGGTCTCTCTTTGGTCTCTCTTTGGTCTCTCTTTTGTCTCTCTCTGGTCTCTCTCTGGTCTCTATCTGGTCTCTATCTGGTCTCTATCTTCAAAAATAAGAGTAAGGAGACGTAGTAGTTATTACTTATTTTTCACATAAGTCCAATCTTTTAGAATTTCAAAGAAACTAGGACTGAACTACATCCAACCAGGACCAGAGAAACATCTTCTCGTTACGACATTGTTGCATTTTGTTGGTTTTAAAACAAGATTCACAAAAGGGACAACATTGCTCCTGCACTTGAAACTAGAATATTTTGCTTTTTTTCTCATGGTCCAATCTGGTTTTGGGGCTGAACAGGAGCTGAGAGCTTGGATCAGATCGTCCAGAGGGGCTGCTCTGTGGAGTGGGCCTGTTTTAGCAAACTATTCCAACTCAATTCGCCTCCACTCAAATGTGCACGTGAGTAAAATGTTCATTATCAGCCTGAAAAGTGAAAAAATCACAGGCAGCAGCTGCATGATTTGAATCATAAGATCAAATCCAATCTATATATCTATATTCTACTGTGTATTCCATCTGTATTACAGAGAGAACTCTTTTATTCTGTAGCTGTGCAAACACCATTAGCACAGCACGATTCTGAGGGAGTTATGTAATGCCACCAACACATGTGCATTCATGTTTTACAGCTCACTGGTCTCTCCAAACAAGATCTGAAACAGCTGCAGTGGATTCAAACTGCTGCAGCTCGAGTCCAGTCCTGACTAGAACCAGGAAGTAGGATCACATTAGTCCTGGTCTCAGGTCTCTGCACCTGTGGCTCAGAGAATAGACTTTAACTCAGGATCTGTTTGTTACAAGTCTCTCCATGACCTCAAAGTGCCTCTGTGACATGTTAGAGACACATGAGCCAACTCTGAGGATTCAGATTCAGATTCATTTATTTGCCATTTGCAGTAAAACCACATTGGAAAAACTGTGCAAGACTACCCCAGTGTGCACCAGACAGAGGCGGCACACACCAGAGCTCTTGCCACGGCGCCATCTTTACGGCGGCGTGCGACAAACAGTAGAATAAACAGCAGAGAGCAGTAACATACATATCACAGACAGTTTGGATAAGACACATTCTGTTTTGGATAAAACACGGACGTTTTTATTATGGAAGTAAACTCCGGCCACCCTTCGCCAATGTGGGCCGTCAGAGGGGGCTAGGTGAGGGGGGGGATGAGCAGGAAAGACTTAGAGGGAGTGAGGAGGGAGGGGCAGGCAGATATTCTATTAAATCCAATTAAACTGAATTGCGGCGCCCTCAGACCTCCGTACACAGGGGCAAATCCATGCCGGGTCAGAGAGTTATTATTGGCAAACAATGTCATTCAGCCTCATCTCCTGAGGCTTATGCCCTTCGAGTGAACGAGTTGCGAGGTCTTTCATCAACTGTTCCACAAACACCACTCTCCTTTGTCCAGACACGGCGCTCTCAACCACCATGAGGCTTAACTCTTGTACATCCCATCAATTTCGTTGGCCAGCAGCTCGTGAATCTTACGAACCGCCATGCCTCCAAATTTGTGGTAGAAAAGGAACGCTCCAAAGCACAGGGACTGGCCTCCTGCTGTGGACTCTGAGGAGCACAGGGACTGGCCTCCTGCTGGGACTCTGAGGAGCACAGGGACTGGCCTCCTGCTGGGACTCTGAGGAGCACAGGGACTGGCCTCCTGCTGTGGACTCTGAGGAGCACAGGGACTGGCCTCCTGCTGGGACTCTGAGGAGCACAGGGACTGGCCTCCTGCTGGGATTCTGAGGAGCACAGGGACTGGCCTCCTGCTGGGACTCTGAGGAGCACAGGGACTGGCCTCCTGCTGGGACTCTGAGGAGCACAGGGACTGGCCTCCTGCTGTGGACTCTGAGGAGCACAGGGACTGGCCTCCTGCTGTGGACTCTGAGGAGCACAGGGACTGGCCTCCTGGTGGGCTCTGAGGAGCACAGGGACTGGCCTCCTGCTGTGGACTCTGAGGAGCACAGGGACTGGCCTCCTGCTGTGGACTCTGAGGAGCACAGGGACTGGCCTCCTGCTGTGGACTCTGAGGAGCACAGGGACTGGCCTCCTGCTGGGACTCTGAGGAGCACAGGGACTGGCCTCCTGCTGGGACTCTGAGGAGCACAGGGACTGGCCTCCTGCTGGGACTCTGAGGAGCACAGGGACTGGCCTCCTGCTGGGACTCTGAGGAGCACAGGGACTGGCCTCCTGCTGTGGACTCTGAGGAGCAGAGTCCACAGCAGAGGAGTACAGAGTACAGGTACAGAGTCCCTGTACTCTGGAGGAGCACAGGGACTGGCCTCCTGCTGGGACTCTGAGGAGCACAGGGACTGGCCTCCTGCTGGGACTCTGAGGAGCACAGGGACTGGCCTCCTGCTGCGACTCTGAGGAGCACAGGGACTGGCCTCCTGCTGGGACTCTGAGGAGCACAGGGACTGGCCTCCTGCTGTGGACTCTGAGGAGCAGAGTCCACAGCAGGAGGAGTACAGAGTACAGGTACAGAGTCCCTGTACTCTGAGGAGCACAGGGACTGGCCTCCTGCTGGGACTCTGAGGAGCACAGGGACTGGCCTCCTGCTGGGACTCTGAGGAGCACAGGGACTGGCCTCCTGCTGCGACTCTGAGGAGCACAGGGACTGGCCTCCTGCTGGGACTCTGAGGAGCACAGGGACTGGCCTCCTGCTGGGACTCTGAGTCAGGACTAAACATGAGGAGGCTACATTTAAGATTCATGCAGCGAAAATCTTGAACAGTCTTCCCGAAAACGTGAGACAGGCTTCTTCTCTGACAATGTTCAAATCCAGATTGAAAACAGTTCTGTGTCGATTTAGGTTTTTAAAGCATTGTGATTTATTATATTCATGATCTCATGTTTGTTTTATTGCCCTGATTGATGCCTTTTGTGATACGAACAAACATCTCTTTTCCAGTGAGCAACACAAAGCCTGGTTTTCTCACCAACTATTTCATCTACCACTTCTTCAATTTACTTACTGACTATATTTAGAACACACAGGGGGAGTAGGAAGGAAAGGCTAACACTTGTAATTGTTCAGACACTTTGGAAAGTTGGGTTGTATTTTTTTCCCAGTAGAAAAACATACTGGGAAATAGATACTGCAGCTGTACAAGAGATCTGGTCTTGTGTAAGTCACTCCGATTGTGTATCTGCTCCGATTGTGTATCTGCTCCGATTGTGTATCCGTGATATGACTCTGATCGTCTCCTGATGTGACACGTACAGTATGTCTTTCCATGTGTGACGTATGTGTGTCGTAACATTGAATGAGTGGTTGATATCACGGCGGCACGGTGGCTGAGTGGATAGCACTCTCGCCTCTCAGCAAGAAGGTCCTGGGTTCGAATCCCGGGTTGGACCAGGGCCTTTCTGATTGGAGTTTGCATGTTCTCCCTGTGTCTGCGTAGGTTTCCTCCGGGTACTCCGGTTTCCCCTACCACAAAAAATATGTACAATAGGTCTGGCATGTGCCTCCTGTACCAACTCACAAAAAATAACAATTGTAAACCGCTTTGAGACTCCGATGTGCAGTGAAAAGGTGGTATATAAATAAAGATTACATTACATTACATATGGGGAGATATATGGAGTTGGGTGGTTGACAATGGGGAGATATAGCTAATTTGGTTCTGTCTGAAAAAAACGGAAGGAAACTGAGACTAAACTTCCAGGCGTCAAGTTTATCTGCTTTGTATTTGTATGTATTGTATATTTAAAGATGTGTATTTTCCTTATCCACTATTTCATACTGTCAATGTGTGCATATTCAAAGACATGTTTATTCCTGAGTACCTATAGCCATATTATTATATTTTCACAGTACTTTCTTATCTTATTATTATTATTCTCATTTTCAGGTTGATGACCGTGAGGCTGGTTTTCCACATACTCACACATGTTTACATGCATATTACCAATCGATTCCTCCGCCTCCTCAGTAAACACTAAATCTAAAAAACATGAAAAATAAAAGAGAAACAGCCTCTTACTTTGTCCTGCCAATGCCAGCGCTCCACCGCCTGATGGTATCTCGTCCTCGTGAATGTCACCTGGAGAAAAGTGCAGAAAGGTACAGGTTAGATTGTAATAATATAGATTTATAACTATCTGCAGTGTGTATTTTCAGTGTGTGGACCAGGGGTGTCCAAACATTTTAGTAAGAGGGCCACATTAGTTCACCAGACAAGTCGAGAGGGGCAGATATCACGGAATGAAAAACTGTCTTGACTGGGATTGAGCTGTTCTTAGATTTAAAATGATCTATAACAGAGCTGAAGCTGGCTGGATGACAAATGTTTACCATCTCACCAGCCTCAGTGGCACCATTAATGGCTGAGAGTTATAACATATATATTGGCTGTGCTGAAGTTGGATGAATGACAAAGTTAACTTGTGTTTATGATCTCAGAGACTACTTTGAGCAAGAGCCAGGTTGATGATTGTGTAGAACTTTAATGGGTTCTCAACAATATCAATCTGGGACTTCTGCAGGAGAATCCTTTCGGAGAAAGGAGGGATAAGCAGCAGAATACTTCAAGCTGATTGGGCGAAGTGACGCTGTGTGCCCGCCTACCAAGGTTGCCGTCCAGAAATGCACAAAGCGCCTCTCGCTGTTCATCTTTCAAAAAAGAAATTGGAGATTTTGCTAAAACTGACTTGATAGCCTCAGCTACGCGTCCGTCCTCCTGCGTAGCCATGTTTGTTTTGCTTCGGCCCGGCACTTCTTGCTTTCGTCAAACCCGGATATCCCGCCCTAAACCCCCAGACTGGCGCGTGATTGGCTTGAACACCTAGATGTTCTACTCGGAAAGGGTTGGCGGGAGCGTGGCAAGATGTATTCTCGAGTGTTTGTGAACTACAAATACCGCGAGAACTCAGCTTGCAGGCAAGGTTAGCGACGCCAAGGGCCGCATAAAATGACACTGAGGACTGCAATTGACCCCCGGGCCTGAGTTTGGACATGCCTGGCGTAGACGTACCATGGTGTAGAGAGGAATGATGGTCCGCGGCATGAGGAGGTGGAGGAAGTTGTCCACATATTTTCTGAACAAGAACCACTTGGAGTTGACGTGAGCTCTCATCTGAGGAGAGAGACACAGGACACACATCTATGAACGGTTCAATCTCAGTCCAAACATTTACACCCCTCAGGCAGAACACTCCTCTTTGGACTCTGATCTGAAATCTCCATCCCCCTGGTCCCAAAAGCCAGCAGTTTCCCATGGATGTATTATGATATCTGGATATGGTAATGCTAGCTTAAACCTGTCTCCATGTGGACAAGTGGCCACCTGTGGTACTGCAACCTAAATCTACGCAGGCTGTAAAGAGATTCCCCCAAAGTGTGTGAACTAAAACGGCTCGTAGCTTTAGCAAAGGTTGAATTACATTTGGGATTTTTAGAGTCTCTCCTGAACTTTTTTTTTGAAACTCGTCGGTTTTGGCTCACTCTCGTCACGCTGTAGACGCGCTCTGATTGTTCAGAAGGCCCATATGTCTCTTTCTACTCTCTCTTTGGTCTCTCTCTGATCCCTTTCTGGTCTCCCTCTTTGCTCTCTCTCTCTGGTCTCACTCTGATCTCTCCCTGGTCTTCCCTCTGGTCTCTCTCTCTGGTCTCTCTCTCTGGTCTCTCTCTGGTCTCTCTCTCTGGTCTCTCTCTCTGGTCTCTCTCTGGTCTCTCTCTCTGGTCTCTCTCTGGTCTCTCTCTGGTCTCTCTCTCTGGTCTCTCTCTCTCTGGTCTCTCTCTGGTCTCTCTTTCTGGTCTCTCTCTCTGGTCTCTCTCTCTGGTCTCTCTCTGGTCTCTCTCTCTGGTCTCTCTCTCTGGTCTCTCTCTGGTCTCTCTCTCTGGTCTCTCTCTCTGGTCTCTCTCTCTGGTCTCTCTCTGGTCTCTCTTTCTGGTCTCTCTTTCTGGTCTCTCTCTCTGGTCTCTCTCTCTGGTCTCTCTCTCTGGTCTCTCTCTCTGGTCTCTCTCTGGTCTCTCTCTCTGGTCTCTCTCTCTGGTCTCTCTCTCTGGTCTCTCTTTTTCAGTTCTCTCACTGCATATTCTCCCAGTGTCTGCGTAGGTTTCCTCCGGGTGCTCCAGTCTCCCCTATCAATAAAAACATGCACATTAGGTCAAATCCTCCAGCTCTGGTCCTGACCAAGCCGAGCATCAACATCTGGAGATGGGTTCCCGGGCGCTGTTACTACGGCGACCGCTGCTCCTGATGAAAGCCTTAGTAGCATCAGGATGGGTCAAATGCAGAGGATGAATTGCCCTTCAGGGATCCATAAAGAGCACATTTTACATATAACCTGCTCCGATGTGACCAAACTCTCTTTCTCTCTCTCTTCCTTATCCTCTCTCTACTGAGCATCAACAAGTAACCATGGCAGAAGAATGTCCCTAATGGTCGCCGTGGGTTTCAGGGGCCATTACCTCGGTGTGATCGCAGCTCATATCAACACATTTCTGCACTCCACACCGTTGCACCTAGAGCTATTTATAACCCGCCGTTTGAACCGGTGTCATTAGCAATCAACTCCCGGTGTGACCAGGATTAATCAGGAGTGGAGGTCGTTAGCTGTAGCACGTGTGATCGGCGCTGACAGGGTGTGTAAGCCAAGGGGAAGGCTGTCAGGGTGATGACGGGAGACGAACAGACGCACTCAGACTGAAGAGGAGGAGAGCGGGCGTTTCATCTGACGGGAAAACCTTGAACACGAGCTCCAGTAATGGGTTTCAAGCTGTGGTAATGGTACGACTGTGTGAGAGTCACGGCAAATCAAAATGGTGTATTACAGGAAAAGAAAGACCGTCTCGGGATAGTTACAATCTGAAATGTACATATTCTCACAGACATGTTGGGCCGTATTCACATTTCTACAAGGCCCCTGGACCCTTCCCAGAAATAATTTGTCAAATCAGTAAATCTTTCTACAATACTCAGCCTTCTTTTTTATTGTTGATGAAATAATAATTCTTTAAGGTATATATTAAGATTTTCTACTTCCGGGTGGATTTCCAAAGTACGGCACAGAGACAAAAGTAACACATGTAAATATACAGGTTTGCCAGATTCAAATGTTTAAAAAAATATATAAAATAGAAATACAAAAACATTATGTATGCAGTAAAAACATGTACAATTTAAAACAATAAAATTAATCAGACAGATAAACAGAGGACCACACAACTCATGCAGTGTTAGAAGCTAGAGCGTAAAAAAATACTATTGGTCCTCCCAACTGTCAATCATTCTGGGGATTCGTGCTCGTCCAATACGACCAGGCAGTTTTGTTCAAAAAGTGGAGAGGGCGGTTCATTCCTAAAATTTGGGAAAAATCCTCCCATATACCTTTAACCCTTGGCCTAACCCTAATCCTAACTATGGTCAACCCGAACCTCTAACCTCTAACCTCTAACCCTAAACCCTACTCTAGTCCTAACCCAATGAAACCTGGGCAGACATCTCAGACCTGTATCCTGGACTGCTGAGTACTCTGTGATGTCACATGTTGTTCAAAGCACACTTTTGTAAACAATATAATTTAATTGGACAAAATCATAAGTCACTATTGCCAATACATCTTCAATAACATCAACTGTTTTAGAGGCAAAAACTTGTCATATTCAGATTAAGACTTTATCTACTCATCCCACCAGAGGCAATTCATATGAGCAGCAGTAGGCTTTATAAACACCTGTGGATTGTAGCTTAGGATCATTTCCATTTCTGTTTCCACGCTCACAAACACACACTCAATCTCCCTATCGAGAAACTATTGCGCATGTTTCCAGTGCGAGGAGAAACCGGAGCACCTGGAGGAAAATGTCATCGATCTGGCAGAAGTCTTTGGTTTCTTGAGTCTCCCCAAGACAAGAACGCAGATGTGTTATCGAAATATAGGCCTCATAGTAAAGTCCCAGAATACTCTCAAATGCATGTAAGGAATGCAGGTATAGGAAACATTGTAGCAGATGCGACAAAACCTACACGGACACAAGGAGAACATGCAAACAGGACGTAGAAAAACCACATCTGGAGGTGGAATTGAACCCAGAGGCAGTGTCAGAAGGTTAAGATGGAGCTAAAGCAACTGTATTAAGCAATTGTATTAGTTAAAAACTGCAAAAAATACACACACACTTCTACCTATCGAGAAACTATCGTGCATGTTTCCAGTGCTAGTGGAAACCGGAGCACCTGGAGGAAAAATTTGATTCATCTTTCAGAAGTCTTTGGTTTCTTGAGTCTCCCCAAGACAAGAACGCAGATGTGTTATCGAAATAGAGGCCTCATAGTAAAGTCCCAGAATACTCTCAAATGCAGATGGGACGAAACCTACACGGACACAGGGAGAACATGCAAACAGGACGTAGAAAGACCACATCTGGAGGTGGAATTGAACCTATAGGCAGTGTCAGAAGGTTAAGATGGAGCAAAGGCAACTGTGTTAGTTAAAAACCGCAAAAAATACACACACTCATTCTTCCTATCGAGAAACTATTGTGCATAGTTCCAGTGCTAGTGGAAACCGGAGCACCTGGAGGAAAAATGTGATTCATCTTGCAGAAGTCTTTGGTTTCTCAAGTTTCCATGCAAACAGGACGTAGAAAGACCACATCTGGAGGTGGAATTGAACCCAGAGACAGTGTCAGAAGGTTATGATGGAGCTAAAGCAAGTGCTGAGGAGCTAGCCATGTTGTATTAGTGAGAAACCGCACCAAAGACTCTAAATATTATGCGTCTGACCGATGGAAGCCATGAGCGAAACCCGGTGTATTTATTCACAATGATGAATACAAATAAATGCTGGAATGAGATTGAAATACCTCGATGTAGTTGTACATGGCCAGGTCTGCGATGGCGTGGTCGTCCGGGACTCTCACCCTGGTGTACTCCGGAAGAACCGCACCTGTTTAACACAAAATTCAACACATTTTATTCTGGGTAATAATCTGCAGCTCGGTGAAAAATAAACAAATAATAATAAAACTTACTCAAATCCTCATTGAACTGACTCATAATTTCATCAAACACGATGCAGTCCTCGAAGCCCTGCGGAGAACAAGGGGATCCAGGTTGGAATAAGGCAAATTCTTCAAGTAGTCTAAATATTTTTGGACCATAGAGAAAGCTAAACCTAAAGCTAGAAGATTGTACTTATCAATGTAGGTTGATAGGAACCAGAACCAGTTGGAATTAAACTTCTATAAAGTAAATCTCTCCAGAACCGAGTAAATCTTCGGAGTCAAAATGCACATTATCGTTATTAATCATTATTTCGGACTCAAGATAAAATTGGTTCATACAAAAAATGAGAAAAGAAAAGGGGAATACAGAAAAAAGACAATAGATTTTCTGTGGCGTGTGCAGATGTGGCAATTTTTCGTATCAAAAGCAAAAATATATTTCTCTAACGGGCGTTGACGTTTAGTGAAATGCCTAAAAAAGAACGAGATGAGTTAGCGTGTGTAGCATCTGCCAAAAACACGGCTAACAGTTTTCGCTTCTGACTTTCACAGAAACAGAGAAATGCCAAAGGTCGTCTCAAACCAAGATGTTCTCATAAATAATCTGGTTTCCAACAAAGAATCTATTTTTCATCTGGCCATTATGTTAAAAGCCTGATTGTTCATTGTTATTCCCACGACTGGGACCATGAGGGTGAATTCTAACGTAGGATCCGAGCTCAACAAATCACTGCAATGACAATAAAGGGTTTTACTTTTGAATGGCAACGAGTCCCAAGTGTCTCTGAAACAGCTGTTGTTTTGTGTTTTACAAATTGCATTTTTCTTACATTTTTCTGCCTGAGATGTTGCTGCAGTAGTGTTTATGGTTTTACACTGGTCCAGACCAGAGCAGAGAGGATTCATGGTTTTACACTGGTCCAGACCAGAGCACAGAGGATTCATGGTCCGAACCAAGTGGATCAGGTGAAAATCCACTGGAGGAATGCTAACTTTTTGAAAATGCTAATGTTACATTTAGCATTTTACTTTAGACCTGAGCAGAGAAAATGGTCCAGACCCAGCGGTGGCTCCACCTCTGCTGCTGAAGCCTGAAGGGCTGTTTCTTTATTATCATCATTACTATTTTTAGCTTTTTTCGAATTATCTATTTATTTGTTTTATCTGTTTGGATGGATGTATTTTTGCTGCTACTGGACACGTGTATTTCTCCAATGGGGATCAAAAAAGTATCTATCTGTCTATTTCTTTCCTCAAATGTTGTCAAAAGTAACATTGAGGTCCTATTTATTGAACTATTTATGACATTTTCTGTTGAATGATTGATCAGAACTGTCATCTGGGGCGTGGCTTCTGTCGTCACTATAGCAACCACTGTTTTCACTCCGGTCCAGTGAGCTAGAATGTTAGCATGGTCCATCCGTTTACAGTCTCCGGTCTCACCGCGTTCATTCCTTGTCCGTAGAAAGGCACCACGGCGTGAGCGGCGTCCCCCATCAGGACACACTTATCCCCGATGTGATACGGGGAACACTTCACCGACACCATGGCCTGAGCCGGCAGCCGGAAGAAGTCGCTCTTCAGCTCCTCCCTGGAAGAAAAACAAAACAGTTCAATCTACTCGTGTACAGCCTCAAGTCACAATATGTTTAAGACACAGGGTTTGTTTTCACATCTTTTGGCTTCGAGACGTTTTTGGCAGCAATGTACTGTTTATGAATGGGACTTTGACCTCTATCTCTGGTCTCTCTTTCTGGTCTCTCTCTCAGGTCTCTCTGATCTCTCTCTGGTCGCTTTCTCTCTGGTTGTTCTCCCTCTGGTCTCTCTCTCTCTCTATTTTCCCTCTGGTCTTTCTCTCTTTGGTCTCTCTCTCTCCTGTCTTTCCCACTGGTCTCTCTCTCCCTAGTCTCTCTACCACTGGTCTCTCTCTCTCTGGTCTCTCTCTCTGGTCTCTCTCTGGTCTCTCCCTTTGGTCTCTCTCTGGTCTCTCTCTCTGGTCTCTCTCTGGTCTCTCTCTCTGGTCTCTCTCTGGTCTCTCTCTCTGGTCTCTCTCTGGTCTCTCCCTTTGGTCTCTCTCTGGTCTCTCTCTGGTCTCTCCCTTTGGTCTCTCTCTGGTCTCTCTCTGGTCTCTCTCTGGTCTCTCCCTTTGGTCTCTTCTCTGGTCTCTCCCTTTGGTCTCTCTCTGGTCTCTCTCTCTGGTCTCTCTCTGGTCTCTCTCTCTGGTCTCTCTCTGGTCTCTCTCTGGTCTCTCTCTGGTCTCTCCCTCTGGTCTCTCTCTGGTCTCTCTCTGGTCTCTCTCTGGTCTCTCCCTTTGGTCTCTCTCTCTGGTCTCTCTCTCTGGTCTCTCTCTCTGGTCTCTCTCTCTCTGGTCTCTCTCTGGTCTCTCTCTCTGGTCTCTCTCTCTGGTCTCTCTCTCTGGTCTCTCTCTCTGGTCTCTCTCTCTGGTCTCTCTCTCTGGTCTCTCCCTTTGGTCTCTCTCTGGTCTCTCTCTCTGGTCTCTCTCTGGTCTCTCCCTTTGGTCTCTCTCTGGTCTCTCTCTCTGGTCTCTCTCTGGTCTCTCTCTCTGGTCTCTCTCTCTGGTCTCTCTCTGGTCTCTCCCTTTGGTCTCTCTCTGGTTACTTTTTCCACATGATGCCTAAACACACAGGGTTTATTTTTCCATCGTTTCAGTCCGGTGGCTTCATCACATAATTGCTGAGAGCAGTTTGGCAACAATGTACCGCATATCAATGTGACTTTGACCTCTAAAAGAGCCTGGCTTCCCTCCCAGTCCCCCTCCCCAGTCCCCCTCCCCAGTCCCCCTCCCCAGTCCCCCTCCCAGTCCCCCTCCCAGTCCCCCTCCCCAGTCCCCCTCCCCAGTCCCCCTCCCCAGTCCCCCTCCCCGTCCCCCTCCCCAGTCCCCCTCCCCGTCCCCCTCCCCAGTCCCCCTCCCCAGTCCCCCTCCCCAGTCCCCCTCCCCAGTCCCCCCCCTCGTTTTCACACTAGTCATTTAGCCGCTCTGTCATATCTAATCACATGTTTTTGTCGCGCAAATCTCTGCGTCAAACAGCTTCACTTCAAATTAAAGTCCCTGGATCCACAAACATGCCCCAGAACGGCGGCAATTTCACACTTCAGCGCTTTGGTCTCAGCGATGGCCGTGGAGAAAAAACGTGTCTTTTCAAAGCTGGAGTCACTCACTCAGAAAAATTATGCAAAATCGTCTTTTTTGAGCTGTTAACCGTGTTACTACCGTCTTCCTGCGCTGCAAAAAGTCATGAAAAATAAGTTAAAAATGTATCGTGACTTCAGCACAATTTGGCTGCCCTGAAGATTTGCAAATGGGACACAGAAAAAATTTGAAAATAAAGCAACAGTTTTTGAAATGAGACTAAATGACTTCTTGTTTTAACAAAGTCAGAATGTGTCACAATAAAAACCACTCGTTTCAAGCAATTATTACCTAATTTTTTATAATTTTTGCAGCGTGATGTCGTGAGAGAGGCCTCTACACTGACCATGTTCAAAACTAAGTCTAGCTGTGTGTGCTACTATTTCACTTTTTATTTAAACCTACATTTTAATAAGAGCGTTTTAAGCCTAATACTTTTAAACCTCTCTGTTTTAATATCTTTGATGTGAGCTTGTGAAAAGGAATCAATTTTGATAGTCTCTCTCTCTCTCTCTCTCTCCCTGCTCTCTCTCTGCTCTCTATCTGCTCTCTCTCTCTGCTCTCTCTCTTTGCTCTCTCTCTGCTCTCTATCTGCTCTCTCTCTCTGCTCTCCCTCTTTGCTCTCTCTCTCTGCTCTCTCTCTTTGCTCTCTCTCTCTGCTCTCTCTCTGCTCTTTCTCTGCTCTCTCTCTTTGCTCTCTCTCTCTGCTCTCTCTCTCTAGTCTCTCTCTCTGCTCTCTCTCTGGTCTCTCTCTGGTCTCTCTCTCTGCTCTCTCTCTCTGCTCTCTCTCTCTGGTCTCTCTCTCTGGTCTCTCTCTGGTCTCTCTCTCTGGTCTCTCTCTCTGGTCTCTCTCTCTGGTCTCCCTCTGATCTCTGGTCTCTCTATCTGCTCTCTGTCTCTAGTCTCTCTCTATACTCTCTCTCTGGTCTCTATACTCTCTCTCTGGTCTCTCTCTCTGGTCTCCCTCTGATCTCTGGTCTCCCTCTGCTCTCTGGTCTCTCTATCTGCTCTCTCTCTCTCTCTGGTCTCTCTCTCTCTGCTCTCTCTATCCACAATAGCCTAATTATTTTTCCCATAGCTGTCTAGACAGATGCATGTTACAATCTGAAAAACATTTAAACAACATATTTTTCATCATCTCTTTCTCTGACTTCTTCTCTTCCATTGAGCTGAATTGACACCTGCTGAGACACACAAACACAATCCTACAACACGCTCACAACACACACAACGCAACTGAGTGTGGACCAGCGTCACTCACACTCCGATCAGAGGGATGGCGTCAGCGAAGTACTGCTCGAAGAAGTCCAGGACCTGGTCTCCGGTGGTGATCTTGTCAAACTCATCAAAGGGCATGAACAAAGTGCACGTGAAGGTCTGGTCCTGGAGACAACAACAACAACAGGCGTCAAGTTTATTGGTTCAGCACAGTTCATAGACACGGCGACTCAAAGTGCTGAACAAAACAAGATCAAGAACAAACATTAGAATCGTAAATAATCACAGTACATCAAAAAGAGTCAAGATACAATCCTTTTTTTATGCCTGGATTTAAACATTGTCAGAGAAGAAGTCAGTCTCACATTTTCAGGAAGCCTGAAAATCACACTCCTCAGCCTCCCAGGTAAGGTCTACTCCAAGGTACTGGAGAGGAGGTTACGACCGATGGTCGAATCTCGGATTCAGGAGGAGCAGTGTGGTTTTCGTCCCGGCTGCGGAACACTGGACCAGCTCTATACTCTCCATCGGATACTCGAGGGTTCATGGGAGTTCGCCCAACCTGTCCACATGTGCTTTGTGGATCTGGTGAAGGCGTTCGACCGTGTTCCCCGGGTTGTCCTTTGGGGGGTTCTCTGGGAGTACGGGGTCCGGGGTCCTCTGCTGAGGGCCGTCCGGTCCCTGTATGACCGGAGCCAGAGCTGTGTTTGCATTAGCAGTAAGTCAGACCTGTTCCCGGTGCATGTTGGCCTCCGACAGGGCTGCCCTTTGTCACCGGTTCTGTTCATTGTATTCATGGACAGTTTTTCTAGGCGCAGCCAGGGGCCGGAGGGGTCCGATTCGGGGACCACAGGATTTCATTTCTGCTGTTTGCGGATGATGTCGTCCTGTTGGCTCCAACGAACCAGGACCTGCAACATGCACTGGGACGGTTTGCAGCCGAGTGTGAAGCGGCTGGGATGAGAATCAGCACCTCCAAATCCGAGGCCATGGTGCTCGACCGGAAAAAGGTGCCTTGCTGCCCCCACGACCCGGCAACGGATGAAGTGGAAGAAAATGGATGGATGCATTAGAGAAAATGGAGAGACGGCGTGTTGTTGTCCTTCTGTAGAATACGCACTCATTCTGACTTTACAGCCACGGATCAGAAAATCAAACCTTTTAATAAAAGCAAACACATGCGGTGGTCCATAGGAAGAGGGACAACCACTCAGCCACTTCTTCTTCCTCACACAGAGAAGTGACAAAGTGTGGGGCGAGCGAAAAAACACTTAGAGGTGAGAGACCACACCAGACAAACTCAGCTATTTTTATGTTTATTCCATCTCAGGCAAAAACAGATATTTTTACAGTTCATCTCAAACGTGAAATACATCATAAAAATACATTGCATTTCAACAATTAAGATGGATATAAAGTATTAAGGATTCATCAATCTGCTGTTAGTTGTGGCACTTGGTGTTCCCAGAGGTTAAGTGTCTTGCCAAGGACACAATGACAGCAGAGATCAGTGGGAGTCGATGGTGAAAGTCTTGAGGTGGGCTCGAACCCAAAACCTTCTGGCTCAAAGGCAATGCTCTACCAACTGAGACCACTGTCGCCCACATTACTTCTGCTACTACTGCTACTATACTAGTACTACTATTGCTACTGCTGCTACTTCTGCTTCTGACCCTGCTGGTGCTTTTGTTTCTGTGTTTCTGATACCCAGACTGCTGGCAGAGGTGGATGGAGGTGGAGGGAGGTGTGGGGAGGTGGGGGGAGGTGTGGGGAGGTGTGGGGAGGTGGGGGGAGGTGTGGGGAGGTGTGGGGAGGTGGGGGGCGGTGTGGGGAGGTGGAGTGACTGTAATTATCCGTGAGACTGAATTAAGGTCAAGTGTGTGCTGAGATTGCTGTGGCTGATTATAGTCTGCTCCGACAGGTGAAAGTATGTTGCTAAAATTGCAGTATTTCAATAATTACATGAAGGATCTGAGCTGCTGAAGACATTAAACATTCAGAGGAACACATTTGATTCAGTTTTGAATATTGTGTAATGGCCCTCATCGCATATGGAACTAAAAGGAACTATACCTGATTTATTTTCTAAGGAGTTCATAAAAATGCGTGTTACTACTTCAGTTGTATTAAAATCCGTAATTCAATTGAAAAATTGAGCTCATAGATTCAGCTTGTGCGCTAATTTAAGCCGTAAAAAGTGCTGTGTAGAAATTTGGCGAGACGCTAGCCCTCCTCCAATCACAGAACTGAGAGCAGCGCTGTTTCTGTCAAGCCCGGGTGAGCATTGCTAGCTTACATCGTATCCTCGCCGGACAGACCTTAAAGATCTCTGTGGGATCAATAAAATATGAATCTAATTATCTGCTATTGCTGATGCCTCTCCTACTGCATGAAAAGTGTGATTTCCGTCACTATGGGGCACTGTAGATTGTCGTGAAAGTTCAGGTTAACGGCTGTTCGCGGGAATTTGCAGGCAACACTGAAAACTGCCATGAATTGTCATAAATTGGCGTGGGCCTTTGCGTGGCAGTTGTCCCCCATGACCCCCCTCCTCCTAATTCTACAGGAGGCTGCTACTGAAACTACTATTACTACTACACTACTAATGGTACTAAGGATGCAAAGACCCTGAATTTCTCCAATGAGGGATTCATAAAATATTCATCAAACTATCTATCTACCATTACTGATGCCAACTATTGTATACACAATTGTATGACTCTTTGGTTAGCTCTATTTTATTCTATGCAGCTGGTGTTTGGGGTTTCAAGGAGATTGATCATGTTAATGCTCTTCAGAATAGAGGAATTAGAACATTTTTGGGAGTGCATAAATTCACCCCGATATCAGCGACACAGGGGGACATGGGATGGGAGCCGTGTCTCATAAAGCAAAGGGCTGAAATGGTGCGTTTATGGAACCGCCTCATCCAGCTGCCCAATCACAGGCTCACAAAAAAGATTTTTAATTGGAACTGTTCAAACAATTACCCCTGGTCTAGAGAAATGGCGGAAGTGTTCTTAAGTTCTCATTTAAATTATGTTTATCTAAAAAAATTAAAATGTGATATAAGTTTGTTTAGACAAAACGCATTAACAGAGTTTAAAGCACAATGGAAACTTGATGTTTGCAGGAAACCTAAGTTAAGACATTATATTTTATTTAAACAGGAGTTTTACACAGAACTGTACATCCAGTCAAATGTACCTAGAAGGCAGCGCTCTCTGTTAGCCCAGCTGAGGACCGGCACTTTGCCTCTAGCAGTGGAGGTGGGGCGCTTTAAAGCGGTCCCTGAAGAGGCCCGTGTCTGTACAGTGTGTGACCTGGGGGTGGTGGAGGATGAGCCTCATTTTGTTTTGTATTGTCCACTTTACTTTGAGCTTCGAAACATTTTATTTGAAAAAGTAAATGCTTCTAACCCAGAGGTCTTTTGGTGGCCGGAGGGAGAAATTATGAACTGGTTGTACTGCCATGAAGTTTTTGCCTTTGCTTCTTTTGTTGCTAAAGCCTGGGAGAGGAGACAACAGATTCTGTACCCTGGATAATGCACCAAATTGTAAAAAAAATTCTGTTTTTCATGCCTGTATATGGTCTGTAGTCAGAAGTTGTTGTTCAGTGTCATATAAGCCCATGTGGGCTGGGCACTTTTGTGCATGACACCTTAAATAAATAAACTCAAACAAACTCAAACTACTGCTACTCGACAGATGCCACTAATATTATTATTAGTGGTAGTGCTGCTGCTACTGCTAGTACTACTGCTACTGTTAGTACTACTGCTTCTGCTACTACTTATACTCTACTGATTCAACTGCTACTACTACTTCTATTCCATCCATTACTATATTTTTGTTAACAATATATACGTGATGTATCTCACTCACCAGGTTCGGCAGAGCGATCATCATGAAGGTGTTTCTGGGCCAGATGTGAAGGTAACCTGGTTTCATGGCAAACTGTAAATCACAGAGAAACAGAGACAAAAACATGTGACTTTGAATGAATGAACTAAAGTCACAAACAAGGACAACAATACGCTTCAAATATAATGCATAATTGTGTTAATATTGGGTCTTCACAAAGGTCCGGCCCTGAGACACGGTGGCATTTAAAGATAATTGCCATGTGGTAAATGCTTTGAGAGCCTTTCCATCGTTTTGTTTCGTGACAACATTTTCTTTGGCATTTTCTACTATATTAATGTGATATTTCCTAAAGGTGCGTTTCTTAACTTAAATTCAATGTGTTTTTGAACACAGGAAATGTAATGATATAAAAATATAGTCGTTATTCTTTCATTGGTTCACAGGGAGCGGACGATGACAGAACTAGCGAGACCTTATCCGTAAACACCTATAATTTCTGAGTTTGATCCATAGACTGTAAATATAAACGGATGTAGTCATTATCCATCTCTGCCGTCGAACGGCAAAGGAGATAGCCAAAGCTAGGCTAAATGCTAAATACCTCACCCACTCGAGCACATTACATACAGTCACGGTAAACTCAGAGCCAATCGTTTCAATCTGCAATGGTATGGTAATCTTCAAGACAGACGGGGCAGAGTTACATGTTTGTGATGGAAGTAAATGATATTATATTGTGTGGATGGAGCTAAAAACCACTCCAGGTCTGTGACTGATCAAACCAAATCAAGGGACAAATGTGTGATAAATTGTGGTAAAATAAGTGAATGGTTTGGCAGCCGCAGTGTTGTGTAGTGGCCTCACGTCTCCGTCCCGCGGGGGCATGGTCAGCTCCATGTATCCGTGGGGGATGTACGTCTGGCTGTAGTTGAAGCGGCTGCGTCTCATGAACTGTTTGCGAATGGCAGAAAAGGCTCCGTCGCAGCCAACGATCAGATCAGCCAAGACGTGCTCCCTGCTCCCGTCACCTCTGCAGGACATACAAGTATTCAACATGTTGTAACTGTGACCAGCGGCGCTACATGGTGGATATTCAATAAAAATGCATTCTTGTATCGCTCTAAATCACAATAGTTTTTCTCACAGGACTTTGCAAAACCGCTGAATTCAACAACACAGATAATCAAACAGTTCAGACACAAGAAAGGTATTGATAAAAAAACATTGGTCCATAAGTAAGTAAGTAGGTAAGTAGATAGATAAATAGATACAGTAGATAGATAGATACAGTAGATAGATAGATACAGTAGATAGATAGATAGATACAGTAGATAGATAGATACAGTAGATAGATAGATACAGTAGATAGATAGATACAGTAGATAGATATATAGATACAGTAGATAGATAGATACAGTAGATAGATAGATACAGTAGATAGATAGATACAGTAGATAGATATATAGATACAGTAGATAGATAGATACAGTAGATAGATAGATACAGTAGATAGATAGACAAGTGGGACACAATCGTGAAGTGGAACGAAATTTATTGGATAATTTAAACTTTTTTTACAAATACAAAACTGAAAAGTGGGGCGTGCAATATTATTCGGCCCCTTTACTTTCAGTGCAGCAAACTCAGTCCAGAAGTTCAGTGAGGATCTTTGAATGATCCAATGTTGTCCTAAATGACTGATGATGATAAATAGAATGTACCTGTGTGTAATCTAGTCGCCGTATAAATGCACCTGCTCTTTGATAGTCTCAGGGTTCTGTTTAAAGCGCAGAGAGAACCATGAAGACAAAGGAACACACCAGGCAGGTCCGAGATACTGTTGTGGAGAAGTTTAAAGCCGGATTTGGATACAAAAAGATTTCCCAAGCTTTAAACATCTCAAGGAGCACTGTGCAAGCAATTATATTGAAATGGAAAGAGTATCAGACCACTGCAAATCTACCAAGACCCGGCCGTCCCTCCAAACTTTCATCTCAAACAAGGAGAAGACTGATCAGAGATGCAGACAAGAGGCCCATGATCGCTCTGGATGAACTGCAGATAACTACAGCTGAGGTGGGAGAGTCTGTCCATAGGACAACAATCAGTCGTGCACTGCACAAATCTGGCCTTTACGGAAGAGTGGCAAGAAGAAAGCCATTTCTCAAAGATATCCATAAAAAGTCTTGTTTAAAGTTTGCCACAAGCCACCTGGGAGACTCACCAAACATGTGGAAGAAGGTCAGATGAAACCAAAATCGAACTTTTTGGCCACAATGCAAAACGATATGTTTGGCGTAAAAGCAACACAGCTCATCACCCTGAACACACCATCCCCACTGTCAAACATGGTGGTGGCAGCATCATGCTTTGGGCCTGCTTTTCTTCAGCAGGGACAGGGAAGATGGCAAAAATTGATGGGAAGATGGATGGAGCCAAATACAGGACCATTCTGGAAGAAAACCTGTTGGAGTCTGCAAAAGACCTGAGACTGGGACGGAGATTTATCTTCCAACAGGACAATGATCCAAAACATAAAGCCAAATCTACAATGGAATGGTTCACAAATAGACGTATCCAGGTGTTAGAATGGCCAAGTCAAAGTCCAGACCTGAATCCAATCGAGAATCTGTGGAAAGAGCTGAAGACTGCTGTTCACAAACGCTCTCCATCCAACCTCACTGAGCTCGAGCTGTTTTGCAAGGAAGAATGGGTAAGAATTCCAGTCTCTCGATGTGCAAAACTGATAGAGACATACCCCAAGCGACTTGCAGCTGTAATTGCAGCAAAAGGTGGCGCTACAAAGTATTAGCGCAAGGGGGGCCGAATAATATTGCACGCCCCACTTTTCAGTTTTTTATTTGTTAAAAAAGTTTAAATTATCCAATAAATTTCGTTCCACTTCACGGTTGTGTCCCACTTGTTGTTGATTCTTGACAAAAAATATTTTTTTATATATCTTTATGTTTGAAGGCTGAAATGTGGCGAAATGTTGAAAGGTTCGAATACTTTCGCAAGGCACTGTAGATAGATACAGTAGATAGATAGATACAGTAGATATAGATACAGTCGATAGATAGATACAGTCGATAGATAGATACAGTAGATAGATATAGATACAGTAGATAGATAGATAGATAGAGTAGATAGATAGATACAGTAGATAGATAGATACAGTAGATAGCTAGATAGATACAGTAGATAGATATAGATACAGTAGATAGATAGATACAGTAGATAGATAGATACAGTAGATAGATAGATAGATACAGTCGATAGATAGATACAGTCGATAGATAGATACAGTAGATAGATAGATACAGTAGATAGATATAGATACAGTAGATAGATAGATACAGTAGATAGATAGATACAGTAGATAGATAGATAGATACAGTCGATAGATAGATACAGTCGATAGATAGATACAGTAGATAGATAGATACAGTAGATAGATATAGATACAGTAGATAGATAGATACAGTAGATAGATAGATACAGTCGATAGATGGATACAGTAGATAGATATAGATACAGTAGATAGATAGATACAGTCGATAGATAGATACAGTAGATAGATAGATACAGTCGATAGATAGATACAGTAGATAGATAGATACAGTAGATAGATAGATACAGTCGATAGATAGATACAGTAGATAGATAGATACAGTCGATAGATAGATACAGTAGATAGATATAGATACAGTAGATAGATAGATACAGTAGATAGATAGATACAGTCGATAGATAGATACAGTCGATAGATAGATACAGTCGATAGATAGATACAGTAGATAGATAGATACAGTAGATAGATAGATACAGTAGATAGATATAGATACAGTAGATAGATAGATAGAGTAGATAGATATAGATACAGTAGATAGATAGATA
The DNA here is from genome assembly GCA_964034765.1 of Knipowitschia caucasica. Lineage (NCBI taxonomy): Eukaryota > Metazoa > Chordata > Actinopteri > Gobiiformes > Gobiidae > Knipowitschia > Knipowitschia caucasica. Next base: position 5,319,100 of record OZ035835.1, on the reverse strand, counting down.
GATAGATAGATACAGTAGATAGATATAGATGCAGTAGATAGATATAGATACAGTAGATAGATAGATACAGTAGATAGATATAGATGCAGTAGATAGATAGATAGAGTAGATAGATATAGATACAGTAGATAGATATAGATAGATAGAAAGCAGCAGAGGTGGCACTAAGGCTAAATATTATGGTGATATCCTGACAGAGGCTGTGTGAGAAAATGTGGCGTTGTTAATCTTGAGTTTATATTGAATTAGGATGATCTGCAGGGACTGAGAGCGGTCCTCAATGATAAATACTGCTTTTCTGTTTTGCTTGGACAAAAAAATGGTTATAATAGAGCTATTTTCAAATCAATGTGAGTCTCAGGAGATACTCTTTGGAACAACTTAGAGGATCAATTAAAACCACAAATATCGATAAATAAAGATTTTTAGCATGAAAGACACAAATGCATCGTTTTGAAAAGGGTTCGAAAGAGATGGAGGCTTTTCACAAACCTCTTTATTCATTCAACACAGACAACAACAGTAGATAAATAACACAATATGATATTATGGAACACACACAGGCGAACACACAGACACACACCTAACCAACAAACATACACACACACACATACCAACCCAGCTACACATACAGACACACGCACAGAAGCACACACACAGACACACACACGCACAGAAGCACACACAGAAGCACGCACACAAAAACACACACACAGAAGCACACACACAGACACACACACAGAAGCACACATACAGACACACACACAAACACACACACAGAAGCACACACACACAGACACGTAGAGAAGCACACACACAGACACACGTAGAGAAGCACACACACAAACACACACACAGAAGCACACAAACAGACACACACACAGAAGCACACACACAGACACACGTAGAGAAGCACACACACAAACACACACACAGAAGCACACAAACAGACACACACACAGAAGCACACACATAGACACACACACAAAAACACACATACAGACACACACACAGAAGCACAGACACACACACAGAAGCACACACACACACACAGACACACACACAGAAGCACACATACAGACACACACACAGAAGCACACACACAGACACACACACAGACACACACACAGAAGCACACACACAGACACACACACAGAAGCACACACACACAGACACACACACAGAAGCACACACACAAACACACACACAGACACACGTACAGAAGCACACACACAAACACACACACAGAAGCACACACACAGACACACACACAGACACACACACAGAAGCACACATACAGACACACACACAAAAGCACACATACAGACACACACACAGAAGCACACATACAGACACACACACAGAAACACATACAGAAGCACACACACAAACACACACACAGAAGCACACACACAGAAGCACACATACAGACACACACACACAGAAGCACACACACAAACACACACACAGAAGCACACATACAGACACACACACAGAAGCACACACACAGAAGCACACATACAGACACACGTACAGAAGCACACATACAAACACACACACAGAAGCACACACACAGACACACACACAGAAGCACACATACAGACACACACACAGAAGCACACGTACAGAAGCACACATACAAACACACACAGAAGCACACATACAGACACACACACAGAAACACACATACAGACACACACACAGAAGCACACATACAGACACACACACAGAAGCACACGTACAGAAGCACACATACAGACACACGTACAGAAGCACACATACAGACACACGTACAGAAGCACACATACAAACACACACACAGAAGCACACATACAGACACACGTACAGAAGCACACATACAGACACACGTACAGAAGCACACATACAAACACACACACAGAAGCACACATACAGACACACACACAGAAGCACACATACAGACACACGTACAGAAGCACACATACAAACACACACACAGAAGCACACATACAGACACACGTACAGAAGCACACATACAGACACACGTACAGAAGCACACATACAAACACACACACAGAAGCACACATACAGACACACGTACAGAAGCACACATACAAACACACACACAGAAGCACACACGCACAGAAGCACACACACACACACATTTTTTGGGTCAAGTTGTAAATTATGGAAAGTCCCGTACAGTCGCAAAATCAGTGCAATATTATAGATAAATAGATTCATCTGTTGTCTTGTCTAGTTCCCATGGACACAATAGTATCAGGTCTCATCGGGAATTCTGTCCCATTCCTCCCTTACGTCTGTATTCTGCTGTTGTCCACTGACCATTATTGATGTATTATAATTCTGTACCACTGTCAGAACCCCTGCCTCTGACGCAGACGGTAAAAGCATCAAACCGTCCAACAAAACATGTTAAAGAAATGATTATTGTTTTCATCCTGTCTCACAAATCACCCCGATGCTAACACTCACATCTGCCTCTGAGAGATGTCTCCTCTGTCCTTGTCTATTCTCCTTTTCCTGGACTCGTTCATGTTTATTTTACTGTTATTACTATTTTGAGTATTTGTTATTTTCTCAAGGACATTGGTTTTCAAAAGTGATTGGTTTGTGTGGACGTCGCCGGTCTCATGTCCGTGGGTTCTATAATATCAAAGATTGCATCTGTATATTTCCTGGTGTCTCGCATCTCTTTGTACAATACAGACCAGAGACATATGAGCTGCTATTTTGAGAGCAAGCAATAAACATATGAACATAGCCATTTATTAACTCATTGACTGCCTGCCGTTTTTGATGATTTCACTGATTCTCAAGATCCATAGAATATTATTTCCTGAGACTATGTGAAATGTGAAACCAGATTCCGAAAGACTGGATTGTCTACTTTAATCAGCAAAAATAAGTTTGTTTTTAGATATTTTTATTGTCCTGTAATCCCCAGTCGAATATAGGGTACAAGAGAAATTTGTCAATGGCAGTCAATGAGTTAAAGAAGATACTGTATATTGAAGTTCTGCTGAATAATATTGAATAAATTAAATATACAGTACATGTTAATATAAAATAGAGCTCTGGTTCACAGCGGGCAAAATGCTTCAGAAATCTGTTTCAAAAGATTCACTTCAATTTCAATTTACAATATTTGTGTATGGTGCTTGACCACAACAGCAGGCGCCTCGGAGGACTTTACAAAGTTGTGGATTTGCCAACAGTAGATCAGAGAATCAAACACACAGTTCAATAGGAGCACAAGCACACAGCAGCCATTGGTCCATAAATGACCTTTCAAAGTCCTGAATCATCAACTTGGGAAAAACCCAGTGGGAAAAACCATGGATCTGTAATAATATCTGGATAGGGTATTACTAGCTTATGGCTGTCCCACCAACGGACTCAGGGGGCGTCCACAGTACTGCAGACTAATTTCATGTGGGATACCCATAGACTGCCGTTCCATCTAATGTGCCACAACTTTACTATGGGCAGTTTCAAAATGGCCGCGGGGGCTGGAAAATGGGAAAAAAACGCATCGGCGCATGCGTCAGCTGCACGAGCCCCATTTATTTAACGAGTGCCTTCAAAAATTCACAGCGACAAAATGGAGTAATGTGGAACAAAGCTTTGGGCCAAGAGTTTACTTTTGGACCATCCTGTAAAGACGTTTTGGAGAGGTCAGCTAATGCTATATGTTAGCATTGAATTATTCTCATTCCGGGTCCAACCCTCTGGCCCGGGGTGGTATTGCAAGGGACCCGCCCCCACTGGAGATACCCAGAAAAAAGTGCCATAGAACTCAATGTAAATTAAAAAAGCTCGACCTCAGCTGACAGAGAACCTACAGCTTTCATAAAGGAGGATTTTAGTGTCCCTTCTCATCCTGAACTCTTTTTCTTGTTAAATCATTCGGTTTTCTATACATCCACACTTTAGAGCAACAACCTCTGCTTGATCGTCTCCCGCTCTAGCTCCCGCTCTAGCTCCCGCTCTAGCTCCGCTCTGATCAGCAGCACTGATTGGTCAATGCATGGCCGAGCCCCTACGCGTATTAAGCACACATGCGTTAAGCATCATGGGAGCTTGTCTACAGCGCAGAACCGGGAGGACCAGACAATGCCCGCTAATCTTTCAGTCCCCCTGTATGTCACATGCACTACTGACCACAAGCCATTCATTTGAATAGGGCGCCATCTTGGATCAACGGGGCTTGGAAAAAAGGGAGACATTTTGGGGGACTCAAATGGATGGAAGATCATTAAAATAATAAATATTCACAGTACATTTAGTGTGAAGATACGATCCTTCAGTTGCAGCACAGATAAACAGAACTGCTTTTAACCTGGATTCCAACATTGTCAGAGAAGCAACCTGTCTCACATTTATGGACATTTAATAACGTTTATGGAGAGTGGTAATCTACCCTCTTTTACCAATGACTCCTACTTGTTTGTTATTATTGCCTTTCCGGTGTTTGATTCTCTAGTCTGTTGTTGGCGAAACGATAGAGCGGAGTCAGAGTGGGAGACGTTCAAGCAGAGGTTGTTGCAGTAAAGTGTAGATTAATAGAAAACCAAAGGATTTAACACAAAAAACGGTTCAGGACAATAAGGGACACTAAAATCTCTACAAAATCTGACCTTTATGAAAGCTGTAGGTTCTCTGTCAGGTTCTCTGTCAGGTTCTCTGTCAGGTTCTCTGTCAGGTTCTCTGTCAGTTGAGGTCCAGCTGTTTTAGTTTACACTGAGTTCTATGGGACAGTTTTCTGGGTAATGTGAATTTAGTCTGCAGTACCACTCTATCCAGATATTGTATAGATCCATGCTTTAGCGTAATTGCAAGACGAAGCTAATTTTCTACGCTAAGTCATATCGTTTGTTTGTGTAGAACTAGAAACATGGAAGACTTCTCTCTCTTCTCCGGGAGGTCTGGGGAGCACAGAAGCCGTGCAGAAGATAAATGAAACAGTAATCTTTATTTATTTATTTATATACCGCCTTTCACAGACCAGAGTCACAAAGCGGTCTACAATTGTTATTTTTATTTGTTATTTTTTTTTTGGGCACTTGTCCTCTCACTCCACACAGAGATGGGAGCGGGGTCGCCAGTACAGGAGGCGCATGCCAGACCTATTGTACATATTTTTAGTGGTAGGGGAAACCGGAGTACCCGGAGGAAACCTACGCAGACACGGGGAGAACATGCAAACTCCACTCAGAAAGGCCCTGGTCCGGCCGGGATTCGAACCCAGGACCTTCTTGCTGAGAGGCGAGAGTGCTATCCACTCAGCCACCGTGCCGCCCAACAACACCTCGAGGCGTGTGTCTGATCCTGGAGAAGTGTTATAACCATATATCGTGGTCAAAGGCTCAGAGAACTGTCAGTTTTACATCTCCCATGTCCCGTAATAAACCTGCTGTGCTTCTTGACCTGTTCTGCACATGTGAATCCGCGACAGAGCAGAGACAAAGCAGAGACACGCCGTCAATTATTACCAACGTGACTGAACAGAAGCCTCTGGAAGCCACTGTTAATTGGGCTGTAAATTCTGCTTCACTTTTAACTCAAGGACATAGAATCGCCCATGTCTAGTAAAGTTTAGACAGTCCCGGATGGCTTCAAACGCATCAAACGAACCACTCTGTCTTTGTCAATTACGCAAGGACGTGACCGCAAAGGATGTATGGGGGATTATTACGAGGCTTTACGTGACTTTGCAGCGGATCCAGAGATCTTTAAGAGTCATGGACGCGGTGAACTTGAGTCAATCAGCAGAACTGTTTTTGAATAATTGCATAGAAACCTGTGGTGAAATATTGACAGGGAATATAGACAGGTTGGGTAGGATGGACAAGGGATAGGAGCAAGACTTTATCCATAAGCGCTTCACTGTCAAGCTTCAGGATTCTACTTATTTCAATTCATTCTTGTATCGCCCCAAATCACAACAGCAGTTTTCCCGGTCGACTTTACAAAATCTTTGCATTCGCCAACACAAATCAGAGAATAAAACCCTTTTAAAGCAAGAAATGCAATGAGAGAAACCCCATAGAGACATTGGTCCATAAGGATCAGAGACCAATGTCCATAAATGTCAATAAATGTTGTTGTGTAGCATTAGCATTAGCATTCCTACATACAGTACAGCAGGGGCCTCCAACCTGTGGCTTGGGAGCTGCCTGTAGCTCGCCGCCCGCCTTTTTGGTAGCTCCCCAAATGCTTTATAAATTAACAAATAAAATGTCAGTATATATTCAGTTCATATGCTCCCAACTACTGAATGTATAATGATACATACACAAAACCTAATCTCAGACTCGCACTAAAAGGCTTTCAGTTTTCTCAGGAGGGCTTAAAGGAGAAGCTCTCTGCCATTTTTGTCCCGAGAAAGTAGCTATCCAGGTGAAAAAGTTTTGAGACCCCTGCAGTCAAAGATTGTTGGATATATCTCTAAATAGTAGAACTACCATGAGTTCCAGTCTTTATCAGTAGATGGATAGGTTTTTCTTCTGTCCCCATCAAACTTGAACCCCATTTTTCAGGTTTAACGATTTATCATCCCATGGTCACATTTAGGGGGAGAACACCAGTTTATTGTGACTAAATAGAATAGTTTTCAAACCAGTGCAGGATCCACAAAAGTTTTTATAACCAGTATTTGGTATTTGTATAGCACAGTCTGCACAAGGCAACTCAAAGTGCTGAACAAAACTGGAAATGATCACACATCCATCCATCCATCCATCCATTTTCTACCCTTTAATCCATTTCTGGGTCAGGGGGGTGGCAGTCAGAGATGCCACCCAAGTCTCATAGCACCAGCCCCTCACTGATCCTCTGCAGGTGGTGAGTCCACAGGAGGACGGCTGCTCTCTGAGTGTGAGCATAGCCTTGATCTTTCAGTGGGGGCTTTGGGCAAAGTGGGGTTAAGTGTCTTGCCCAAGGACACAACGACAGCAGTCATCAGTGGGAGTCGGTGGAGAAGGTGCAGAGGTGGGAATTGAACCCACGACCTTCTGGGCTTAAGGCCAATGCTCTACCAACTGAGCTACTGTCGCCCATGATCTCACAATGAATTAAAAATGAACAGTCACTGTACATTTAAAACATACTGTATATGCAGCAAAACAGACTGTGTTTAATCTGGATGTAAATATTGTCAGAGAAGAAGCCTGTCTCACATTTTCAGGAAGATTGTTCCAGATTATAGCTGCATGAATCTGAAACGCTGCCTCTCTCTATTTATTCTTGACTCTGGGCACAAGCAAGAGGCCAGTCCCTGTGCTCCTCAGAGTCCCAGCAGGAGGCCAGTCCCTGTAACCACTATTCTCTTCTTACAGTTTCTCCTCTGACAGTTTCTCTCTCCCTCACTGATGTAAAGCTGCAGTGTTTACCTGACAAAGGTCATGGTCCCGGTCTCTGCGTTCCAGTCCTGCAGTTTGTGGTCAAAGTTCAGTTTTGCGTTCGCGTACGTTTCAGCCTCTGACACAGACAAAGGAAAACAGAGAGTTACAAACAGAGTTGGAGTCTATTCTGTAGATGACATGACCCATGTACAGTTGTTGCCAATATGGTGCTATTTAATAATAAAAATAGTAATAATAATATTTGTTGGAGCCATTTTGCTGTGTTTTCCTTTGCTACCTCCTGCCACAGTGTGGCGCCACCTCTCAGTGGTATGCCCTATATAGGTGTGGCCGCTACAATATTACTATGGTGTCTTATCTATCTGGCTTGACTTGGTTTCTTTGCATAATCAGTGATAACAGATAGAGAATGATCAGACTCTGCTCGGCTATAATAAAGAAAGGTATAAGGCAGAATATATCAGTCTAATTCTGGCCAAACATGAGCCTGGGTCTTTAAAACAGATCCAAAGGCATTATTTGGTTGTGGATAATTAAACCTGTTTTAGTTAAGGTTATTTGATTTTTTATTTTTTTAATATAGTCGCTTTTGAATTGGAACCTGTAGGTTTCTGTAAATCTCTCTGACCTGTCTCTGCAGTTTGGTCTGTGTTTGTCAGAACCAGTGATGTCACCTGTGAGCAGCTGCTTGTTCAGATTAGCTCGATCCACCGACAGAATGTACTGGAAAGAAACAAGACATGAGTAATAAAGTTATGTTCAAACTCTATATACAGTATATCACACCATTTAGAGTCTTTGATAAGTGTAAATTTTGTCAACCCTCTCAGGGCCCAATCTCATGTGACAGGAAAAATCGGACATTTGGGAAAAATTATCTTATGGGGTCAAAATATAGTACAATCTGGATTTTTTTTTAGAGAGAGACCTTCACAGGCAATACTGACTTGAAATTGATGCTTAAGGAAAGAAGCTATTGCATCTCGGTGAACGATATCTTCTGCCAGAGGGAAGAAGCTGGAACATGTTTCTCAGGGGCCAGAAGAGTCATTGATTATTCTTAGAGCTGGATTTAAGTTTTTAGAAAAGACGCGTTAGCAGCATGAGGTACGGGCTAAAGTAATAATAATACAGCACTTCTTTGGACACTCAAAGACACTTCACATGTCATTATTCATTCACTCCAAACACAGTGGTGATAAACTACTACTGTAGCCACAGCTGCCCTGGGGCACACTCCTGAGGCCCTTTCAACCACCACCTTCCATTCACACACACACACACAACAGACTCATTCCTGGTGTTCCCGGAGGTTAAGTGTCTTGCAAAGGACACAACGACAGCAGACATCAGTGGGAGTCGGTGGAGAAGGTCTTGTGGCGGACTCGAACCCAGATCCTTCAGGCTCAAAGGCCAATGCTCTGCCAACTGAGCCACTGTCGCCCTGATGAATGTTATAGATATTCGAGTATTTTGTGGATTGAAAGTATGGTACCACAGTTTTAGTTTAACAGTCCTCTCTGCTACATCCAGAGCAGACGAAACATCCTGTATCTATAATCTCCTGTCACCTCTGAAGTCTGTCACTGCAGAGGGAGAGTGAGTGGGCAGCGCAATTACCAACAGCCGTTATGTCGCTGATCATCTTTGGAGCAAATTAGCAGAAAACGTATGAAGAGCAGCCAAACCTTTCTCCATTATGCCTCAGAGTCGCCCACGGAGCGGTTGTCGGTTTGATCTATATTAACATAATGATACCGTGTCCTTCGGCAAGACACCCACGTACGGTACATGAGTGTCTGCAGAGCTTATTGTCGTCCTTTCAAATGCTCTTATTTTTACCCCAGAGTGATTCCCAAACACAGTGGGGCTAGCATCCAGAGCTGTACCTAAAAGATTTTATATTTTGTTTTGATCATAATCATCAATATCATTATCATCGTTATCAAAAAACAGTTGCCTTTGCCTCACTGCTGCTTACTATAATGTGTGTGAGCTGGTCTTTTCAACATGAATTCATGCCTGTAAAGTTTTCATTAGTTTGACTTCATGCAGGCGATAATGGAAATCCAAATAAATATGTGACTAAACTTTCCCACACTATTGGCTGGAATTCTGGCCCAGTACTCCGGACATACATTTTTTTAAAGCTGAGGTTCAGACCAACTCTTTCCCCCTCATCTCACTTCGCCTTCTCTCCGGTCCAGTCCTACTACACAGTGCTGCAACCCTCCTCCTCCCCGTCACCTCCACATCCAGTATAGCCGTGTGTCTTACTTGTCCCTTCTTGCCGTAGGGGATGGGAGACTGCTTTCCGTCCGGTGTGTGGATCATTCGGGCGTGCATCGGGATTCCCTGAGACACAATCTGAAAAGGACACAGAACGATTTTCAGTTTTACATCCACAGATCAACAGGCAATTCTGTGGCAGAGAGAGAGTTCAGAGAGATGAGCGCGACAATAACTCAAGGAAATCTGAGGCACTCTTGACTGAAAATAAGAATCCTTTAATCTTCTGTCTTTAGCAAAATAAGGAAATAAGTCTAAAATTTAGCATGATGAAGAAGAAAAACCCCTGACTTTAGCATTATTTTGCTTCTTCTCAGGCTAAAGTTGGAGATTTTAGACTTCTTTCCTTATTATGCTAAAGAACAGAAAGAGATTGAATACTGCTTCTTTTTATCCTAGAGTTAGACATTTTATTTTATTTTAATTTAGTAAAGTGTTAGGGTTGGAGTTAGATTTAGAGTTATTATTCATTTATCTTGTGTTTTTTTTATTTTATTTTTTTACCTAAATTAAACCAGCAAAGTCCCATTGAGATTAAGAATCAGTAGATTAACCATTAAGAAGCTGAATTTAAAGGAAGCAAAATACTTTAAATCTATTGCAGTGTCTCCCAAAGTGGGGTCCGCGGCCCCCTGGTGGGCCGCGAGGGTACTGCAGGGGGGCCGCGGGAGGTCATAAAAAAAATAAAAAAATAATATAATTATTTAATGTTAAATTTATAATGTTTTGTTTGTAATATTAAAATATTTGTGTTCATTATTTGACTTGAATAATCCACTGTAATCATTTTTGTATTACAATGTTTGTAGCAGAGGCTATTTCCCCAAAATAAAATAACCAGAAGAGCCTATTCTTAATGTTGTCTTCTTGGTTATTATTTTGGGGGGCCACGCAGACCCGTCAGATTTTTAAGGGGGCCTCGGTGTTACTGAGTTTGGGAATGGCTGATCTATTGTATACAATTATGAGTCTTTAACATTACATTTGTTTACTTGTTTGTTTGTCGTTTGAGCTGGAAATGGCAGCAATTGGCAATGGCATGCTTCTATTTGAAACCAATAGGCCTTTTTGTAATGTAATCTAAATCGTAAAAAAAACGTTTGCCTATTTTTTGTCTAATGGTCATAACAGTGGATTAGTTGGTAGAGCATTGGCCTTTGAGCCTGAAGTGGCATCTCTCTGGCCACCCCCCTGACCCAGAAATGGATGAAGGGGAAGAAAATGGATGGATGGATGGATGGATGGTCATAATTTGAGTTTGTCTGTAACTTTCAGAGACAACAGTTGGACCATCAGCGAAGAGATAGAGTGAGCTACAACACATGCGCACTGCAAAAAGATGCTCAAATGTCAAATGGAAGTGGATTTGTTCTGATTGATCAATTGGTGAAGTTTACTGAGGTCTCGTTAAAAAATTTACAACTGTGGAAACACTTGTATTTCTGCTGATTTAGAGCTTTGTGGGCGAACTGTGGTCAGAACATAAACATAATGATTAACAAACATGTGAATGACAGACTCTGTGTAAAGTCTCAGAGAAAAGACAGAATCAGAACCAAAAATACAATTCTGATTTAAAAATACACACAATAGACAATAGCAACGCAGCTCGAGTCCGGACGAGAACCAGGGAGTACCATCACACTAGTCCAAGTCTCGGGTCTCTGCTTCCTGTGGCTCAGAGAAAAGACTCTCCATGGCCTCAAAAATCCAAACACAAAAGTACGACCCCAAACAGTGCAACCATGAGACAAAAAATAAAAATACAATGAGAAAATAGAGAAAACGTCATTATCGTCACTCTTTAAATGTACTGATTATTTATAAATTGAATGCCTTTTGTGATTTTCTTGTTCTTGTTTTGTTAAGCACTTTTCCTTGTGTATTAACGGTGCTGTACAAAAGCCTTCTTCAGGAGAGTTGGTGTTTGCTGGTTTCAAACTGCAATGATCCATAAGTAGCCTAAGAAACTAGCTAAAATGCTAAAACTGTTAAAAGTCTACCTATCTAAATTTGCAGGAGGTGTTGATTCTGGCAGTTTCCTGGTTCTTCAAAACAGCTCAGAGAAAATGGTAAAATATATTTGAATATATGTGAAATCTATCCCAGTCGAGCCCTACGAACGACAGCGTGTGAGAGAGTGAGTGAGAGTGAGAGAAGAGAAAGACGAGAGAGAGACCAGAGAGAGACCAAAGAGAGACCAGGGAGAAAGACCAGAGTGAGGAACCAGAGAGAGACCAGAGAGAGACCAGAGAGAGAGACCAGAGAGACCAAAGAGAGACCAGGGAGAAAGACCAGAGTGAGGAACCAGAGAGAGACCAGAGAGAGAGACCAGAGAGACCAGAGAGAGACCAGAGAGAGAGACCAGAGAGACCAAAGAGAGACCAGGGAGAAAGACCAGAGTGAGGAACCAGAGAGAGACCAGAGAGAGAGACCAGAGAGACCAAAGAGAGACCAGGGAGAAAGACCAGAGTGAGGAACCAGAGAGAGACCAGAGAGAGAGAACAGAGAGACCAGAGAGAGACCAAAGAGAGACCAGGGAGAAAGACCAGAGTGAGGAACCAGAGAGAGACCAGAGAGAGAGAACAGAGAGACCAGAGAGAGACCAAAGAGAGACCAGGGAGAAAGACCAGAGTGAGGAACCAGAGAGAGACCAGAGAGAGAGACCAGAGAGACCAAAGAGAGACCAGGGAGAAAGACCAGAGTGAGGAACCAGAGAGAGACCAGAGAGAGAGAACAGAGAGATGAGAGAGAAAGAGACCGGAGAGTGGGACTAGAAAGACCAGAGAGAGACCAAAGAGAGACCAGGGAGGAAGACCAGAGTGAGGAACCAGAGAGAGACCAGAGAGAGACCAGGGAGAGACCAGGGAGGAAGACCAGAGTGAGGAACCAGAGAGAGACCAGAGAGAGACCAGGGAGAGACCAGGGAGGAAGACCAGAGTAAGGAACCAGACAGGGACCAGAGAGAAAGCCTAGAGAGAGGGACCTGAAAGACAAGAAAGAGAGAAACCAGAGAGACCAGAGAGAGAAACCAGAGAGAATAGAGAGAGAAACCAGAGAGACCAGAGAGAGAAACCAGAGAGACCAGAGAGAGACTAGAGAGACTAGGGAGAAAGACCTGAGCGAGAGACCTGAGTGAGAGACCAGGGTTATAAGGCCTTGTACCTTCTCCTCCATCCCCACGTGTTTCAGAGCCGAGCGACCACGATGAGACAAGGCCAAGTTGATGCTCCGGCCTTTCACCACTTTAGCCGTCCGGATGTCTAACCAAACAGCACACACACACACACACACACACACACACAAATAAGACATACGTGTGATATATATTATTTACACAATTTACAAAGCGCTCGACGATGTTACCTTCTCGGCTTTCGAACACATGGACCTCGAAACCTCGTTTGGCAAAAAAGCAGGCGTTGAGGGCTCCCACCTGCAAAGATAAACGAGATGCAGTCTTCCTGAAAATGTGAGACAGGCTTCTTCTCTGATAATGTCCATATCCAGGTCTAGGTGTCCAATTATTTATTTTAAATCCTTGTGTGATTGTTTTCTTGTTTAGTTGAGCAATTTGAGTTCCCTTTTGTATGAATTGTGCTAGACAGAAAAACTTATTTTGCGTTAACTTTCAAGACTATTCTACCAATATGAACCAAATCCCATAAATTCCCACTGCAAGGAAAATGGAGATATGTTTTTTTTTTATTTTATCTACCATTAATGTATTAGTATTTAGTCTAGTATTCAAGCAGAGATACACCCAAGACCTGTATAAAGGGTCATTTGGGGTTTTTTTTATCTACGGTTCTATCACTTTTTGTGCTGGACTTATTAAGATTATCACAGCTACAGATTTCCTAGACACCAACGCCTTCACTCAAAGCTCGCAAGCAAGACACGGGGAGAACATGCAAACTCCATGCCTACAGTCCTTGCATGATCCAGGAATGGAACCACTATCGCAACTACGTTTTTAAATGGAGGGTTCTCTAATAGTAGTAGTAGTAGTAGTAGTAGTAGTAGTAATCTTTATTTATATACCGCCTTTTCACTACAGATTTGAGTCTCAAAGCGGTTTACAATTGTTAATTTTTGGGCATTTGTCTCTCACTCCACACAGAGATGGGAGCGGGGCCAGTACAGGAGGCGCATGCTAGAACTATTGGACATATTTTTAGTGGTAGGGGAAACCGGAGTACCCGGAGGAAACCTACACAGACACGGGGAGAACATGCAAACTCCACTCAGAAAGGCCCTGGTCCGACCGGGATTCGAACCCAGGACCTTCTTGCTGAGAGGCGAGAGTGCTATCCACTCAGCCACCGTGCCGCCCAATAATAATACTGTGGATATGTTAGCTTAGCACTCATTCTAAAGACCTATATTAGAGTAGCTCTCACACACACACACACAATCAATTATTTACTTTTAATTCAGCTTACCAGGCCGCCGCCCACAACAGCCACCACTTTCTTTTTGTCCGATTTGGTTTCTTTGGTGTCCATTGTCGTAGAGTGCGGTGCCTGGACCGGAGGCTGTTGTGTTCTGCTGTTTGTTTGCCGTCAGGGTTGAAAATGCTGCAACAGATTTGGGTGAAAATTTAACAAAGGCGGGACTTAAGTGTCATAACCTGAAAGTAAACAGTTGATAACAGTCACGGTTGTCTAACGCAGTTACGCAGCTCCTTTGGATGAGTTTTGTAACATTAGAAAAAACTATGAGTGCAAATCAGCATTCATGTCGGATAACAAGGGCTTGAAATGGTGCTGCAATTTCTGTAATTAAAAAAGAAGTTTTTTTTTCATACTGAAGATTCTTGATTTTTGACCTGCTGCTGAAATGCTGTTTACAATGGACAACAGTAGGAAAGGCAGGCGTGTTGTTGGGACCAGTGTTGGATTTTGCCGATGCTATGATAGGATTTTGGAATGACGGGAATGAGACAAAATAAGAGTCAGAACAAATGCCAGACTTTCAAAATCAGTCACAGTGCAACCAGCGTACCGGAGAGAGACTAGAGAGAGACCAGAGAGAGACCAGAGAGAGACCAGAGAGAGACCAGAGAGAGACCAGAGAGAGACTAGAGAGAGACCAGAGAGAGACCAGAGAGAGACCAGAGAGAGACTAGAGAATGACCAGAGAGAGACCAAAGAGAGACCAGAGAGAGACCAGAGAGAGACCAGAGAGAGACCAGAGAGAGACCAGAGAGAGAAACCAGAAGGAGACCAGAGAGAGAAACCAGAGGGAGACTAGAGAGAGATCAGAGAGAGAGATCAGAGAGAGACCAGAAAGAGACCAGAGAGAGATCAGAGAGAGACCAGAGAGAGATCAGAGAGAGACCAGAAAGAGACCAGAGAGAGACCAGAGAGAGACCAGAGAGAGACCAGAGAGAGACCAGAGAGAGAAACCAGAAAGAGACCAGAGAGAGACCAGAGAGAGACCAGAGAAAGACCAGAGAGAGACCAGAGAGAGAGATCAGAGAGAGACCAGAGAGAGACCAGAAAGAGACTAGAATAAGAGACCATGAAGAGAGAGAGACCAGTGAGAGGGACCAAAAAGACCAGAGAAACAATGAAACATGTAAACAGTAGAAGCTCATGTATTATTTCAATGTTATTATCTGTGTTTATGTTGTTATAAAGCTGATATACAGACTCCTTTAGAGAAAAACTAAATACTTGCATAATGTAAAAGTACAAGTATGAATTTAATCGACTCAGAACCCAACTATGGACCCCAAAACCCTGGATAAAGCCAGTGTACTGAACTCTGGCTCCCTCTACAGGAGATTTTTTTTTATCATTCACATAAATATACAGGACAAGATTACATGTACTTTTTAGTTAAAAATAATTAGTATTTTCGTTATACAGTCATACAAAGCAGAATCAGATGTCCAGCTCTTTAGTAGAATAAAATGCATAGTGTAGCCTGCTATAGAAATGCTACAAAAAACACATAACGTTGTGGCTTATTTGTGGTTTCTTTCCATCTTGCCATTGATCCAGCTCTCGTCTTGAACTCTCGAACTCCATCATTTCTGTAAATCCAATCACACTATTAGTTAAGTGGGAGAAATTAAACCCACACAGGATGATTAATCGATACGTGAACCAGTGACATGACATTATCTAACTGTGCAAATTTAAAATGTAAATGTAGTGAGTATTATCATTTATAGAAACCACTTTGTTTAAATTCTGTGATCTTATCCCGTCTGTGGCTTTGTGTTATAGTTGTGTGAGAGAAAGAACACAGAGTACAGGACTCGGCTCTGATCTGGGATGCATTAGTTTTGCCTGAATTAAGTCAAACCTCTTGGCATTTCAACCGGGGGCGGGGCTTAAACGTCACGGAACTCCGAAGAAAAAAGTAACATAAAGTCAATATTTAAATAGATTACAGAACACAAATACATGGGGGTATCAAATACATATATATAACATATTTACAATTATAAATAACAACATTAAAATGTGTTGCATCTTGTTTTGATTAATTAATTAAGATACGTTTGTTTTTTTTAAATTCTATTCCATGTTTGTCTCCTTAAAAAGTTGCGATTCGCCAACAACAGATCAGAAAATCAAACAGTTTGACCACAGGAAATGTGATACTAACAAACACATAGAAAGCATGGGGAGCAGGACAACAAATGTCCATAAATGTTCTTAATTGTCCCAAACTCTCCTGCATAGACAAGGAACGACTCAAAAACAAGTGAGAAATCTCAGTGGAGGCCCATATTGAAAGAGAACTTCCACAGACCTACTGTAGGCAGCTGTCTGTATCTCATTAGAAAACATGCTACTTGTTGAATAGTTAACATTTCTGTCTAAAAAAACTGATCCATAGATGTGACATATGGCAAAAATATATGAAAGTAGCTAAAAACAGTTATTAAATACAGTTAGCTCATTTATTTTTTTCAGGCTTTTGAAGTTCATACCTTCTATGTTTACACTTTTTCATACTTTTTCCTTTTTTCAAGCTAAAAATGCATACACACATACACACACATGCACACAATTCACACACTTGTAATACACACACATACACACATGGTTCATAAATTCCAATATACTTATGGGAGGATTTGCCCAAATTTTAGAAAAGAATCGCCCTCTCCACTTTTTGAACTAAACTCTGGTCTA
Organism: Knipowitschia caucasica; assembly: GCA_964034765.1. NCBI lineage: Eukaryota > Metazoa > Chordata > Actinopteri > Gobiiformes > Gobiidae > Knipowitschia > Knipowitschia caucasica. The sequence continues at coordinate 5,302,287 of OZ035835.1, read as the reverse complement.
ATTTGATGAGAATGTCTTACCAGAATGATTGACAATAGGACCAATAGTTTTGTTAATCCACTCTGAAGTAGATAATCAGAATCAGAATCAGAATCAGAATCAGAATCATTTTTATTGCCAACGTAAGTAACGGGAGGTCACAGACTTGGAAATTGCTTTGGCTCAGTGCAACAGTCAAAAAGAGATAATAAAAATAAGAATAAAAAACACTTCTAAAGAATAAATTTAAATTTAAAATAGAGTTACAGTTACTATTTACAATATACAAGTGCACATGGTGCACACAATGTAAGGTGACAGCAGTACAGTGAAGTAAAGTGACGTATGATGGGCAGTAAAGTGACTTTATAAAGGGCGGGGGGACAGGTTAAGAAGTGTTCAAGAGTCCAACAGCAGAGGGCAAGAAACTGTTCTTGTGGCGGGAGGTTCTAGTCCTGATGGACCGCAGTCTCCTGCCTGAGGGGAGTGGTTGGAATAGTCCATGTGCAGGGTGAGAGGGGTCGGCTGTGATACGACCAGCCCGGCCTCGAGCTCGGGCGACGTACAGGTCCTGCAGCGATGGAAGGCTGCGGCCGATCACTTCCTCTGCAGAGCGCACAATGCGCTGTAGTCTCTGTTTGTCCCTGACTGTGGCTCCAGCGAACCACACGGTGATGGAGGGGGTGAGGATGGACTCGATGATGGCCGTGTAGAACTGCACCAACATCTGTGCAGGCAGCTTGGCTTTCCTGAGCTGCCGCAGGAAGTACATCCTCTGCTGGGTCTTCTTGATGAGGGAGCTGATGGTCGGCTCCCACTTGAGGTCCTGGGTGATGGTGGTGCCCAGGAAACGGAAGGACTCCACAGAGGTGATGGGGGAGTCCATCACGGAGGGTGGGGGCGGGGGGACAGTGCTCTTCCTGAAGTCCACAATCATCTCCACTGTCTTCTGGGCGTTCAGCTCCAGGTTGTTACCACTGCACCAGGACACCAGCCGGTCCACCTCCCTCCTGTAGGCGGACTCATCGTTGTTGGAGATGAGTCCAATGAGGGTGGTGTCGTCCGCGAACTTGATCAGCTTCACGGAGTCGTGGCTGGAGGTGCAGTGGTTGGTGTACAGGGAGAAGAGCAGGGGAGAAAGAACACAGCCCTGTGGGGCTCCTGTATTTATAATCCGAGAGTCCGAGACATTCTTCCCCAGACGCACTCGCTGCTTCCTGTCCGTCAGGAAGTCAGTGATCCACCTGCAGGTGGAATCGGGCACGTTGAGCTGGGAGAGCTTGTCCTGGAGCAGGGATGGCAGGATTGTGTTGAAGGCAGAGCTGAAGTCCACGAACAGGACCCTGGCGTAGGTCCCCGGGGAGTCCAGGTGCTGTAGGATGTGGTGGAGGGCCAGGTTAATGGCGTCGTCTACAGATCTGTTGGCTCTGTAGGCGAACTGCAGGGGGTCCAGGAGGGGGGAGGTGAGGGACTTGAGATGGGAGAGAACCAGGCGTTCAAATGACTTCATGACGACAGACGTAAGTGCTACAGGTCTGTAGTCATTGAGTCCTGTGATCCTGGGCTTCTTCGGGACGGGGACAATGATGGAGGATTTGAAGCAGGCCGGGACATGGCAGGACTGCAGAGAGGTGTTGAAAATGTCCGTGAACACAGGAGTAAGCTCACTGGCGCAGTGTCTCAGAGTGGCCGGAGACACGTGGTCCGGGCCAGGAGCTTTGCGGGGGTGCAGCCTCAGGAAGAGTTGTTTAATCTCTTTAGCGGCTATTGTTAGGCTGGGGGCAGGGCTGATGGGTGGGTCGTTAGAGTAGTGGGGGGTGGGGGAGGGAGAGGTGTCAGGGGCAGCATCAAAGCGACTGAAAAATAAGTTCAGATCGTCAGCTAGCTTGTGGTCGTCAGCACAGGGGGGGGCTTTGGGTTTGTAGTTGGTGATCTCCCGTAGGCCCCTCCAGACAGAAGCAGTATCGTTGTTACCAAACTGCTCCTGTAGTCGTTCTCTGTGCCGGGACTTGGCTGCTTTCAGTTCTTTCCTGAACTGATATTTAGCTGCTTTGTAGCCGCTGCGGTCCCCCTCCCTGAAAGCAGACTCCTTTGCTTTCCTGAGCTGCCGGAGTTTAGCAGTGAACCAGGGTTTGTCGTTGTTATAGATGACCCTGGTCCTTGTTGGAATGATGCTATCCTCACAGAAGTGGATGTATGACGTCACAGTGTCCGTATATTCATCCAAGCTGTCTGTGGCAGCTCTGAAAAGGTCCCAGTCTGTAGATTCCATGCATGCGCGCAGCTCTTCCACAGCTTCATCAGACCACACTTTGGAGCTCCTCACTGCAGGTTTCGAGAGCTTTAGTCTCTGTCTGTAAGCAGGAACCAGATGTATCATGGAGTGATCTGAGAAGCCGAGGGCTGGCTTGGGAACAGCGCGAAAAGCTCCGCGCACGGTGGTGTAACAGTGATCCAGAGTGTTCTCCTCTCTGGTCGGGCATTTGATAAACTGTCTGTATTTGGGTAATTCCTGGCTCAAGTTTCCCTTATTAAAATCCCCCAGGATAATAATCAGAGAGTCCGGGTATAAGCGTTCCATACACAGTACTTGCTCTGCGAGTGCGCGCTGAGCCTCGCGCGCGTCCGCGCATGGCGGTATGTAAACAGAGGCAAGAATGAATGAAACAATTTCCCGCGGGGAGTAATATGGTTTACAATGAATGAAAAGATATTCCAGAGCAGGAGAGCAGTGCTTGGAGATCACTGTCACATCGTTACACCAGTTTGTATTGACGTAGAAACACAGCCCTCCGCCTCTGCTCTTCCCTGAGAGCGCACAATGGCGATCCGCGCGGAACAGCCCAAAGCCCTGCAGCTCCAGAGCGCAGTCCGGGATCCGCTCATTTAGCCAGGTCTCAGTGAAGCAGAGGACACAGGATGTGGCGAAGTCCTTGTTTCTTCTCATGAGCAGGCTGAGTTCGTCCATCTTATTGCCCAGTGAGCGTACGTTGGAGAGAAAAATGCCGGGGAGAGCCGTGCGCGCTCCTCTCCTCCTAAGACGCACGAGCAGGCCTCCTCGCTTTCCCCTTTTACGGGCCCACACTTTTTTGGCTAGAACATGAACTAAATCAGCCGCAGATGCCAAGAAAACAGGCAATAGGTCCATGGGAACGGTGGGTCGGATGTTCATAAGTTCCTCACGGGTGTAGGAACAGCCAGATGCACAGTTAAAAAGTAAAAACAAAAGAAAAAGAGAGCAGCAAAGAGCCATGTCGACCGTACGAGGCGCCATCTTGAAATCTTGTCTAATCCTCCTATATACTGCAACTTTAATATTCACTTCAATGTTAAGATTTTCAGATGCAGTTACATAAAATTCCCTATCCTACCGAAACCTAAAGAAGCTAGATTTAAATTACTGAACAATGTGTATCCGTGTAAAGACTTCTTTGCATTCCAAATTCAATATTGACAATAAAATGTGTGTGTTTTTTGCCATACCAATATTGAAACAGAACACTTTTTTTCACATGTGTGCATTCAAATATATTTTGGGATAGTTTCTTGGTCTCTTAGAAATACTTTAGATATGATGGACTTCACGACATAAAATTTTGAGTCTTACTGGAAGTCAATAACAAAGAATTTACTATTAAAAACTGTGTAATCATGGCTTAATTTTTCATTCATAAATGCAAATTTAGTCATTCAAAAATACAAAAAAAAATACAGTCTATGTAATAAAAAAGAACAAACAAACATTGAATATTCGCTTATCTCATCCTCATTGCCACACCTACTTTGGGTCGAAATGCCTGGATCTTCACTGCGCCTCGATCCAAGATGGCGCCGTGAAAAGCCTGGTTTGTTTTTCACACAGTGCAAAGTATGATTAAGTGCATTAACAGGACAGCTCAGTTGATCCTCTTGACCTCCCTGCATGTGCTCAGATACCAGCAGTCCGTAAGCGATTTCCTTTCCCTCGGTCGAACCCTCAGGTAAAGCAAACTCAAGACGAAACTGTTTATTTTGTAAGAATAATGTGCTGAATGTCGAGCTAACATGCTAGCTGCGGCTAACACGCGAAAGCCGGTGGTTGCGTCCAAATTCACAACAAAACTTACTTCCTTGTCCTTTTAAAACATATTTTCTGAGGAACGTGTTGATTCCAGCTGTGATTGAGAGGGCTTAAGAAAAAGTAGTGTTATTTTGATTCCTCTTGGGTATAAGATATTGTTGTAAATAAAGATAAAAAGGAGAATAAAAGATGAAGAAGTATTGTTTTTTTTATATCGGATGCAGCCGGTGTGTTGGATCCACTGCGAATCTATTTTACTCTGTGAGATTACACACATTTGTTATGAATCCAGCACATGTAGACACAACATCTGCTCTCATTTGTTCATCATTAGATCGTCGCACAATTAAAGTAGATTAGTGTATTATTATTTTAGCCGCGACTGCTAATGCTAAGTGCTAAAGTGACAGAAAATACTCTCATAAGAAAGTTTACGTGGTACAGCGACAGCTAACTACCACTTAAACTTAAACCAAGTTGTGTGATTATGTAGATGTCTATGAAAACAAGATGCCATAGACAGTGGAAGCATATGGTACTTTATGCCATAATCTCATTTGCATTATTTAGTGATGCATGAGTGTAAAACAAGTGCAATGGATCGAGTTTAGAGCGAGTGGGGGGATCCCTTGTTTCTCTTAAATTGTCTTATATTTGCATATTTTGTACTGAAATCTAAAGGTAAAGATGCACACATCCTCTGCATTTGACCCATCCTGATGCCACTAAGACTTACATCAGGAGCTGTGGTCGCTGTAGTCCAGCGCTCAGAGCACCCGGAGAAAACCTACGCAGGCAATAAGGAGAACATGCAAACTTCACTCAGAAAGTCCCTGTCCTGACCGGGATTCGAGCCCAGGACAAAGAGCTATCCACGCAGCCGCCGTGCCGCTCTAATCTATGGATGCAATGCTCTATTGTTGTTCTCTGGTCTCTCTTGTAATCACTACATAATCTCAGAAGCTCACCATAATTACTAGCACTACTTATGACATGTTTAGATCAGGTTTGTTCAGACTGAAAAGAGACAAACAAAGGACCAGCCCTGCTCAGAGCGAATAATCATTATGCTGAAGACTTTGTTTTCTTAAGGAGGAGCAAAATGTGACTCGCCTCATGTTAACTTTTTTGTCATTTCATAGTTAAGGTAAATTGGAGGATTTCCCCAAATTTTAGGAAAGAACCGCCCTTTCCACTTATTGAACAAAACTCTCTGGTCTTAATTGGCGACCACAAATCACCAGAATGATTGACAATTGGGAGGACCAATAGTATTGATGATCCACCCGGAAGTAGAAAATCCTCTTGTTTACCTTTTAAGGTTTATTTATTTATTTATTATTTATTTATTTATTTGTTTCAATTGTGGACAAAAACAATACTACACATATTACAATTAAATTTCAAATAATTGTCGTCTTGTCTCACAAATGAAAAGAAGCAGAAAGAAGAAAAAAAATCTTATGTTGCCTGCCCCTTTCTTCATACATGTACAAATTAAATTAAAACAAATTTAAAAAAGAAAAAAATAAGATGGCCTTTAGCACTTCTTCAAACTGTTTCTATTTTATGTGTTTTTGTTTTCAAAATTCTTTGTTTTTTATTTTTTTCTAATCATTCATTTTGTACGATTTCACTGTTGTTGCTTTGATTATTTTCTTAAACATGTGGATGTTTGCGGAATTTTTTATTTCATAGTCAAGTTGATTCCATAGTTACACTCCTACCACTGATATTGTGGTCGGAGTGTAACTTCCTTCTACTGCCCTGGTTGATATTGAGAGAGAAGAGCAGCTGTAGAGCTACTGTAGAGCTGCTGTAGAGCTGTTGTAGAGCTGCTGTAGAGCTACTGTAGAGCTGCTGTAGAGTAGTAAGCAGTAAGCTTTATTTATATACCGCCTTTCACAGACCAGAGTCACAAAGCGGTTTACAATTGTTATATATATATATATTTTTGGGCACTTGTCCTCTCACTCCACACAGAGATGGGAGCGGGGTCGCCGAACAGGAGGCGCATGCCAGACCTATTGTACATATTTTTAGTGGTAGGGGAAACCGGAGTACCCGGAGGAAACCTACGCAGACACGGGGAGAACATGCAAACTCCACTCAGAAAGGCCCTGGTCCGGCCGGGATTCGAACCCAGGACCTTCAGCTGTTGTAGAGCTGCTGTAGAGCTGCTGTAGAGCTGTTGTAGAGCTGTTGTAGAGCTGCTGTAGAGCTACTGTAGAGCTGCTGTAGAGCTGCTGTAGAGCTGTTGTAGAGCTGTTGTAGAGCTGCTGTAGAGCTGCTGTAGAGCTGCTGTAGAGCTGCTGTAGAGCTGCTGTAGAGCTGCTGTAGAGCTACTGTAGAGCTGTTGTAGAGCTGCTGTAGAGCTGCTGTAGAGCTGGTGTAGAGCTGGTGTAGAGCTGCTGTAGAGCTGCTGTAGAGCTGCTGTAGAGCTGCTGTAGAGCTGCTGTAGAGCTGTTGTAGAGCTGCTGTAGAGCTGCTGTAGAGCTGCTGTAGAGCTGCTGTAGAGCTGTTGTAGAGCTGTTGTAGAGCTACTGTAGAGCTACTGTAGAGCTGTTGTAGAGCTGTTGTAGAGCTGCTGTAGAGCTACTGTAGAGCTACTGTAGAGCTGTTGTAGAGCTGTTGTAGAGCTGCTGTAGAGCTGCTGTAGAGCTGCTGTAGAGCTGCTGTAGAGTAGTAAGCAGTAAGCTTTATTTATATACCGCCTTTCACAGACCAGAGTCACAAAGCGGTTTACAATTGTTATTTTTTGGGCACTTGTCTCTCACTCCACACAGAGATGGGAGCGGGGTCGCCGAACAGGAGGCGCATGCCAGACCTATTGTACATATTTTTAGTGGTAGGGGAAACCGGAGTACCCGGAGGAAACTTACGGAGACACGGGGAGAACATGCAAACTCCACTCAGAAAGACCCTGGTCCGGCCGGGATTCGAACCCAGGACCTTCTTGCTGAGAGGCGAGAGTGCTATCCACTCAGCCACCGTGCCGCCTAGTAGAGCTGTTGTAGAGCTGTTGTAGAGCTGCTGTAGAGCTGCTGTAGAGCTGCTGTAGAGCTGTTGTAGAGCTGTTGTAGAGCTGCTGTAGAGCTGCTGTAGAGCTGCTGTAGAGCTGTTGTAGAGCTGTTGTAGAGCTGCTGTAGAGCTGCTGTAGAGCTGCTGTAGAGCTGCTGTAGAGCTGCTGTAGAGCTGCTGTAGAGCTACTGTAGAGCTACTGTAGGGCTGTTGTAGAGCTGCTGTAGAGCTGTTGTAGAGCTGTTGTAGAGCTGCTGTAGAGCTGTTGTAGAGCTGCTGTAGAGCTGCTGTAGAGCTGCTGTAGAGCTGCTGTAGAGCTGCTGTAGAGCTGTTGTAGAGCTGCTGTAGAGCTGCTGTAGAGCTGCTGTAGAGCTGCTGTAGAGCTGCTGTAGAGCTGCTGTAGAGCTGGTGTAGAGCTGCTGTAGAGCTGCTGTAGAGCTGCTGTAGAGCTGTTGTAGAGCTGTTGTAGAGCTGTTGTAGAGCTGCTGTAGAGCTGCTGTAGAGCTGTTGTAGAGCTACTGTAGAGCTACTGTAGAGCTGTTGTAGAGCTGTTGTAGAGCTGCTGTAGAGCTACTGTAGAGCTACTGTAGAGCTGCTGTAGAGCTGCTGTAGAGCTGCTGTAGAGCTGCTGTAGAGTAGTAAGCAGTAAGCTTTATTTATATACCGCCTTTCACAGACCAGAGTCACAAAGCGGTTTACAATTGTTATTTTTTGGGCACTTGTCTCTCACTCCACACAGAGATGGGAGCGGGGTCGCCGAACAGGAGGCGCATGCCAGACCTATTGTACATATTTTTAGTGGTAGGGGAAACCGGAGTACCCGGAGGAAACTTACGGAGACACGGGGAGAACATGCAAACTCCACTCAGAAAGACCCTGGTCCGGCCGGGATTCGAACCCAGGACCTTCTTGCTGAGAGGCGAGAGTGCTATCCACTCAGCCACCGTGCCGCCTAGTAGAGCTGCTGTAGAGCTGTTGTAGAGCTGTTGTAGAGCTGCTGTAGAGCTGCTGTAGAGCTGCTGTAGAGCTGTTGTAGAGCTGTTGTAGAGCTGCTGTAGAGCTGCTGTAGAGCTGCTGTAGAGCTGCTGTAGAGCTGCTGTAGAGCTGCTGTAGAGCTGTTGTAGAGCTGTTGTAGAGCTGCTGTAGAGCTGCTGTAGAGCTGCTGTAGAGCTGCTGTAGAGCTGCTGTAGAGCTACTGTAGAGCTACTGTAGGGCTGTTGTAGAGCTGCTGTAGAGCTGTTGTAGAGCTGTTGTAGAGCTGTTGTAGAGCTGCTGTAGAGCTGTTGTAGAGCTGCTGTAGAGCTGCTGTAGAGCTGCTGTAGAGCTGCTGTAGAGCTGCTGTAGAGCTGCTGTAGAGCTGCTGTAGAGCTGGTGTAGAGCTGGTGTAGAGCTGCTGTAGAGCTGCTGTAGAGCTGCTGTAGAGCTGCTGTAGAGCTGTTGTAGAGCTGTTGTAGAGCTGCTGTAGAGCTGCTGTAGAGCTGCTGTAGAGCTGTTGTAGAGCTGCTGTAGAGCTGCTGTAGAGCTGCTGTAGAGCTGTTGTAGAGCTGCTGTAGAGCTGTTGTAGAGCTGCTGGCAGCAGAGAGTCTCTGGCTTTGTACATCACAATGAGTGACTGTAGTTTGATCAGATCCTCTAGTTTTAACAGTTTTGATTGTATGAATAGTAAGTAAGTAATCTTAGGTTGTTTGTGTGTTCTCTTGAGTCCACTTTATGAATGATTCTCACTGCTTTTTTTTGTAAGAGGATTAGAGGATGTATGGTGTGTGTTTGTGTGTGTTTGTATGTGTTTCCCCAGACTTCTACACAGTCGGTGAAATGGGGCAATATCAAGGTACTGTACAGGAGCCTTAGGGCTTTATGACCAAGTGAATGTTTCACTTTGTGCAGTACCGAGATATTTTTCTTTTTACCTGATTTACATGGGATTTCCAATTTAATTTCTCATCCATTGTCACTATATTAACTAAGGTTAATTAGAAGTACATATTTTTTTCAAACTTGAATATTACAGATGTATTACAAGCATCTTAATGGTTTTCATTAATGCATTTTGATGTTCCAAGAGTCTTGTAAAGTAAAAATATTTAAAGTCAGAGTAAATAATCAAAGAAATTGCAATCTCAGCCATTTTTTGGTTTCAAACCAGTGGCAAAACATATCAAAACAAGGCACAGAGGCTGAAACGTCCTGATACATAATCGACTGTTGCAACTTGAAAGTGCGAGGCTTTCTTTGAGGTTTTGATATTTTCCTGCAGCGTCACCTCAGTTAGTTTTTTGTTGTGGTTCCTTCTACAACATTATTTACCAAACTATTGCCATACCCATTTCAAAATTCACTATTATAGATTGTTGTTGATAGTCTATAAACAGACTATAAAACCTGTACACAATGTGCTTGAAAACAGGCCAGTAAAAAAACAACGCTTAAATATAACGTAAAAGGGTCTCTTTTAACAATATATTTGTTTCAGTGGGAATATGAAATTTCCCCACTGTGGGACATAATATAAAGGATCTCTTAATCTTAATCTCAAAGAAGGTCCTCAAGATGAATCAAATTTAGGTAGAAAAAACTGTTGAAGATATTTGTGTACTAAACCAGATTAATTAAAAGAAAAATCTTTTGATGGCTCTTCACAGATTACAGTTACAGATGGCTTGGTTATTTCAATGAGTCAAACAATCATGTCCTGTTATACTTTTACCAATAAACGTTTGAACTTTTTTAGTATGTATTTGTATGCAGGGGGCACAGACTACGTTCAAAACAATACACACAGGAAAGGGAATGGGTGGGTGGATAAAAGCTTGAAATATTACTGAAAATCAGAATGTGATCATTTTTCTGGCAGCAAATGAAGCCGCTGTGTAAAAACCCAGCCTCACTTCCCCGTCTCCCTCCAGTCTGTGCAGGTTTGTCTCCGCGCTGCCGCTCAGAATGGCCGACCCGGCGGTGAAGAGGGTGGTGATCGACATCATCCGCTCTCCTGAAGACAAGCGAGAGTACAGGGCTCTGGAGTTCACCAACGGACTCCAGGCCATGCTCATCAGTGACCCCACCACAGACAAGTCCTCCGCCGCGCTGGACGTGCACATAGGTACGACAGTGTCTCTGTGTGTGTGTGTGTGTGTGTGTGCGGGAGTGTGTGTGTGTGTGTGTGTGTGCGGGAGTGTGTGTGTGTGCGAGAGCGTGTGTGTGCGAGAGCGTGTGTGTGCGGGAGCGTGTGTGTGCGAGAGCGTGTGTGTGCGAGAGCGTGTGTGTGTGCAGGAGCGTGTGTGTGTGCAGGAGCGTGTGTGTGCGGGAACGTGTGTGCGGGAACGTGTGTACAGTGCCTTGCGAAAGTATTCGGCCCCCTTGAACCTTTCAACATTTCGCCACATTTCAGGCTTCAAACATAAAGATATAAAATTTTAACTTTTTGTCATGAATCAACAACAAGTGGGACACAATCGTGAAGTGGAACGAAAGTTATTGGATAATTGAAACTTTTTTAACAAATATAAAACTGAAAAGTGGGGCGTGCAATATTACTTTACTTTCAGTGCAGCAAACTCACTCCAGAAGTTCAGTGAGGATCTTTGAATGATCCAATGTTGTCCTAAATGACTGATGATGATAAATAGAATGTACCTGTGTGTAATCAAGTCTCCGTATAAATGCACCTGCTCTTTGATAGTCTCAGGGTTCTGTTTAAAGCGCAGAGAGAACCATGAAGACAAAGGAACACACCAGGCAGGTCCGAGATACTGTTGTGGAGAAGTTTAAAGCCGGATTTGGATACAAAAAGATTTCCCAAGCTTTAAACATCTCAAGGAGCACTACAGGACCATTCTGGAAGAAAACCTGTTGTAGTCTGCAAAAGACCTGAGACTGGGACGGAGATTTATCTTCCAACAGGACAATGATCCAAAACATAAAGCCAAATCTACAATGGAATGGTTCACAAATAGACGTATCCAGGTGTTAGAATGGCCAAGTCAAAGTCCAGACCTGAATCCAGTCGAGAATCTGTGGAAAGAGCTGAAGACTGCTGTTCACAAACGCTCTCCATCCAACCTCACTGAGCTCGAGCTGTTTTGCAAGGAAGAATTGGCAAGAATTCCAGTCTCTCGATGTGCAAAACTGATAGAGACATACCCCAAGCAACTTGCAGCTGTAATTGCAGCAAAAGGTGGTGCTACAAAGTATTAGCGCAAGGGGGCCGAATAATATTGCACGCCCCACTTTTCCGTTTTTTTATTTGTTAAAAAAGTTAAAATTATCCAATAACTTTCGTTCCACTTCATGATTGTGTCCCACTTGTTGTTGATTCTTGACAAAACATTTTATTTTTATATCTTTATGTTTGAAGCCTGAAATGTGGCGAAATGTTGAAAGGTTCAAGGGGGCCGAATACTTTCGCAAGGCACTGTAGGGGAGCGTGTGTGTAGGGGAGTGTGTGTAGGGGGAGTGCTTGTGTGTGTGTGTGTGTGTAGGGGGAGTGCTTGTGTGTGTGTGTGTGTGTGTGTGTGTAGGGGGAGTGCTTGTGTGTGTGTGTGTAGGGCAGTGTGTGTGTGTGTGTGTGTGTGTGTGTATGGGAGTGTGCCTACGGGAAGGAGACTGAGCGACTGCTAGGTTAATGCAGAAGAAGCTGATTTGAACATAAGCTAGCTGATTAGCTTGCTGAAGGCCATTTTAATTCATTAATTCATTGCCAAATTATCAAATACAGATAAGGCATAGATCAAATACAGTCAAAATAAATAAACACAAAAACAAACTATTGCCATACCCAAATATCCAAACAACCAATAAAAGAAAATCATAAAAATGTATGCTTGAACTTTTGCGTAGCACTGTAAAAGAGTCTTGATCCCAGCCTTCACCGTCTGTGTGGTTCTGCAGGTTCCTTGTCGGATCCCTCAAACATCTCTGGCCTGGCGCACTTCTGTGAACACATGCTGTTTCTGGGGACTCAGAAATACCCCAAAGAAAACGAGTACAGTCAGTTCCTGAGCGAACACGCCGGCAGCTCCAACGCCTTCACCAGCGGCGAACACACCAACTACTACTTTGACGTTTCCCATGAGCACTTGCAGGGAGCGCTGGACCGGTGAGGACTTCTGTTTATTGTCAGCGCTGTAGCGTCTCTACACAAGCACACACACACACACACACACACACACACAGAGAAACTACATCTGAAAAAAAGGCTTTTAGTTTTTACACATTGTGAGACACATGCTGCTGTGTCAGAATGACTTGGCATTTAACCCGCCTCTTAAGCTTTTTTTTTGTTTTTTTTGCCGAGGTGTTTTCTGTGTAAATGACTACAACCAAATATAGCGGTAATTTAGAAGCATCGAAACCAAATTGTTTATTGGGTCTGGTGTATGAAACTTAATTCACTTTAATGTATGTGTATAGTCCTGAATCTCAAAAGCAGTCATCTCTGCGTACTTTGCAAAGTTGTCGATTGTCGAACAGCAGATCAGAAAATCAATTGGTTGGTACATAGAACATTACATTATAGGACATAAGACATTTTTCTTAAACAAAATGCGGAGGTTTGCAGAGATTATTTTATTATTTGTACAACACAAGGAGACTCAAACTGCAGAGACCAGCCCCTGTGCTCCTCAGAGTCCCAGCAGGAGGCCGGTCCCTGTGCTCCTCAGCGTCCCAGCAGGAGGCCGGTCCCTGTGCTCCTCAGCGTCCCAGCAGGAGGCCGGTCCCTGTGCTCCTCAGCGTCCCAGCAGGAGGCCGGTCCCTGTGCTCCTCAGCGTCCCAGCAGGAGGCCGGTCCCTGTGCTCCTCAGCGTCCCAGCAGGAGGCCGGTCCCTGTGCTCCTCAGAGTCCCAGCAGGAGGCCGGTCCCTGTGCTCCTCAGCGTCCCAGCAGGAGGCCGGTCCCTGTGCTCCTCAGCGTCCCAGCAGGAGGCCGGTCCCTGTGCTCCTCAGCGTCCCAGCAGGAGGCCGGTCCCTGTGCTCCTCAGCGTCCCAGTAGGAGGCCGCTCCCTGTGCTAGTTTATTTTCTGAGCCACAGAAGCCAGTGCAGAGATCTGAGACTGGACTAATGTGATGGTACTTCCTGGTTCTTGTCAGGACTCGACTGTTTGGAGAGACCAGTGAGCAGCTGTTACATTAGTCTGATTTACCGGAGACAAATGCATGGATAAGAATCTCCAAGTCTGCTACACTACATTTTTGATTTGTGGATATATTTTTCTGGTTTTTCAGACTCTCAAGCTGCGGTCACATGCGCACCTTAAATCCTGGTTAAAGTGATTCGCGATTAGATCCGGGCTTTAGGTGCTATGTGACCGCGGCAAGTGGGCTTGGGCACGGTTGAGAGAGGTTGGCCAGAGCACGCTTTGTAAAGCCCAGATGAGTGGGGTCACTGTGGCGGGGAGTGGGGGATGAGGTTTGGTGGGGACTTTATATTGTGTATCTGCTCGTACGCCAGAGAGGCGCGCTCCCAAGTCCGTGGCCCACACGTGCACACACACGTGCACACACACGTGCACACACACGTGCACACACACGTGCACACACACGTGCACACACACGTGCACACACATGGTACCCACTGAACTGCTGCGATCCGTACTGAGCTGTTAGCTACAGTAGCAGAATGTAAACAGGAAGAGAAACGGAAACTTAACTCTGACAACGGTCGTCGCTGGAGTTAGTATTAGCGCCACCAGCTGGACCGAGCGTTGTACTACAGCACAGTTGCTCTGGCACGTTTGCGAAAATACGTTCTTATGACCGCGGGCCGCTTTCACACCCCTGTGGCGACGATCCGGGCCACTTGGCTTAGTTTGTTTGTAAAAACCTATGTGACCGTGCCCTTACTTTATCTGGTCTGGTGGAGATTCTGGCTCGACAGTTTTCAAGGATAATCGTTGTGTCTTTATGTTCTTTACAGTGTATGTGTGTGTTTTTAGTAGTCTCTCTTAGGCCTGTCGCGATAGTCAATAAATCAATTAATTGCACAATAAATAAAATTTGCTCAATAACTTTTCTGGCCGCGATAAATCCCATTTGCATGCTTGTTTGTTACCCCCGTCTCTCTCGGGTCAGAGAGCCGCAAAATGGTCACGGGAACATTAGCGGTCTAGCAAGCAGACGGAAATGACTCAAAAATACAAAATACAGCCAAAACAGGACCTTAACCAGGATTGACAATGGGGGACACAGTAGTTGTGAACATATGCCGGCAGCTGAGTTCTCATTCAGGCTTGATTAGTGACTATACTAGCGCAGCTAGCGTTAGCGTGTTTGCCGATGCAGAAGTACCGTACCATACCAATAAAATAAACTTATGGCGCACCTCCGTGAACACATACTGCTGTTATATAAAGTCTCTAGAAGGTCTCTGAACACAGAGATGCTGCAGACTTGCATTCTTGGAGTAGAACTTTACACAAAAAACCCGCTAGCTTAGCTGTTAGCATCAAAGCCCGCCCCGCTACTTCCGGTGGGCGCTACCGCAGCAGGACTTCTGTACGCCCCATTGGTGAACCCACATGTCAGTCACTTGTCATTCGCCTGGTGTGTGGGGAGGTGGGACTACTCCTGAGAGATCCTGTCTTAAGCCACACAAAGTCAACATGTTGGTATTTCTTTCTCGTAATCTGCCATAAAGTCTGAGAAATTATTGACATTTGAGGCATCTGTTTCATATTTTCTTTACAAAGGTCCTGGCAGTTTTATTCCTGGTCATTTTTTGTTAAGAGACTGAGTCTATTTTATTTATTGTTTTTGGTTGCAGTAGTAGTAGTAAGTAATCTTTATTTATATACCGCCTTTTCACTGCACATCGGAGTCTCAAAGCGGTTTACAATTGTTATTTTTGGGAGCGGGGTCGCCAGTACAGGAGGCGCATGCCAGACCTATTGTACATATTTTTAGTGGTAGGGGAACCCGGAGCACCCGGAGGAAACCTACGCAGACACGGGGAGAACATGCAAACTCCACTTAGAAAGGCCCTGGTCCAACCGGGATTCGAACCCAGGACCTTCTTGCTGAGAGGCGAGAGTGCTATCCACTCAGCCACCGTGCCGCCCACGGCACACCGTTGTTTGTTAATTTATTGTGTTCTACCGTTAAATATTCGTTAAAAATAAAAGTTTATTTCTCTTTGAAAAGGTGTACCTGCATTATCATTGTAATCGATGCAAATGATCTCAGAACGACAATATAATCGCTTATCGTAATAATTTCTGAGACAATTAATCGTCCAGCAAAATTTGTTATCGTGACAGGCCTAGTCTCTCTTTAGTAGTCTCTCTCTGCGCTGTCTATTCAGATGAAATGCCATTGTCTGCGCTCCTTCTGACTTCACTTCCACCTGTCCAGTATTGGCCTCCTCTCACATGACGCGCAGCCTGAGTTTAGTCTCCAGGATCAAGTTACCTCCAAATGAATGAGTTTATGCAACACCTGCGTCTGTGTCACATCGGCACAATTGTTCTCTCCTGAATTACTTTAGGGAGACCATCTGGAGAGGAGCTGCCAATGTGTGCTTAACTATTCAACGATTTTAGAAATAGATTTGAACTGTTTTAAAGATCATTCATGAGGAGATGTTTGGGTTGAGTTTGGTCTTTCAACTTTACCTTGTAGTGTTTTAAAACGGAAAATCCTATTCAAGTTGATCACAAATAAGAGTAACAGACATGACTAGTGGATAGAGAGAGCATAGAACTCTCTCTCATACACATGTAAACTCAAAGTGCCTAACAAAACAAGTAATTATCTCAGTACAATAAAAATATACAACTGTTTTAGGCAGGCCATGGAGGTTTTATCCCCACGTTTCTTTCTTTCTTACTGTACTGTACAAATATACCAATCATATGTTTCCCCCCCCTTTACTACCACCTCCCACATTCATTCTCCCCATGTTTAACCCAAAAAACATTTGGGTCGTCTCCCATTTGTTGAAGATGGTTGAAAATCCTCTCGCTCAGCTCTTCCTGCGTTTCCTAGATAGGCTTTTGATACAATACGAAAAGGCTAAAGTGGCTTGAAATGACTGAGTAAAGGCCAAAATCCCGGGTAACACTGGTCCTCTACATCTGTAACCAAACTCTTCCATTGTCAGTCAAATACATTTCCCTTTTGGCTTTTGCATGGCAGTTGCTAAGCACTCGTCTCGTTTATTCAAATCAGCAGTTGCTTCTGTCTCTTCCGGTCAGTTTTTATCCTTCACCATTGTACAATTCTGATGTCTGCATCCAAGCATGTCCACGTTTATCAAAAAAGACAAGAAGCAGACCGTGTTTACAGAATCAGCCTAAATGACAACTTCTCTGTGGAGCGAGAAAAAGCCTCTGTGGACGGGCCGTGAAACTGTATTTAATTTGCTTGGTAACAAATGGATACATATTCCAAAGGGTTTTCTATCACTGTGCCCGTGTCCTTTTAAAAGTTTGTCTGTATTCGTAATGCACAAATTATTCAAGCATTTTTAGTCGTTTTCTAGTATTTTCCATGTTGACGAGGGGGTGTCTGACGAGTACAAATGTCTGACTGACAAAGGAGGAGGGAGGTCTTAAGAATTGCCTTGCAGTGCCTTAACTTCTCTCTTTTTAATCATTTTAATGTGTTTTATTGTAATTTTTAATAATGTTTTTATCTTTTGACATATATTGTGTCAAAAGTTTGAATGTTTGAGCAAGGGACAAATGCACATTTTCCATTTGGATCAATAAAGTATATCTAAATCCTACATTTTAATTTGACCTCTGAACTACTCAATTCTGTTTTTTTACGCCACCGAAAAAGTAATATGCAGTAATTAAATTCATTCACATGTTTGCAGTTTGACAAAATTTCTTCATCCACAAGTGAGTTTTTCTCTCTTGATTGAAGTATGAATGTATTAAAGGTGTTGTCCTGGTCCTGGTCCAGGTTTGCCCAGTTCTTCCTCTGCCCGCTGTTCGATGAAAGCTGTAAGGACCGGGAGGTGAACGCCGTGGACTCGGAACACGAGAAGAACCTGATGAACGACGCCTGGAGACTGTTCCAGCTGGAGAAGGCCACAGGGAACCCCAACCACCCCTTCAGCAAGTTCGGCACAGGTACCTGCCCCGCGGCCTCTCTCGGTGTACTTTTAGTTCTTCAGTCAATATTGAACCAGCTACGGCAGTTTGAGAACCGGCTGATTCACTTTGGAAAGCAGTTTTAATGTTATAAAAGTTAAGTTATTTATGCATGTATCTGTCTCTCTCTCTGGTCTCTTCGCTCTCTGGTCTATCTCTTCTCTCTCTGGTCTCTTCTCTCTCTGGTTGGTCTGTCTCTCTCTCTCTCTGGTCTCTACTCTCTCTGGTTCGTCTGTCTCTCTCTCTGGTCGGTCTGTCTCTCTCTGTCTCTGGTCTCTACTCTCTCTGGTCGGTCTGTCTCTCTCTCTGGTCGGTCTGTCTCTCTCTCTGGTTGGTCTGTCTCTCTCTGGTTGGTCTGTCTCTCTCTGGTTGGTCTGTCTCTCTCTGGTTGGTCTGTCTCTCTCTGGTTGGTCTGTCTCTCTCTGGTTGGTCTGTCTCTCTCTGGTTGGTCTGTCTCTCTCTGGTTGGTCTGTCTCTCTCTCTGGTTGGTCTGTCTCTCTCTGGTTGGTCTGTCTCTCTCTCTGGTTGGTCTGTCTCTCTCTGGTTGGTCTGTCTCTCTCTCTGGTTGGTCTGTCTCTCTCTCTGGTTGGTCTGTCTCTCTCTCTGGTTGGTCTGTCTCTCTCTCTGGTGGGTCTGTCTCTCTCTCTCTCTGGTGGGTCTGTCTCTCTCTCTGGTCTCTGGTCTCTACTCTCTCCCTGGTCTCTGGTCGCTGGTCTCTCTGGTCTCTGGTCTCTACTCTCTCTGGTCGGTCTGTCTCTCTCTCTCTGGTCGGTCTGTCTCTCTCTCTGGTTGGTCTGTCTCTCTCTCTGGTTGGTCTGTCTCTCTCTGGTTGGTCTGTCTCTCTCTGGTTGGTCTGTCTCTCTCTGGTCGGTCTGTCTCTCTCTCTCTCTGGTCGGTCTGTCTCTCTCTGGTCGGTCTGTCTCTCTCTCTCTCTGGTCGGTCTGTCTCTCTCTCTCTCTCTCTCTGGTCGGTCTGTCTCTCTCTCTCTGGTCGGTCTGTCTCTCTCTCTCTCTGGTCGGTCTGTCTCTCTCTCTCTCTGGTCGGTCTGTCTCTCTCTCTCTGGTCGGTCTGTCTCTCTCTCTCTCTGGTCGGTCTGTCTCTCTCTCTCTCTGGTCGGTCTGTCTCTCTCTCTCTCTGGTCTGTCTGTCTCTCTCTCTCTCTGGTCTGTCTGTCTCTCTCTCTCTCTGGTCTGTCTGTCTCTCTCTCTGGTCGGTCTGTCTGTCTCTCTTTCTGGTCGGTCTGTCTGTCTCTCTCTCTGGTCGGTCTGTCTCTCTCTCTCTCTCTCTGGTCGGTCTGTCTCTCTCTCTGGTCGGTCTGTCTCTCTCTCTCTGGTCGGTCTGTCTCTCTCTCTCTGGTCGGTCTGTCTCTCTCTCTCTGGTCGTCTGTCTCTCTCTCTCTCTCTCTGGTCTCTACTCTCTCTGGTCTGTCTGTCTCTCTCTCTCTCTGGTCTCTACTCTCTCTGGTTTGTCACTCTCTCTGGTCTCTACTCTCTCTGGTCTGTCTGTCTCTCTCTCTCTGGTCTCTACTCTCTCTGGTCTGTCACTCTCTCTGGTCTCTACTCTCTCTGGTCTCTACGCTCTCTGGTCTCTACTCTCTCTGGTTGGTCTGTCTCTCTCTCTGGTTGGTCTGTCTCTCTCTGGTTGGTCTGTCTCTCTCTCTGGTTGGTCTGTCTCTCTCTCTGGTCGGTCTGTCTCTCTCTCTCTGGTCGGTCTCTCTCTCTGGTCTCTCTCTCTCTCTGGTCTCTCTCTCTCTGGTTGGTCTGTCTCTCTCTCTGGTCGGTCTGTCTCTCTCTCTCTGGTCTCTCTCTCTCTCTGGTCTCTCTCTCTGGTCTGTCTCTCTCTGGTTGGTCTGTCTCTCTCTCTCTGGTGGGTCTGTCTCTCTCTCTCTCTGGTGGGTCTGTCTCTCTCTCCTGTCTCTGGTTGGTCTGTCTCTCTCTCTGGTTGGTCTGTCTCTCTCTCTGGTTGGTCTGTCTCTCTCTCTGGTTGGTCTGTCTCTCTCTCTGGTCGGTCTGTCTCTCTCTCTCTCTGGTCGGTCTCTCTCTCTGGTCTCTCTCTCTCTCTCTTGGTCTCTCTCTCTCTGGTTGGTCTGTCTCTCTCTCTGGTCGGTCTGTCTCTCTCTCTCTGGTCTCTCTCTCTCTCTGGTCTCTCTCTCTGGTCTGTCTCTCTCTGGTTGGTCTGTCTCTCTCTCTGGTGGGTCTGTCTCTCTCTCTCTCTGGTGGGTCTGTCTCTCTCTCCTGTCTCTGGTTGGTCTGTCTCTCTCTCTGGTTGGTCTGTCTCTCTCTGGTTGGTCTGTCTCTCTCTGGTTTGGTCTGTCTCTCTCTCTCTGGTCGGTCTGTCTCTCTCTCTCTCTGGTCGGTCTGTCTCTCTCTCTCTCTGGTCGGTCTGTCTCTCTCTCTCTCTCTGGTCGGTCTGTCTCTCTCTCTGGTCGGTCTGTCTCTCTCTCTCTGGTCTGGTCGGTCTGTCTCTCTCTCTCTCTGGTCGGTCTGTCTCTCTCTCTCTCTGGTCGGTCTGTCTCTCTCTCTCTCTGGTCGGTCTGTCTCTCTCTCTCTCTCTCTGGTCGGTCTGTCTCTCTCTCTCTCTCTCTCTGGTCGGTCTGTCTCTCTCTCTCTCTCTCTCTCTCTGGTCGGTCTCTCTCTCTCTCTCTGGTCTCTGTCTCTCTCTCTCTGGTCGGTCTGTCTCTCTCTCTCTGGTCGGTCTGTCTCTCTTGAAAGTGTTAAGTTTTCAAACGAGTGAAAAGCGTTGTTGGTTTTGGGACTAAGAACCAAGTTGGTGTGTGATATAATCGCAACGCCACCGCCGCGACCTGTAGCTCTGGCTTTCTGGTAGTTAACATGCGTCGGAGGAGTGCACTCATTCAATCTAACGTAGTCGTCCTGTTGGAGCCAAGTCTCCGAGAGCGCAAACAAATCCAAGCCCTTGTCTATAATAAGTTCGTTTATGAGAAGCGATTTAGACGAGATTGATCTGACGTTCATTAAACCACATTTAACAACCCTACCGCTAGAACTATTTCTGTCTGTCTGAACTTTTATTAAGTTACTGTGTCTGACACCTAGGTCAGATTTCCTCGCATATAGTGCTTTAGACTTCAAGCGGGTAACACACACAGTTTCAATCTGACTAGGTTCTGAGGCTAGTAACTGAGCAAACACAGGCACACACACACATGCACACACAGTTTCAGTCTGACTAGCTTCTGAGGCTAGTAACTGAACAGATGGGGGCTCAGAGGTTGTGGCAGAGCAGCTCTGCACCCGGGCCTCAGTTCTGCATCGTCATTTGAGCCGAGCAGAACAGTTTAGAGCCAGGGCCAAATTCGTAGCCAAAAGGGATGTACCCGCCAACGTTGGGTGGATATCATCCGAGCGGATGAGACCGGGCTTTCCCCAAAAGGCACTCCAATTGTCAACATGAACAACACCACTTCGAGGGCACCAGCCAGACAGCCAGCGGTTGAAAGCTGAGTGTCTGCTGAATGCTTCTGCACTGCTAGTGCTAGGTAGGGGCCCAGAGAAGATGACAGTGTCGGCCATTGTGCTAGCCAGCTTGCACACGGCGGCGACTTGCAGCTTCAACACCTCGGACTGTTTCCGCCGAACGTCATTACCACCCGCGTGAATAACAATTCGACGGAAACGCTGCTTGTGGGTCATCATGAGCCTCAGATTCCCTTCAATATCACCAAGCCTGGCCCCAGGGAAGCACCGAACAGTGGCTCCTGGGATCTTAACACCTCTAACAATAGAGGAGCCAATTACCAGCGCATTAGCGACTCCATCGGCTCTCTCAGCAGCTCTCTCAGCAGCTCTCTCAGCAGCTCTCTCAGTGGGGCCTTCTTCCCCGACAGAGCGTCCCAGCGATTGTAAATGCTAACAGGAGGAGGCCCAATGGGGAAACTACCAACAACACGTGGCCCTCTCCGAACAGTCACAAAGCCATCACTATCCTGGTCTTGTCCCAGCTGCGGAGGACGGGCTGGGAGGCTAGGCTCGCTAGTTCTCCTCTGCCTTTCCCTAAAGCTGCGCTCCGCTGTCCCTGAGGATACGGCCTGGCTGTAGCTAATGTTAGCGCTAGCTCGAGACTCCAGTGCTCGGAGACGCAGCTCTAACTCACTGACCCTGGATTCCAGAGCTACGACTACACTACACTTCACACATCTATCACTACCCTCAGAGAAGGATCCAGGGTTTAGACTCGCCATATGGCAACTCGAGCAGTAAAGGATTGAGGGAGAGACAGCAGCCGCCGTAGTAGCGAGTTAGCGGCTAGGCTAGGCTAAGCTAGGCTAGGCTAAGCTAGTACGGATCCGGGCCCGCACAACAGACTCCGAGACCAGACAAACAACCGCTACCTAAACCTCAGCTGCAGTACAGCTGACTCGGAGTGCTTACACAGTTAGCTTGGTGTACAATACGTGGATTTGTAATGTGTTTGTTAGTGCAAACAGAGAGCAGAGTGATAGCAGTCAAGAAACACGCTCACCGGATACAGGAAGTCACGTACAATAAATCCAGGAGCCTCATTTCCACCGAGAAAAGTAGTAAGCCCACCACTTCTTTGAAAGGGAAATATTGAAACCAATCTCCAGATTTCATGACTGTAAACTATAAAGAGTGCTGTCTTGATCACTGAATGTCATATGGAATAATACAATTCCGTATGGCCGCGAACCAGTGCTAAAACATTATCTATAATCTGGATCAGGGAATTTATTTCTATCCCAAATTCATTTTATACTAAAGATATTTCACATTTACTGTTTATAGTATTCCCTGATCTCAAATAACTCCCAAGCTACAGCTTTTTGAAGTCTTTATACAATAATTAACATGTTCCAAAATGGCCGCCGCCTTGATGACATCACAATATGCAAATTAGACGATGAATCACCTTCCATCCCAAAGTTTGGTTCAAACTGAAGATATTTCTAATTTACAGTATGCCTTTATCTCAAACCATTTTAAAGTTATAGACTTATAAAGACGTATATATCACTATGAAGATAAAACAAATAATAATGAACAAATCAATTGCATTGTCTTTTTACTGCTTTTTAGCTTTGTATTAGCTCCAAAAAGTACTTATTCCTTGGTTTTTATACATGGTTAATGTAGAGGAAATCTTGTTGGTCCCAGGGTTGACCCTTGTGGAACCCCTCATGCCATTTTTCAATTTAACACAACATAAAAACGTACTTGAAATCACAATTCACTCATAAAGCGACAGTAAAAATACAATACTTTCATAAGGCACTAAAAGTTTATTTTTTAATTAATATTTTGTGGAATAAAGTAATAAATACATCAAACCATCAGACAGGAGAGGGAGAGGAGGGGATAATCTATAACTGCAGACTCTCTTTGACCATCTCGTTTTTCCAGGATACATTGTGTTCAGCGGTCCCCGGCGAGCCAACGGCGTGCAGGGCCTCCGCTTCATCATCCAATCAGAGAAGGCGCCTCACTACCTGGAGAGCCGCGTGGAGGCCTTCCTCTGCACCATGGAGAAGGCCGTGGAGGAGATGAGCGAGGAGGCCTTCCAGAAGCACATCCAGGCCCTGGCCATCCGCAGACTCGACAAACCCAAGAAGCTGTCGGCCGAGTGCGCCAAGTACTGGGGCGAAATCATCTCCCAGCAGTACAACTTCGACAGAGGTGAGCGAGGAGGGACACATTCTGTTAGATACATTTTACAAAAATAAGTTTACATTTATTTTTAACTGTTGGAACACTGGAAATGCACAATAAATTGGTAAATCATCAATCAATTAAAAGACCGAGTAGGGAAAGAGTATTAACCTCTGAGATTTCATATTGAGACTGGGATCTGCCTCCACGCCTGGACACGCTGTAGACCCAGAGACTGAGGCTGTAGACCCAGAGACTGAGGCTGTAGACCCAGAGACTGAGGCTGTAGACCCAGAGACTGAGGCTGTAGACCCAGGGACTGAGTGCGGCTGAAGACCCAGGGACTGAGTGCGGCTGAAGACCCAGGGACTGAGTGCGGCTGAAGACCCAGGGACTGAGTGCGGCTGAAGACCCAGGGACTGAGTGCGGCTGAAGACCCAGGGACTGAGTGCGGCTGAAGACCCAGGGACTGAGTGCGGCTGAAGACCCAGGGACTGAGTGCGGCTGAAGACCCAGGGACTGAGTGCGGCTGAAGACCCAGGGACTGAGTGCGGCTGAAGACCCAGGGACTGAGTGCGGCTGAAGACCCAGGGACTGAGTGCGGCTGAAGACCCAGGGACTGAGTGCGGCTGAAGACCCAGGGACTGAGTGCGGCTGAAGACCCAGGGACTGAGTGCGGCTGAAGACCAGGATGAGTGCTGGCTGAAGACCCAGGGACTGAGTGCGGCTGAAGACCCAGGGACGAGTGCGGCTGAAGACCCAGGGACTGAGTGCGGCTGAAGACCAGGACTGAGTGCGGCTGAAGACCCAGGGACTGAGTGCGGCTGAAGGCTGAAGACCCAGGGACTGAGTGCGGCTGAAGACCCAGGGACTGAGTGCGGCTGAAGACCCAGGGACTGAGTGCGGCTGAAGACCCAGGGACTGAGTGCGGCTGAAGACCCAGGGACTGAGTGCGGCTGAAGACCCAGGGACTGAGTGCGGCTGAAGACCCAGGGACTGAGTGCGGCTGTCGATCCTGTCTCATAATCTGGGAACAATGTTTGCACTGAGGCTAAAACTACACGGTGTCAGCTCCAGAGTCCATTTGATTTGACTACAATTGGTTCTCGGTCTGAAGAGAAAATATGTCTTCAAATTTGACAACCAATTGTTAGAGACTTGTACATGTTTGCTAACCTGCGATAATCTTGTTCTGCAGATAACATTGAAGTGGCCTATCTGAAGACCCTGACGAAAGACCACGTCATGAATTTCTACAGAGTGAGTTCAGCCAGTTAAACTTTATAACTCAACATGTTAAATACCTCCAAAAAGTACTCATTCCATGGTTTTTGTACATACACTGAAGTTCATTTATATGCAATATTGTTGGTCCTAATACTGACCCTTGTGGAACCCCTCCTGTGAGTTTCTGATTTAAAACAGCAAAATATACTTATAAAATAGTTTTTTTTACTGCAGCTTTGACCGTGAATCACAAAGTACTTTCTCCCTTTTGCAATAGTCCAGAATAAAATGATTCTTGTAATGCCAGTGGTTAGTTAGCGAGGCGTTAGTTGCTGTTTTTTAATTACCAAAAATATCAGTTTTTTCAAAGTTACAGCTAGTTTTGGCAGCTCTTGTCGTGGAGCGTTCTTTATTTTCAGTTTGTTGACTCTGCGTTCTTGTGTTCCCAGGAGCGACTGAGGGTGGAGGCCCCGAAGAGACACAAAGTTTCGGTGCACGTCTTGTCGAGGGAGTTGGACACATGTCAGTAACACCAGCGACGCTTTTAAAGACTGAAAATGACCGAAGTCGCAGAGTAACATTTGTGTGTTTTGGTACAGGTCCCATCGTGGGCGAGTTCCCCTCACAGAATGACGTCAACCTGGCTCCGGCTCCATCTCTGCCTCAGGTACGTGGGTTTTTAGACTGCGTTTTCACAGAGGAAGGGTCAGTGCAAAATGTCAGGGTTAAAAAGTAGAAAAATAGACGTCTCTCTTCAGATCACATTTAAATTCAGTTTTAGGACCAAAGCATTTCAAATCTTATGTATTTTTGTTGAGTCAGAATCACAAAAGCAGTGGGCTGAGATCAGAGTGCTTGCCCATGGACACAATGGTAATGATTCCAAGTCAAATTGTTGTCATGAAATTGTCAAAATGCCAACGTCAGAATATAAAATCAAACGGTTGCAACACAGAGTAAATACAACCAGGTTAAAACAAAAATATTGCACATATGTCTGTGTTTTTTTTTTTTTTTCAAATGTTAAAATTATTAGCAGCACATTTTTTACTACTCCCTCTGGTGGCAGCAAATGGAGTTACAGGCAAAAAGCTTTTTTTAAATTTATTTTTTACCTTTCATACTTCGTACTTGTTCCACCAAATATTGTCTATGTCCATCCATCCATTTTCTTCCCTTTAATCCATTTCTGGGTCAGGGGGGTGGCAGTCAGAGATGCCACCCAAGTCTCATAGCACCAGCCCCTCACTGACCCTCTGCAGGTGGTGAGTCCACAGGAGGACGGCTGCTCTCTGAGTGTGAGCATAGCCTTGATCTTTCAGTGGGGGCTTTGGGCAAAGTGGGGTTAAGTGTCTTGCCCAAGGACACAACGACAGCAGTCATCAGTGGGAGTCGGTGGAGAAGGTGCAGAGGTGGGAATTGAACCCACGACCTTCAGGCCTGAAGGCCAATGCTCTACCAACTGAGCTACTGTCGCCCCCATATTTTCTATGTTCTAAAGTAAATAATCTAATGTACTGTTTTAATGGCTAAACATAATGCATAATATTTCTTCTCTTTTCTCCTTCAGCCGACTCTGGTGCAGGACATGACTGAATTCAAGAGGAACCTGCCGCTGTTCCCTTTGGCAAAGCCCCACATCAACTTCATGGCAGCCAAACTGTGACCCCCACGCTGTCCCAGGACCAGACCGGACCGGACTGGACCAGACCGGAGCGGGAGGGAGGGGGGCGGGCTCATCTCCCCCACCTCTCCACTTCGTCACAGACTGCATGTAAGGCAGGGCTAACGCTAGGCTGTGCTAACGGTAGCCACCATCTCCACAATAGGACTAGCGACGACGGCGTTGAATCCCAATCACTCGAGTAATCGCTGCTTTTGTCGAATGAAGAGACGGGGCAAACGTTGGCAAAAATATTCACTTTGATTCAATGCATCTGTGAAGGACTTTGCCTTTATATTTATGGTTTTAAAAACGTTAGGCTGTGTGTAGTAAACGCACATGCGCTGGTAAAATGCTGGGACTCTAAGGAGCGATTTTTAAAAATGATTTCTCTTTTTTACACTTGCTATCGACATCTCAGGGTACTTCCATCGCCGGTTTTACTCGAGTATTACAGCTGAAATTAAAAAGCAGCTTGACTTTAGTAACAATAATTTCATTTTTCTGTGTGTTTCGTTCTGGAAAGACTGTCTTTCCAAAAGTGGCTAAGCTAGCGTCCAATCAGCTGTAAAACACAGAATTTATAATCTCTTCTTTGTATTTTTTGTTTGTTTGTTTGGTGAGAGACAAAATATGAAAAGCCACGTCCCACGTTAGACATTTCAACAACATACCTTTTCCTTACGATACACTTTAAGATAAATAGTAAAATAAATAGTGTTTTTAGCTCCATCCATGCTAATATATCAGGCGCTCTGGCACAAATCAGCACTCAGGCATCCCCCCACCCCTTCTGTATCAACGCTCTATTATCAAACTCTTTCCATTATGACAGCAGAGTGTGTATGAGGAGTGGGCTGACTCCACCGTGCTTTGCCCATGGACACAATGGAAGATTTCAAGTCAAATTTTAAGCCAGATTCGAACCCCTGACCTCAGTATCCAATCCAAGTTATGTTAAATGTCTACTGCAATGTCCAGGGGTGTTTTACTCACTCGAAATGATTCACATTGGGTTAAAAATAAGTTTTAAAACACAAAAATACATGACTTTTATTACAATGTGAAGCAGAAAAATAGTCACTTTTTCAACTCAAAGTTACTGAACCAAACTCTACAATAAAGCTGTTTTTAGGTCAATCTAGTAATAACCATAAACAAAAAAAAATTAAAATCTTCAATCTATTAACATCCGCAAGAGAGTATAGAAGGTTTTTAAAGTGGAAAAAGAGGAGAAAATGCTGTAATGTCGGCGGGTAACGCTGTCATTACTGCCTTTTGGAAACCTCCATTGTGTTCCTTTTTAGAGGACAAAAGTCTAAAACATAGACTTCAGATTTAATGTTTAACTTCTTAGATACTGAGGTAAAAGTTCTGGACTGGAGAAACATGTAGATTAGAGAATACGTCGGTTTGAATGTACACAGATCCAAGCAATAACCTTAAAAGGGCCGAACTTAAAGGGGACGTATCATGGTGGTCTGAGTGGACTTTTCACAGCTGTTTTACCACTTTATAGTTTCGCCTCATAGTTAACACACATACACACAAAGCTGTTTCACACACACACACACACACATACACACATACAAAGCTGTTTCACACACACACACACACACACACATACAAAGCTGTTTCACGCTCACACACACACACACACATACAAAGCTGTTTCACACACATACATATACACACGCACACAACAGTTTCACACACACTTTTTGAAAAATCTCCTGAAAAAATTGTCAACTTGCTCTGCACAAAACAAGCTGCCGTTTTAGCCAATCATATTCCATCCATCCATTTTCATCCGCTTTATCCGTTGCCGAGTTACGGGGGCAGCAGTCCAAACAGAGACACCCAGACTACTCTATCCACACACACACTTGCTTCAGCTCATCTGGGGGAGTCCAGAGGTCCCCAGGCCAGAGACAGACAGTACCGGAAGTGTTAAAATAGATTAAAAAGCGCATCTAAAAATATCATTCAAATATATTTTTTATTATTTTGTATCAACACAAAGCAAGTATTTCTGTTTCTTCCAAGAATTTCGAACCATAACTTATATTTTCGCTAACCAGTGCAGGTCAGAGTCTGCGTTTCTGGAATAATTAGTCAAGTTTGATTTTTAGACGTGCTTTTCTCAGGTGCTCGTAAACACCCTAACCCATTACCAAACGGCCACTGGTTTTTTCATTCTTTTGTTTTTAAAATCCAGTCCCCGACCCATTTCACGTCTTCTCGATAGTGTTCCAAGGTCTCCCACCATTTTACCAAGTCACGCGTATATCTTCGTCTCTACTTTTTGGTCCGAAAACCCAAAGACAACCAGCACCTGTGTCATCGTAGCTGAAAAAAAAGTTTGAAAAGCGTGATTTCTGAGGTTCCTGCAGCAGCGAGAGAGGGCTGTAGACTTCTCTCTGTAGGACCAGCGTTTGGACTTTATCCGTGTGTTTTTATTTTGATTTCCTGGATGTAAACTCGCCGTGTGATTGGCTAGAGTCAAAGTGAGGTTTTAAGTTTGTTTTTAAGTTGTTTCTAATGAATAAAATAATTGAATGGAAAATTGTCTGAGTGTTTTTGTGCATGTCACTTTGAAAAGTTACACGTGGGTTTGCGATTTGGGTCGGTTTTTGCACAGCCTGGAGTCCCAATATGCCCACAGCAGATTAGAAAATCAAACCGTTCATTGGTGAAGACGTTATTGTAAAGGCATTAACTACAGTTTGTTTTCCCTCAGACATAAAGTCCGCATATACTTTTTCAATTCCATTTATTTTATTCTTGTCGCCTTAAATCACATTAGTTATCTTGGAACCCCTGTGTGCCCAGAATTGTGAAGTTTTTGAAGAGCGTTATATAAAACCGATGTATTATAGATTTGTTGTTGACAAACTCTTCAGTTATAATGGTCCCAGCTGGATTCGTCTGCATATCTGGCAACCCGAGTCAGGGAGAGGCTGCAGTACCACTTTGACAGATTTTTACATACTGCTCCTTTAAAACTGAAGTGTTTACTGTACAGACACCAACACTTACTAAACTCAGACCTGTTTTCGTTGTATGTGAACAATAAACACACTTTACTGTTTGGAAAAATACATTTATTCACAAGAGCGTCGATAAAGTCCACAGTCGTGATTCTGTATCTGAG
>OZ035835.1:5238466-5268466 GCA_964034765.1 Knipowitschia caucasica | reverse complement strand
CTCTCCGGTCTTTCTCTCTCTCCCCCCCTCTACGGTCTCAGTCTCCCTCTCCGGTCTCTTTGGTTTCAGTCTCCCTCTCCGGTCTCTCTGGTCTCAGTCTCCCTCTCCGGTCTCTCTGGTCTCAGTCTCCCTCTCCGGTCTCAGTCTCCGGTCTCAGTCTCTCTCTCCGGTCTCTCTGGTCTCAGTCTCTCTCTCCGGTCTCTCTGGTCTCAGTCTCTCTCTCCGGTCTCTCTGGTCTCAGTCTCCCTCTCCGGTCTCTCTGGTTTCAGTCTCCCTCTCCGGTCTCTCTGGTCTCAGTCTCCCTCTCCGGTCTCAGTCTCCGGTCTCAGTCTCTCTCTCCGGTCTCTCTGGTCTCAGTCTCTCTCTCCGGTCTCTCTTTCTCTCTCTCTCTCCGGTCTCTCTCCCTTCAACTCCTTTTTGTATAGCCTTAAATCACAACAGAAAAAGGACTTTACAGTAGTTGTCGATTCAGTAACAACAGATCAGAGAATCAACCGTTCAAACACAGGAAATGCAATAATAAACAGAGAGAAGCCATTGGTCCATAAGAAGCAGATGACCAATGTCCATCAATGTTGATAAATGTCCCAGATCTGAGAGAAACTACTCAAAAACCCAGAGGGAAACAGTGAGAAATCTCAGGGAGGCCCACTTTGAGAGACCCGCTCCCACAGACCAACACGAAGTAGATCCAGGACTCCAGAGTCTGTCTCAATACTTTGCCTTATTAGTATTTTCAAAGTCCTCTCAAGTGTTGCAGAAATGTGTGTGACGCCGTGACTCAGAGATGAGGACCATAATCCCTGCGCCGTGAGTCTGCAAATGTGGGCCGTGATTCAGAGGATGAAAAATGTCACTGTCCTTCCACGACGGAGCAGGCTTTGAAACGCTCTGACCTTTGGGACGGACTGTGGTTCAGACGCCACTGCTCCATCAACGACAAAATCAACAACGGCAAGATTCTCCGGAAAATGAAAGGAAATGAAAGTAGCTCAATGGGTTTTCTTTTATTCTATAGAAACTCAGAAAAGAATATCGTCTGAGGCACAATGGCGAGGTTTGGTTAGTTCAAAATCCATTTAAACACAAATGGCTAACGAGAAACCCAGGACTGAGGCTCTAGAACCAGGACTCGGGCTGGCTCCGGGTCCAGGACTCGGGCTGGCTCCGGGTCCAGGACTCGGGCTGGCTCCGGGTCCAGGACTCGGGCTGGCTCCGGGTCCAGGACTCGGGCTGGATCCGGGTCCAGGACTCGGGCTGGCTCCGGGTCCAGGACTCGGGCTGGCTCCAGGTCCAGGACTCGGGCTGGCTCCAGGTCCAGGACTCGGGCTGGCTCCAGGTCCAGGACTCGGGCTCTGGATCCAAGTCCAGGACTCGGGCTCTGGATCCGGGTCCAGGACTCGGGCTGGCTCCGGGTCCAGGACTCGGGCTGGCTCCGGGTCCAGGACTCGGGCTGGCTCCGGGTCCAGGACTCGGGCTGGCTCCGGGTCCAGGACTCGGGCTGGCTCCAAGTCCAGGACTCGGGCTGGATCCAAGTCCAGGACTCGGGATCTGGATCCAAGACTCGGGCTCTGGATCCAGGACTCGGGCTCTGGATCCAGGACTCGGGCTCTGGATCCAGGACTCGGGCTCTGGATCCAGGACTCGGGCTCTGGATCCAGGACTCGGGCTCTGGATCCAGGACTCGGGCTCTGGATCCAGGACTCGGGCTCTGGATCCAGGACTCGGGCTCTGGATCCAGGACTCGGGCTCTGGATCCAGGACTCGGGCTCTAGATCCAGGACTCGGGCTCTAGATCCAGGACTCGGGCTCTGGATCCAGGACTCGGGCTCTGGATCCAGGACTCGGGCTCTGGATCCAGGACTGAGGCAGCTCCCAGGCGAGGATCTCATATCAACATAAATTGAGCTTTTTTTATGAGCAAACCATGTAGTATTACTTAAAAAACATGGGCAATAACTCAAAAAGACCATTTCACATAACGTTGTTTTTATACCGGCAACATGAAGCAGTCGAGGCACATTTCCGATGAAGTGTTTTAATAGAGCGGATGAAAATGCGTGTTAGGTTTTGAATGATGTTGCGTAGACGCCGGTGGTGTAATGTTCCTGAACCAGTGGAAACAGTGAGGGCACTTATAACAGGAGCGAGGCCAAAACAAGTGACGCAAGAACACGGCCTCCAAACATGAGTCAAGTCACAAGTAACTGCTTTATTTTCATCTTTTGGAGCAGAACGTTCGCAGCAAACAAATACTATCAAAGCGCTGTGGTTTAGGCGCCTTTAAACAGGTTTCTCTCAAGTACTACTAAACTTCTTTATTACTTTAAGCTGCAGGTTTTCATGTTGTTATGAAGCAGAGAGATGACTGTTGTAAATAACAATGTTCACTTTATCCCTGTGGGGAGCTTTGTCCTCTTCTATCAGGAGCAGTGGTCGCCGTAGTAACAGCGCCCGGCAACCCATCTCCAGACTTGATCAGGACCAGAGCTGGAGGATTTTACCTAGTGTGCATGTTTTTAGGGGTAGGGGAACCTGGAGGAGACATAGGCAGACACAGGGAGAACATGCAAACTCCACTCAGAAAGGCACTGTTCCGACCGGGATTCGAACCCAGGACTTTCTTGCTGAGAAGCCAGAGTGCTATCCACTAATCCTAATGACGAGGTGTTTAAGAGTTTAACCATTAGTCTCCGTCCTGTAGCTACTAAAGCTAGGAGTCAAAATAAGAAGTCCATAAAGTTTGCCCAAGTCTGTCACAAAAACACAGATTAGCCGCATTGCTATATAAGCCGCAGCGTTGTATAAAGAAAAAAGTAGTGGCTTATTGTCCGGAATTATTGGCACAGTGGTTAGCGCTTGTGGTCACAGCAAGAAGGTCCTCCAGGCCATCTGTGTTTATGTAGGTTTACTCCAGGTGCTCCGGTTTCCCCTACCACTAAAAACATCCGCTAAACAGTCCCCTTCCGCATCTTGCCTCCGACCCAAAACCCTTTGCTAAATCCTTAGAGCTGGACATTGCATATATGCCGACCACTAACTACATATATATTTAGCTGGGCCTTCAACTCGACTCTCCAGAATCGTGGCAGCTGTGACGGAGGCAGAAATAGGCGTCTTTTGCTGCAGAGGAAGCTGCTGTCTGCACTTGGATCCACAGAGACGGACACACAGCCCTGCGCGCTATAAATAACACCTATTTACCCCCAGAAGCAAACTCCTCACGGCAAAACAATGTGTGTGTATGTATGCGTGTGTGTGTAGGTGTGTGTGTAGGTGTGTGTATGTGTGTGTGGCATGTGGGTGTGGGTTTGAGCGCTGTCCGTCGTGCTTTGGACATGGATCAGACGAGCTTTAGTGATGCAGTGATGCCCGATAATCACACAAGAACGTTGATTTTCTGCACATTTCAGTCACGGTTGTTCAGAGTTAAGACTTGTTTTCCGCTCTGATATAAAGTGGACATTTTGTGTACAGTTTGGGCTCTGCTTCTGCAAAGTTATTTTTTTATGAACCTTGCCAAAGCAGGAGGTTCTAAGGACAGATGGTGATGATCCAGGTTTACCAACGTGTATGGACATTGGTCACCTGCCCCTTATGTGTGTGTTCACCTGCCCCTTATGTGTGTGTTCACCTGCCCCTTATGTGTGTGTTCACCTGCCCCTTATGGACGAAAGTGTTCCATCAAAATAAAGCTTCATTATTTTATTCATTATTAGTTTATTTGAATAGGGAGAGTATGGATTCATCAACTTTTCTGTAAAAGTGTCAGTAATGTATACACAGTTTCCAACCGTAGTCCCTTGGCCAAACAGCAAACATAACAATATAAAAATTATTAATAAAAATATTACAATTAAGCAAACAAAAAATCTACAATCTACAATCAGTCCTGGGGTCTACAGCCTCAGTCCCTGGATCTACAGCCTCAGTCCCTGGATCTACAGCCTCAGTCCCTGGATCTACAGCCTCAGTCCATGGATCTACAGCCTCAGTCCTGGGGTCTACAGCCTCAGTCCCTGGATCTACAGCCTCAGTCCCTGGATCTACAGCCTCAGTCCCTGGATCTACAGCCTCAGTCCCTGGATCTACAGCCTCAGTCCCTGGATCTACAGCCTCAGTCCTGGATCTACAGCCTCAGTCCTGGATCTACAGCCTCAGTCCCTGGATCTACAGCCTCAGTCCCTGGATCTACAGCCTCAGTCCTGGGTCTACAGCCTCAGTCCCTGGATCTACAGCCTCAGTCCCTGGATCTACAGCCTCAGTCCCTGGATCTACAGCCTCAGTCCCTGGATCTACAGCCTCAGTCCCTGGATCTACAGCCTCAGTCCCTCGATCTACAGCCTGTCCCTCGATCTACAGCCTCAGTCCCTGGATCTACAGCCTCAGTCCCTGGATCTACAGCCTCAGTCCCTGGATCTACAGCCTCAGTCCTGGATCTACAGCCAGGTCATTTATGAACCAAGGTCTCCATGTGTTTTAGTTTCATTACTTTCTCTCATCGACATCTTTGTTAAGTCCTTCGAGATAATTACTGTTGTGAACAATCTTTAGTACTGAAATAAACACGGTGATAATATTCCACCTCCCCATTGGTCGGACTCGTCGGTCTCAGTGCGGGACTCACCCAGTTTGGGGAACACGATGAGGTACTCTGCGTTGCACTGAGGACAGGCGACCCGTGCTGTGCTGTTCCCTCTCTGCTTCTCGTCGACCCAGCGCTGCAGACAGGACTGGTGCACCCACTTTGTAGACCCCCGACACCGGCACGGACGCACCCACTCCGCCGTCCGGTCGTCCTCGTCTGTGGCGAAGCAAACCCAGCAACTCCTGCAGCAAAACGGAGAGTTTAAGCACCAGGGGGAAAAAAATCAGACTAGAACCTACAGCAGGAGGAAGAGGATAGACACCAGGACACAGGAGGGACATGTGATTGGTCGAGAATATTGCGATATTAGGGCCACAATTATTTTGATTGTGATTCTTTTGTTTTTATATAATTGTCTTTATTTTAATTATTTGGAGGCTTGGCGATCCATGACAGATGAAAATGACATCCAATAAAAAACATACAGGGATCAATCAACATCAAAAAAGTTAAACAAAAGGGATGAGACTAGACCAGACACAAGACACAGCAGTTCTTCACATTTTGCGATGCTACGTTTTTTAATTCGATTCAGATGATTGATGTCCCTCATATTATCCAAAGGCTTTACAAAAACTGAGGAAAAGAGGAGAAAGAATAAGAACAAAAACATCCGTGAACATTCAGGACACAGGACCTTATTAAGGACAAGACATCATTAACAACAAGCGCCACCTTGTGGATGTAATATGCAAACAAATGACAAAAGTGAACGCTTTGATGATTTCCCCGACCACCAGGACACAGAAACAACCGGGACCAGCAACTCCGGCTAGGGCGAGAAAGACGATACAAATATCTCTGTAACAAACTCATCAATTCTTATTTAAGTATTTTTTTAATCACACAACCCAAAAAAGTTACCTCTTAAAATTACTGAAATTATTTATCAAATTTTGAGTTTGGCCGAACATGAAATGAAATGCCTAAACCTTCACAAAGAAATTCTGGTCAAAACAAAATGTGGTCAAGACGAGGGAAAGTTAATTGCACAATTCATACACAAGGCAATAATAAATCCAGATCCAGATTTTAGCTACATAATGAAATTCTGTTTTTCCATGTTTAGTCCTGACTCTGGGACCAGCATGAGGCCAGTCCCTGTGCTCCTCAGAGTCCCAGCAGGAGGCCAGTCCCTGTGCTCCTCAGAGTCCCAGCAGGAGGCCAGTCCCTGTGCTCCTCAGAGTCCCAGCAGGAGGCCAGTCCCTGTGCTCCTCAGTCTGTGTTGGTTCATATGGCACTAACATGTCACAAATCCTAAAAAATCCTGTATGTATTATACATGTAAAAACTAGTGATAGATCCAAACTATTTTGAGAAAGAGAAACTAATCTGCATTCAGACTGTACAACGAACCTGGAAGAGTCTTGCTGCTGGAAACCTGAATTTCTCCTACAGCCATCACTAAAGTATCTATCTATCTATTGTGCAGCCCTTTGAAAGTTCAGTACCCCAGCTTTAAAGGTAACGTACACTTGTAAGTGATGTCTTCCTAATCAGTGTCCTGTCCTGCCGGTCCCATGTGGTCCCATGTGGTCCTCTGTCCACAGGAGAACAGACAGATCCTGTGTCTCCCTCAGTCTCAGCTCTAACACAGTTTCCAGCGCTGAATAAAACATGGGCGGAGCGGGAGGCGATCGGGTGACGGAGACACGGAGACGGAGAAACACTAACCTCCACACGTTGGGGACAAAACACAACGCCTGCTCATCTCGCCATCATTTATTTAGCTCCTAACGTTATTCTTCTGGTCTCTGGGCGTATAAACCTGCGACTAAAACGACACTATTCTCTCTAGTTTGGCCTAAAGACTTATTATCGTTGCATTTTCCTCTCGTCGTAACATGGGGCAGACTCACTGCAGTGGGTAAGGTAAGGAGAATTATTCCCACAAAAAACACGTCCACAAATAGGTGAAAACTGTTAAAAATACAGAATACTAATTATTTATACACATTTATAATTCAAGTCAAGGATCTGAATATATTAAAAAGGTACGCAGGATGTCACCAGGCAATGAGAAAACAGCAGTATGTATACATATCGCCATATAAACATAAACAAATATAAGCTTCTAATAAAACATGAAAATATTGTCATAAAAATAAACATGATTGAATTAGTCTTTCAGGGCTTTGGAGCTGGGGTCTGCAGCGTGTGGATCCAATTAGTCTCTCTCTGAGCAACCAATCCAAACTTCAATCCTGACTCACTGCAGGAGTGAAAACTGTGCTAAACTTGTGAAATTGACCGTTTTTAAACATGACACAACAAACATGTCCTCAAAAACAGACGCTTCACTCCTCCTTTGCTGTATTTTAAATTATGTTAATCATTTTAGCGCGTATTAAAAGTGATTAAAAGTACACAATGAATAAATGACTTAAGTTTTGCACCAGATTTATTAAAAGTAACTCTTAGTAGGTTTTCAGAATTCTTTTGATTTGAATGAGAGTTTCTGGGAGAAGTTGTAGAAATACGAAAGTCCTGGTGTTAACACAATACACAAAACGCCAAAGTGAATAGATCAACGCTTCAGGGCCAAAGATAATAACATTTATCTACATCTATTTGTGCTATCTCAGCGCGAGCGAGGACGGACAAGCTAGCAAGGGTTCGCCACATTAGCCTCTAATTTCTCAACTACATCAAGCAACATCAGGACTTGTGATCATTTCAAAAGGAAAGTGGCAAAATTAAAAGTATCCAACGTGTTTGTCTCTAACTGAACATACATATTTGGAATGAAGAGCCCCGAGAGTCACTATTTGAAGTTTTGGGCTGAGAGCTGATTGGCTTTGTGAGCGTGGTCCTCTTTTCTGTCTGAAAATGCAGATATAAATATATGACGAAGACTAAAAATAAGTGAAAACTAGTGATAGAACCAGACTGTTTAAAGAGCAAGGGACGAGAGACATGGATTCTATGGCATAGTTTAATTTTACTGTGGCTTGGAAGTTGGGAAGACCAGCTTTACGTACTTTCCCACATGGTAACTTTATGAATGGTGATCTACCAAAAACAATGTTAAAGCGAGTGTTGTGATGTGTGCCATGTCTACCGGATCGGAGCCGTTTCCTCTTAAAGCCGGCGTGGAGCCACACAAAAGGCTCTTTGAGAGAACGCAGGTCATGTGACTGTGGGAAACTGGGGGTCTCTGGGTTCAAAGCAGCAAAGACCGAGCTGAAGACCGAGTCCGACTGAGACCACACGTCAGATCAGTACCAGTCTCTCCCTGGCCTTGCTGTGCTACGACTGAAGAACTGTATCTTCAATCTTTTTAATGTACTGTATTTATTATTTGTCTGCCTAGTTTAGCCAAGTTATTTTTCTGTGGAAATGTGAGAGATTTGCCGGTTGCTTAAACTGTATTTAACACCCGTACTATTTCTTCAGCTTCATCCATCACAGAGGCAGCAGACTTTGAAGCAATGTAATAATTCTGACGCTACTTTCTTCTGGGATTTAAGCCTGAGACAGTTCCTCCAGATGCCCAGGAGGAAGTGGGTGTGGAGATTTGATAAGGCGCTTTGGGTAACGAGCCAAAGACGAAAGAACGCAGATACAAGTGATTGGAATGAGTGTCGTTCGAAGAGTAGCGAGGGGCTCCCTGAAAGAACTCAGCCATGGGAGCTTCGAGTAGAGCCGTTTCTCCTCCGGGTGGACTAAAGTCATAGATGCGGATGAGCTGGGGAAAGAGTGCGGAGAAGAGAAAGAGAAGTCTGAGCTGAGACTTCCCGCTCGATTCAGGGTTTGCTCCGGTGTCTGCCAAGGCCTTTCTGAACGCAGTTTGCATGTTTCTCCCTGGATGGGTTTTCCTCCGGGCGCTCCGGTTTCCCCCACCAAATGCAGAGGATACGTTTTTATATGGGGACAATAACTACAACAACCCGGCCCCAGATAAAGCAGAAGAAATCACATAATCAAATTGTTATGTCTATTTTAATAATAATAGTGCACTCCATACACAGTGGCGATAAGATACGACTGTAGCCATAGCTGCCCTGGGAAACACTGACCAAAGCAAGGCAACCAGGCTGTGTCATCGGCCCCAACAACCATTCACACACCAGACTTATTCTAGGCAATGTGGGCTAAGTGTCTTGCCTGAGGACACAACGACAGTCTGGCCCCGTACAGCCGCCGCACTGTGGTGCCAGGTGTTCCCAGAGGTCTCCCATCACAGTACTAACCAGGCCCTGCCCTTCTTAGCTTCAGAGGTTTGACAGGATCTGGATTTCACATGCCACCATTGTCTCCATATTCAATTACTGTTCCCATGAATTGACTGAATTATAATTATTATTACCACCATTTTCCAACTAAGCTAAAATACAACACATACATTTTGGTTGATGCCTTCATGAATTCTGAAACCCTGAAATCTGTTTTGAATCTGCATTTCTGCCCAGTTTGTTGCTCATACGTTTATTTTCCCAGACGCTCTCAGGGTCAAGATCTGAACAACGCAAACACGAACCTCAAAAAGCAGCTGCGATTTGACCAAAACAACGAAATTCAGCCCAAAGATGAGAACCGCCGTAAGGCAGAGGCACCTGGACCAACAAGCAGTGACCGAGACACCAGGCTCATGATCAGAAAGATACAGCTGGAGTCTCACAGGGAGAAGACGGGGAAAGGATGAGGCAAATGACCACCTGAATGTCAAATAGTCTACAGCCTCATTTCCACCAATTCCCTCCCTACCCTTCTCTACCCAACCCTACCCTTCTCTACCCAACCCTACTCCAAATCCCCCTCAAAACTCATCTCTTTAGACAAGCCCATAACTCCACCATCCCCTGTTCATGCTGCGTTTAACTTTGTATTGTAACAGTCTTAATATTAATAATAATAATAATACAAAATAAGTTTTCAGGACACTCATAGACTTCACATGTCAATATTCTCTCACTCCATACACAGTGATGATAAACAACAGTTGTAGCCACAGCTGCCCTGGGGCTCACTGACAGGAGCGAGGCCACCAGTCTGTGCCACCGGCCCCTCCCACCATCACCAACCATTCACACACACACACCAGACTCATTCTAGGCAATACGGATAAAGTATCTTGCCTAAGGACACAACAGTTTGGGCACTTTACAGCCACAGCCGCCCCACTGTGGCCCCTGGTGTTCCCAGAGGTCTCCCATCACAGCACTAACTAGGCCCAGCCCTGCACAGCTTCAGAGTTTTCACATGCAGGTACGGCCACATGTGTAGGTTAAACAGTATTAAGTTGTATATTGTACAGGTGTGTTATGCATTACATAGGTTTTTATTGTAAATGCAAAAAGGGAGTAGCTCTTTGTCTCTTTAGTTGCATCAAAGTAGCTCTCTGATTGAAAAAGCTTGGA
The DNA here is from genome assembly GCA_964034765.1 of Knipowitschia caucasica. Lineage (NCBI taxonomy): Eukaryota > Metazoa > Chordata > Actinopteri > Gobiiformes > Gobiidae > Knipowitschia > Knipowitschia caucasica. The sequence continues at coordinate 5,258,458 of OZ035835.1, read as the reverse complement.
GACCTCTGTCCTACATGGTCCAATGTCGTACACACAGTATTTTAACCGAGAGCAAATGAATATCTTTGGAGTAACATCGTGTTCTATGCAAAGGTCGTCGTCTCCCACACAGAGGCCAATATTGACACAAAAGTGCTGCGTCAAAACGTCTTGTTCTGGAGGACAGAGACTGCAGCGAATCTAAACTCTGTAGAAAACAAACACACCCGAGAGTAAATGATCCGAACCGGGTCAGAATGATTGTCTAAGGCAGGGGTGTCCAAACATTTTTAAAAGAGGGCCACATTAGTTCACCAGACAAGTCCAGGGGCCGACATCACGGACTGAAAAACTGTCTTGGCTGGGACCGGGCTGTTCCGAGATTTAAAATGATCTATGACAGAGCTGAAGTTGGCTGAATGACAAATGTAAGTAAGTAAGTAAGTAAGCTTTATTTATATACCGCCTTTCACAGACCAGAGTCACAAAGCGGTTTACAATTGTTATTTTTTTTGGGCATTTGTCTCTCACTCCACACAGAGATGGGAGCGGGGTCGCTGAACAGGAGGCACATGCCAGACCTATTTTACATATTTTTAGTGGTAGGGGAAACCGGAGTGCCCGGAGGAAACCTACGCAGACACGGGGAGAACATGAAAACTCCACTCCGAAAGGACCTGGTCCGGCCGGGATTTTGAACCCAGGACCTTCTTGCTGAGAGGCGAGAGTGCTATCCACTCAGCCAAAATGTTTACCATCTCACAAGTCAACGCCAGACGTACTGGGCTTTAGAACAAGGTCTATATTGGCAGAGCTGAAGTTGGATGGATGACACAGTGAACTTGTGTTTATGATCTCAAAGACTACTGTGGATAAACAAGGCAGAGGGCCACATAAAATGACACTGAGGGCCGCAATTTGCCCCCGGACCCGAGTTTGGACATGCCTGGTCTATGGAGTCAATAAATATCATAAAATTCAAACTATTCACGTCGATTATTCTGAGAAACCGGTCGAAGGAAACAGTCACTTCCTTCTATTTTAGTTTCTTTTCAGTCCATTCCAGTCACGGTGCACCTTGATCCTGTTACAATGTGGGCTGCTCCGTTTGATAAACAAGTGAAAGTGAACGTGTATCAACCCATAAATGCCAGTTCCGGAAGTCACAAACTGAATGTGTTTTTGTCCTGAGATTCCGGAAAAAATTGTAAAGTAAAAAAGTGAAGTTGACGTCTTTGTTGTTGTTTGTTCCTGTCTTTGTCACGTCTATGGGCCGCTTGTGTTTGAAATAAAGCTTAATAAATAAACTAATGATTAAAGCTACATTTCTACTTCAGTAACGTTTTGAAAGTCTCAAACCCGTGATGTTGTAATTATGATTGGCCAAATGTGTGTTTCAAATTTCCCTTTTGAATACTTGCATTAAGAGTTCCGAGCTTCCGGCTCGACCGCACGGCATTGTGGGTAGTGTTCTCAAAAAGGTGGGCATCAAATCACGCTGCCATTTTGGATTACATGTGAACGTGATCTCTCTCTCTCTCTTGCTTCCAGCCCACAGATTGTTTTAATAGTTTAAAAATTCACCAATTTCAGACATTTTGAAGCTAAGGTAAAGATTTTTTCATTTAACAAAAAAGCAATGCATTTTTTTCATGAGGTTTTAGATGTAAACACAACCGACTGACTCTAGAGCTGTCTCTGTGTGTGTGTGTGTGTGTGTGTGTTATTAATGACAACTATGACATTATTTAATTTGCTTGAATGAGAAATAAAAAGCTCAGCAACCATCCAAATGTTTAAGAACTGTCCTCGAGTCAAAATGGCCGCAGTGATTGAAGCAGAAGTCACATAAAAGAGTCCAAAAGGGTCTAAATGACCCAGGGCTGGTCAAGTTAGGAAGTTACATCTTTTTTTTTTTGTGGGAAATTTTTTGAGCTTAGGACAGCAGCACAAGGAAGCAACAACAAGGAAATCATTGAAAGATAAAAAATAAGAGAAGATTAAAATCAAACCTTTCTGTTGTGTGGCAGACTACAATAATTTAAAATATAACGGTAAAAGGTTGTATATCATCATGTCCCTCATTCAAATAAATCAAAACTTACCATTTGCCCAAACTTACTAAACTATACTAGTAGAAAAAAAACAAGTTGAAAAAAAGGTTTTGATACTAATTGCAACTGTGATTATTTATAATACTTTTGACAGAACGAAGCTATACAAAAAACTCCGCGCAAAAATGTCCCTAATGAAAAAAATGATTGACTGTTGCGTGTAGATACTTGTCTAAAATCACATCCCCCCAACTTCAGTTCCCACTTATTTTATCTCATCTGAAAGTGTGAAAGTGACATTTAGACTGTGTAAATGTCACTTTCTCACTTTCAGATTAGATAAAATAAGATAGTCCTGAATTCGTCCAACTGTGGGGAGATTTCAAAGTCATCGTGGCACATTACAGCAAAATAAAAGTAGGATTTAAGAGCGCTCAGATTATGCACACATCAAACAGGATCTATTATTTAAGATAAGAGAATAGATGATACAATTTAATAAAATATAATACTCTAGAGCTTTAATTGCCCTTGGTTCGGAGATATTTACAGATGTGTTTGTTGTACTTTAGCAGCAGAACAAGACGAATAATAAACTAGCACGACACACATGCTTCCAGAACATGCTTAGCTGGCGTTTTGTGAACAGGGGCAGGACTTGACAGGAATTGCAGCAGAATTTCTGATCTAATGTTGCACAGAAGGGTATTGGATTTCTGTTTACTGCACAGAATATGGAACACCGCGCTCCCACAGACAACACAGGCTGCTTCTCTGCACAACAAAAACAAATCACACACTGTTACATATGCATGCACTCACGCACAGAGAGTAGGGACACAGTATTACACTTTTACAGTAACCACAGTGGCTACATAACACAACATGAGCTAGCATACATAAGCAGACTGTCCAAACTCACCTGTCCAAATTCTGTTGCATAACCACCGCGTTTTGTTCAGACATGTCCGCAGTGTTTTCTTGACGTTACTACAAACTAAACTAACTTTCCACACGCCAAATCCGTTGCATGTGTTGGTAAAATGATCAAATTAGCATGTAGCCTCTAAGCTAACGCTACTTCTCCGCTGTCAGGCCGCTAAAGCTAACACGGAGCTAATGCTAAATGCTAATGCTTCTCCGCGGGATCAGACCTCTGCCTTCAGGGCCATGGTCACAAACTAAGCTAAATAGAGGTTCTAGCTTAAAAAAAACCGGCACTAAATAGTCCACGGTTTCGCTTGTCACTTCTGTTTTCGCTTTTACGTGACCGCTGTTCTACCATCCACGAAGCAGACGGGGCTGTGCGTCTGACGTCATCACAACAAAGGCAGCGCGGAGGTGTGGTCCCATGGGAAATGTAGTTTTATTGCGTTTATGCTCATAATTGTGTCAAAAGTGTGAAAATAGATGTTTATCCGCGGCTCCAACTGTTGAGGCAGCGATGAAAGACGTGCGGGTTATGACAAGGCAATCTCCGGGACTTTATCTACCAAACAGGCAAACACATGTGGAAGCTTCCTGGTCGGAGGGGCCGCGGGCACATACTGGTTGCCTCGCTTCTGTCAGTGTGCCCCAGGGCAGTTGTGGCTACAGTAATAGTTTATCACCACTGTGTATGGAGTGAATTTATAATGACAAGCTTCAGAAAGCGTTATAAAAAACTATGCATTGTTGTTGTTGTTATTATTATTATTATTATTATTATTATTATTATTATTATTATTAGACCATACAATTTTTAAGATTAAATAGTTGTAACTTAAAGACCTGGAATGTCTAAACTCGGCCCTCAGACTGTGGCCCTCATGCTGTGGCCCTCATGCTGTGTGAGGCATCGCATCCCAGAGGTAAGTTTGGTTTGGACCACAATAGCTGACGGATTTATTCTTATGTTTTGGACTGTAAACACAATATTAGACCAGCGACCATAGAGGTCATGCAAAAATAAATAAATCCCAAGCTTACTATTGTCTTAAGAGCTTGCACTGTCAATAGGGAGTGCGTTTGAACAGTCTGTAGTCACGTATATTACACCATTATACAGGCCAGATACTCTCATAAATCATGTTTCAGTCTGTGTGATGTGAAGAGTCTGCATTGCAACAGTAAAAGTGTCAGGACGGCATGTTCCTATAATATTATTTGAATATTACAACTATAAGATGATTTCAGCACTATGTAACAGTGAGAGATGAAAGTCTGAAAACGTGTGATTAATAATACCAAATACAGAAAGATTAGATTAGATTAGATTCAACTTTATTGTCATTACAAAGTCAGAACAATGCAACGAAATGCAGTTTAGCGTCTAACCAGTAGTGCAATAGTGCAAGTATAGGAGCATATTTACAACATACTGTAATCATTAAAAAAAACTTCAGGGTAATACAAAGATGGATTGAAGATATATGTTTTTTGTTTTATGAGTGTATGTATCTAGTGGAAGACAATACAATGAATTGATAGACAAAATAGTACTCCTATATCACATAATAGTGGCTTCTGTATAAGGTTGTGATGTCACTGACAGAGCAGCCATTCACCGCCTGCAGGAGGATCAGTGAGGGGCTGGTGCTCTGTGAATTGAGTATCAGTGGATTGCCACCTCCCTGACCCAGAAATGGAATAAGGGGAAGAAAATGGATGGATGGATGGCTTCTGTGTTCTCTCTTTCTTTTTTCAAATTCTCCTTGTTTAAGCTGTGAGGGTAGTCCCGGATCTACAGCCTCAGTCCTGGATCAACAGCCCTTTTAGTACATGGAAGCAAAAATCTCTATTGAAGCAAGAATAAATCCCTAACTCTATCATAAAAAATACTGTATATTCTAGTGTAATAAATATATATTATTATACAGCTCCTCACAGCAGCAGGAGAACGCTCCATTGATTTGAATGTAATTTCAAAACGTTCTACCGGTCATTATTTTCTATAACGGACCTCTCAAAACAATAATGACCGCTGCCCTTTGGCAACGCACTCTGTGCTTGTCTTTCAAATGCGTGGATAACTCCGCAAGTAGTTCCGGCCACTCCTGAGCTAGCCACGCTCAATCAACACACTTAAATATTAATCGGAGAATACTTATACATATACATTCTTCACACACGTGCACGGAAATTTTCAGAATTTTCTGGTCTTGTCTTCATGACAAAAATACTATTTCTCTGCGTCAAAAAGCGATCGTGAAAAACCCGGAAGTAGTTCTGGCCGCTCAATAAACGCAAATGCCAATCAATCAACGCAATGAAATGTTAATCGGAGAGTAATTTATATATATCCAGTCTTAATACAAGTGCACGGAAGTTTTCAGAATTTTCCGTTTACGTTTTCAGAGACAAAAACACTGATGTAATGCGAGAAAAGGCGATCCCGAAAAACCCGGAAGTAGATACCGGCACATTTTAAGATACCGGCACATTTTCGGACACATTTGCAGAGGATCGAATTATGGATTTAGGTTAGGTTTATGTATGGGTCACTCACCGCTGATGTTCAGAATTCTTTGTTCAGTTTTCATGCAGTTCCAGAGAGTTCTAGTTTGGAAGTTGCCAGCCTAACTGTTGCCCGCGGTTGCCGAGCAACGGGAAAACTTTTTGGGACTACTTTATTTGTTGTCATTAAATAAACTTTTGGCATTCATAAAAGTGATCTGAAGTTTATTTTGTGTGTTAAGTTGGTACAAAGCAGTATAATAAGCGGCATAATGTATAGCCTACAGGTCATTATCGGAAAATAAGTACCTTCAGGGCGGAAGCAGACCCCTCCGCTGCGCGTCGGGGTCCGCTTCGCCCTGTCGGTACTTATTTTCCGATAATGACCTGTAGGCTATACATTATCCCTTACGTAGTATGTATACATCATGAGATTATATATTGCACATTCTGATATTATTCAAATTATGGTTGCGAACATAAGTAAACTGTAGACACATGTGGTTTCATATAAACAAAATGACAAATATAAAATTTAACACTATCAGCTAGCTACCTGAAGATATGGCACCGTTCAAACATTGTCACAACATTATAAACATGAAATAAAACACTCACTGATCACTCTCATAAAAAAACAACCTTCTCGCGTTCTGTAGTCCTATATGACACTGCTTGGACTACAGCTCCCAGCATCCTCCGTGGCCTCATCCATGCGCCGCAGTCAATCAGCTGTTCAGGCAACTGCTGACTCTCTCTGCACCGGGAGAGCAGCTCGTTTCCATACCACCCAAACCCAGCCGAGGCAAACGGCATCTCCCTATCTCCTCCAAGTCCCCCGGTACTCGGTGAACCTCCAGGTAACGCAACTAGTAACGCTGGCACCATGTCCTGCCTATAGTGGCGTGAGCGTGTGTGTATGTGTGTGTAGGTGCGTGTGTGTGGATTAGAAGGCTTTGGACAGCGCTCCGTGACAGCTTGGGTTTCTCGGGTAAAAGGAGGCGAGAGGGCAGACCGGGTTTGAGGGGTACAGCACGGTGTGTCCCCCCTCCACAAGTACGGCTTTAATACGCGGGGGTTGGTGACCTTGGATGAGGTTTGGAGGAGAACCCCCGGTGGGCAATGCAGCTGTACTAAAAAGCAAAGTTGTTGGTGCTATTAGGAATATGTAAATTCGTCTGTCATAGTGGTCAGAGCAGTATCTACGTTTAAATGTGGATAAAGTAGTAATAAGCACAGAGATAGTCTTTACAATACTGCAGTGACAGAAGCTATAAACTTAAATATTCTGTCATGTTTTATGGCACAAACTGAATATTTTAATACCATCGTAAGATAATTGTCTAGTTATTTTTGTTTTAGCTATTTTTATTGAATGTTGTGTTTGTGGCATTAGCAGTTTGGATGTGAATTCGTCCATTTTTAGTCCAGGGACAGTTTGTTTCGTTTCCAGCCCCGATGCGGATCTAGGGCAGAGTCTGTGTGTGCGCTATTATTAATAGGCTTGGCAAAGCGAACTACGCAGGTTTGTATGGAGCACTTTAGGCAGCTTAAAATATTACATAAAAAAGAGAGTGAGAAGGAAGTTTTATGTCGGTCGCTTGGATTTATTTGCATTAAATACAGAACAGTAACTTGATTGTTCAGAAAGACTGAAAATGTGTAGAAAGAGAGAGAGAGCAGAGAGAGAGAGACAGAGAGAGAGCGCAGAGAGAGAGAGACAGAGAGAGAGCGCAGAGAGAGCAGAGAGACAGAGAGAGAGAGCAGAGAGACAGAGAGAGAGCGCAGAAAGACAGAGAGAGAGCGAAGAGAGAGAAGAGAGAGAGAAGAAAGAGACCAAAGAGTTTCAAGCCAGTCTGAAGCTAATGCGTATTTTGCATATAGCAGTTATACCAGAGCCCTTTGCAGAAGTAAATGATTACATTAGAATTTAAAAAGCAACTGTTTAAAAATCAGCAGAGTTCTGAGTTTAAGTAGATGATATAATTTAAACTTTTAAGTGGAACCGTGACAGACTGTCCACAGACCAACCTCACGCACAGACACACAACAGTACATTTCGTTTGTTCTGAATTGTCTGACTTGGTTGCATGTGAGAATAGAGGAGGCGTCATGCACTGCCCATGCGTAATATACAAGACAAAATATTCATCTTTACGCATCCAATCCTCGCGCGTAAAAGTGTAGTTCATTCCTTTACATTACATTACTGCTGGTGTAACCTTGTTGGAGGACAGCCGTATTTACTGACATATGCAAATGAGGTTAGGGGAGGTTCTTTTAAAGCCCGGAGTCACTATTACGCGCACGCACACAACAGCGGTGGAATCAGTTTGCTGCGTGGAGAGGAAAGGGAAAACCAAGACGTGGCGAGCCCGATTTTGGAAAGCCATATGCCGCCTCTGTGTGTCGGCTTCAGCGCGTATGTTTGAGCCATCTGCGTGGAAGTTTATCTCCCTCGTTTGGTTTCACTTGTTCGGTTTCTAAATGGATGACCACGCGTTCGCTTTGCCGTCGCCCGGTCCGTCCAATAACGTCCTCTCGCTGTCGGACTTGTCCCAGTTGCTCAGATATTACAACGGCAGCAGGGACCCAGCGTACGATCTGGTCAATAACAACATTAACTCCTCGTTTCTGTCTCTCTCAGCTCGACACACCATGCAGGATGACTTATTGATGGAGAAATCTCACCATCAGCCACAGCCAGAGCGAGCGGACCCTCCTCCAGCGGCGAGTACTCCTTCCAATTCCTCCCTGGAGCAGACCTCATCCTCTGGGTCGTCCTCTGACGCCGAGTCCAGCAGCTGTAGTAGTAGCGGTGGCGTTGGTGGTGGGAAGGATAAATCGCCCATGGAGTCACCTATATTACCAGGACTGAGCTTTCCACACCAAGAAACGCTCAGTCCGCAGTTGCCCCTGTCTCCAAACTCCTCATTCGGGAGTGCGTGGTCCGTGGATGACAGTAGCTACTTCCCTGGAATGCCTTCTGTGAATGGAACGATGCTTTTCCAAAATTTTCCCCATGTGAACCCGGTGTTTGGGGGGAATTATACACAAGTGGGTTTGGCAGCGCAGTCTCAGCAGCAGCAGCAGCAGCAGCAGAATAGGAGGTCCCCAGTGAGTCCAAATCAAAGTTTCCAGCAGAGAAACGCGTACCAAAACTTCTCCAAAGGCTCCTTGACAAGCACTTCATGGAATAACAATCATCAGAGTTGGACTTCCACTCCGTCCAGTCCTTGGAGTGGGGTGCAGCAGCATGGCAGGGACCCCAGGAGGGCAGTGGGGGTGGGGGTGGGGGGCATGCCTTCTCAGTTGAACCCAGTGTCTCCTATGAAAAAGCCCTTCGGGACCGGGAACGTGATCGCTCCACCCAAGTTCCCCAGACCCCTCGGGCCCAAAGCGTGCTGGATGGATGAGTTCAGGGCGGACGGGAACAACATGCTTCCTTTCCAGGTGAGTGCTTTTGGATGTATGTGTGGATGTCTCTTTAAACCAAGTAACTAGCTAAAAGTTATGTGGTTTTTCTTTACCATGATATGTAAGACACTTATGTTATTACCAAAAACCTATTCATTAGGCACTGAGCAACACGGGCTGGTGTGTCAAAATGATCCTGCATTTAACCCGATTCAAAAAGGTTAATTTTGCCTTGAGTTCTTGGTTCTTTTGAAAGACAGTTAGATGTATGCAAGTGTGTGAAGCGTTCAACATTTTTAACAAGGTAATACATCTAAAATGTCTTTTCAAAAGAACCACAAAATGCATTTAACCCGCCTCATGATCTATTCTTTTTGCTGTATTTATGTATATGTTGTTGATGTCTTTTTTAAGAAACTATAGCTTGTGCGATAGCGATGTTATTACCTTACATCACAATTGTCTGATATAGAAGACCCAGAGAACTTTATTCTAGTTAGATTGACCTACAAAACATAATGAGCAACATGGACTGGTGTGTCAAATCGACTCTAGATTCAACCCACCTCACAATCTAGTGTTTTTGTGTCTTTGCCTATATTTACTCTTTGCATCTTGAGCCAAAGCAAATTCCTAGTTTGTGACAAGATGTACCTTTCCTAAGCTAGAATCTGCCTCATAAAAAAACGCCCAAAAACCTTACGCACTGAGCAACATGGGCTGGTGTGTCAAAACGACTCTGCATTCAACCCGCCTAACAATTTAGTGATTTTGTCATCTTTTTTGTATGTGTGTGTACTTTTAAACCAACAATTTGGCTAATTGTTATTAAGTTATTCTATACCAGACAATTACAGCGATGTATCACACACTGAAAGACATGGGCTGGTGTCTCAAAACGACTGAGCATTCAACCCACCTCACGATCCAGTCTTTTTACCGAGGTCTGCCGTGTCAAATATAGCAGTAATTTAGACGGCAAGAAAACCAAACTGTTTTTGTGAGTCAGGGGAAGGTTTTAAAGATGAAATATTGTGTATTAATATATGTGTCACGGGGGGAAATGAAGAAAAAGGGAACCCAAAATGCAGGACTGAAAATCAAATGTAATTTAATAAAAATCAAAATCCAGAGAGACAAAAAGCACAAAATACCAGAACCGAAAAACTAGACGAGACAAACGTGGATGAGACAATGGACGGACAAGTGGGGAAAAGCACAGGGTATAAATACACACAGGAGACACAGGTGGATCACATTAGGGCGGGGCTAACAATCAAAAGGACAGACAGGAATCAAACTCAAAATACAAGAGAATAAAGTAAATAATCCAAAAAGTCCACACCGTGACAATGTCCTATGAATATGAATGAATAACTTTGTAGTAGTGAACAAGTCTGAAGGGTTAAACATGCTTTCTGCCTGTAATTCCGTTTGCTACCACCAGAGGGAGGAGTAGAAATAGTTTTGTTTTTTGCCCATATTTGAAAATTACCATCTGCAAACACGTCGTTTCTTTAGAGAAATGACCAAAGCAAGTTACTGATCAATATTTTTGTTTTTAAAAAGTTGGCGTGTGATCATACTATTACAGGACTGAGACAGGAGCTTTTTGACGGAAGGGGTGGAGCTACGCAGCTATGTTTTCGCCTGAGGTTTCTGATATTAGCATGGATGGAGCTAAACACGACTCCAGATCTGTGACTGATGAGGAACAAAGTTGGAACATGGAGAAAAGAGAGAACGGGTTTGCAGTACGAATTGGATACTTTGTAGTCTTTATCAAACTTTTTTCCTTTAAACACGTTTCAAAATGGCTGCCTTCAAAAACAGACCTGGCAACAAACGCCCAAAAAGAGATAAATTGAGAAAAATTAAGATTCCCTCACCGGGGAAATCTTAATGTCATAGTTGCGCACATAACAGGAGGAAAAATGATAGATAAGAAAAATAGATTATAAGATAAAATAAATGTAGTAATAGCAGTAATAAAAGTAAATGTAGTAAAAGCAGTAAAACACAGACTTTTGCCATTTTTCTTCTCCACTATCTTTATTGATTCCAACTTTGTGTGCAATAAAGTGAAGCTAATGCATTTTACAGGCTTCTGAAATCGTCACAATTTAAGGATTTTGTTTTGTTCTTACAATTGATCCGACCGAACTTATCCCAATCCTTGATGAACCTCATACATTTGACATTTTTAATCCACAGAGACAAGTTATTAATGTAGTGAAAAAGTGGATGAGCAGACAAACAAACGGTTACTGAGCTGGAGGACTTTACTTTTCAATGTAAGTCAACAGGAGCCAGAGCGAGTTGGAGAAAAACTTCATCCATGAGCACTTCCCTATTGGGCTTCATTGAGCTTGCGGGTTAGCGTTGTCCATCTGTATACAGACTATGGTCATGATATTGCTAAGGTTCTGAAGTTAGGTCACATTTTTGACTGTTGATAGATTTAATTATATGTTTAGTTCAGTGATGGGAACAAACCCAGCGGAGGAAAAACGTGACAAACAGGATTAAATAATGAAATTACTTTTGTCATTTTGGATTAAATACTTTGAATTAGAGAATCATTTCACTCGAACACAAACAGTGAAAGTAGGTCAAATAGAAATAGTCAAGGCTACACAGGATTTAGCGTGTTTTGACTTAAGTGGATCGTCCAAAGCCCTGTTTCCACCAGTTCTACTCTACTTTACCCGACCTACTGTATCCTAGCAACCAACCGACAACAAACCAGCATCCGGGGAAATTCCTTGGTAACCATGGCTTCCAGAAGCACTCCGGACAAACACTGTCAGCTAGAACACTTTATTACCATCTCGACCTGGACCAAGAGGGACTAATAAGGACCTGGTACTGGTTAAACAAGACCAGAGAAAAAACACTCTGAGTAGGGTAGAGTAGAGTAGAGTATAGTAGATTGAAGTAGAGTAGGGTAGGGTAGAGTAGAGTAGAGTAGGGTAGGGTAGGGTAGGGTTGGGTTGAGTAGGGTGGAGTAGAATTGGGTAGGGTAGAGTAGAGTATAGTAGAGTGAAGTAGAGTAGGGTAGGGTAGAGTAGAGCAGGGTAGAGTACAGTAGAGAGTAGGGTAGAGTAGAGTAGAGTAGAGTAGAGTAGAGTAGAGTAGAGTAGAGTAGAGTAGAGTAGAGTAGAGTAGAGTAGAGTAGAGTAGGGTAGGGTAGGGTAGGGTAGGGTAGGGTAGGGTAGAGTAGAGTAGGGTAGAGTACAGTAGAGAGTAGAGTAGAGTAGAGTAGGGTAGGGTAGGGTAGGGTTGAGTAGAGTAGGGTAGAGTACAGTAGAGAGTAGAGTAGAGTAGGGTAGGGTAGGGTAGGGTAGAGTAGAGCAGTGTAGAGTAGGGCTGGTGGAAACGGGGCTACAGTTTGAGAACCGTCGCTCTAGATCACAGAAGTAACCCACGTAGCAGCAGAATGGGTTGTGGTACCGCCGATTGAGAAACCCCAGTGTAGTGGGATGACTTTGGCAGGTCCAGATCAGACCTTAGTCCGTTATTGTTTATTCTAGGTTTCAATGGCATGAGATCAAAGCTGTCGTTGGTCCTCATCCTTTGATTATTGTAGAATCAATAATATCAACGTGACCAGTGTCAAACCTGTCGAAGGTAAAAAGCTCAGATTGTAAATTCATATCAATGATTTATTACTGATTCTGTTCTGTGTTTTTTAAGAGATGTATTTTGGGCGAGTTTTGTCACAAGATAAAACAAGGAAGGACCCCAAAGCTGAACTAAGATTAAGTTTAAGAAATTCTTTTTACTTTTCGCACAGTGAGGAAATTTCAGTGTTGCATCGCCTGCAGACTGATGCATTTGTTTCATTTATTATTTTTATTATTTTGTTCATTTTGTTGTGTGCGTCTTTATGTAATTATCTTTTCTTTTCCTTAAAGCTCTGTAAATTATTTTGTATGTATGTTTGTGTGGAGTTTTACACAGTAGGAATGATGGGGCAACAGTGGCTCAGATGGTAGAGCATTGGCCTTAGAGCCTGAAGGTTGTGGGTTCGAGCCCACCATAAGACCTACTTCACGACTCCCACTGATGACTGCTGTCGTTCTGGGCAAGACACTTAACCCCACTTTGCCTGAAGCCCCCACTGAAAGACCAAGGCTCCTGTGGACTCAGCACCTGCAGGAGGATCAGTGAGGGGCTGGTGCTCTGTGGACTGCCACCCCCCAACCCAGAAATGGATTAAGGGGAAGAAAATGAATGGATGGATAGAACAGTAGGAATGAGAAGCACACAGCACAAGACAAATGAATAATACCTTGATACTAAATGTCAAACTCTAGCATGAAGAAGAAAAGTATAAAATCTCTACCTTTGGCATAGTATGAGTTTAAAGGTTTAAAGGTCTAAGTGTAAGTAATATATATATAGTTGTATTTTGACATCACGTTAGCAGCATGGAGGTGGACACATGTGGTTCTATTTTGCATATTCTGACATTGTTAAAGTCATTATTGCACAGATGAAAAAGTGAAAGCACAGGGTCTGAAGGTTCACACTTGTTTTGATACGGGTCTATCTCCTCAGCGAGTCCTTGAACGTTGCCTGGATCGATCGGAGCTATTTTTACTGGTCATAAACAAACAGTGTGAGTCAGCAGCCTCCGAAGAGACACGCCCAGAGCCGAGGCGTGACGCGGCTGCAACATCTGCCCCAGGATCTGCCCCAGGATCTGCCCCAGGATCTGCCCCAGGATCTGCCCCAGGATCTGCCCCAGGATCTGCACCAGTATCTGCAGTACCCCGGCAAATATCATCCACCACATCCAGGAATTTCATATCAGGGCAAGACTCTGTAGGGGAGGGGTAGGAGCAGAGTTCAGACTTTAACCTTTTATTAGTTTCTTCAATCATTTGGAAAATCACCTTTTGAGTCAATATCTCGACTAATATATTAACAGAACTGAAATATACCTCTCTGGAGCATTTGGTTTTCTGCAATTTTACCATCAAAATCTATCTCAACTATTTGGTAACGGCTTATATTAAAAAAAAAATAGGGATTCAAAATCAAACAAAACTATGAATTATTTGTGTGATTATTGCCCTACATCTTAGAAAATACAAACAATAAAAAATGGCATTTCCTTCTTCAAACGGAAAGGCCATCTTAAGGGTTAAGATTATTCACTTTTTAGCTGCTGTTTTGAATGACTAAAACAGAAACCCAAATCTGGTGTGTCGCTGTTTAGCAGAAAGATAGAGCTCTACGTCCTTTCTTCACTTCTTTCACTTGTTTTTATGGAACTAATTAAATCAGTACTACCTGTGTGTGGGCCTTTGTCCAGAGGCTATGTGTAGATGAAAAATGCTAACTCCCCAGCTCTATAAAGCCCCAATAGAGAAGTGCTCATGGAAGAAGTTTTACCCCACCTCCCTCGGGCTCCTATTGAGGGAACTCCTATAGCTCAGAAGATGTTTGTGTCACACGCAATCATTTTGGGTTTAAATAATCTGGTTTAGTGCTCTCTCCAGCTCGCAACCATCTTAGCAACATGTCTGCTCCTGTTACGGTCAAGGCAAGATTATTTGTATAGCACAGTTCATACACAAGAGAGAGCAGAGAGAGACTGGAGAGAGAGATCAAAGCGAGAGTCTGCATGGATCTGAAACGCTGCCTCCTTACGTTTAGTCCTGACTCTGGGACCAGCAGGAGACCAGTCCCTGTGCTCCTCAGATTCCCAGCAGGAGACCAGTCCCTGTGCTCCTCAGATTCCCAGCAGGAGGCCAGTCCCTGTGCTCCTCAGAGTCCCAGCAGGAGGCCAGTCCCTGTGCTCCTCAGAGTCCCAGCAGGAGGCCAGTCCCTGTGCTCCTCAGAGTCCCAGCAGGAGGCCAGTCCCTGTGCTCCTCAGAGTCCCAGCAGGAGGTCGGAGTGAGAGACCAGAGTGAGAGACCAGAGTGAGAGACCAGAGTGAGAGACCAGAGTGAGAGACCAGAGAGAGAGACCAGAGAGAGAGACCAGAGAGAGAGACCAGAGTGAGAGACCTGGGAGAGAGACCAGAGTGAGAGACCAGAGTGAGATTCCCAGCAGGAGACCAGTCCCTGTGCTCCTCAGATTCCCAGCAGGAGACCAGTCCCTGTGCTCCTCAGATTCCCAGCAGGAGGCCAGTCCCTGTGCTCCTCAGAGTCCCAGTAGGAGGCCAGTCCCTGTGCTCCTCAGAGTCCCAGCAGGAGGCCAGTTCCTGTGCTCCTCAGAGTCCCAGCAGGAGGCCAGTCCCTGTGCTCCTCAGATTCCCAGCAGGAAACCAGTCCCTGTGCTCCTCAGAGTCCCAGCAGGAGGCCAGTTCCTGTGCTCCTCAGAGTCCCAGCAGGAGGCCAGTCCCTGTGCTCCTCAGATTCCCAGCAGGAGACCAGTCCCTGTGCTCCTCAGAGTCCCAGCAGGAGACCAGTCCCTGTGCTCCTCAGAGTCCCAGCAGGAGACCAGTCCCTGTGCTCCTCAGAGTCCCAGCAGGAGGCCAGTCCCTGTGCTCCTCAGAGTCCCAGCAGGAGGCCAGTCCCTGTGCTGCTCAGAGTCCCAGCAGGAGGCCAGTCCCTGTGCTCCTCAGAGTCCCAGCAGGAGGCCAGTCCCTGTGCTCCTCAGAGTCCCAGCAGGAGGCCAGTCCCTGTGCTGCTCAGAGTCCCAGCAGGAGACCAGTCCCTGTGCTCCTCAGAGTCCCAGCAGGAGGCCAGTCCCTGTGCTGCTCAGAGTCCCAGCAGGAGACCAGTCCATGTGCTCCTCAGTGTGAAGTGCCTGAAGTGAGAAAACAACCATAATTGTCATAATCATAATTTATTTCCATTTTAATTTTGCCTTCACTGAAAACAACACAACACTCAGTCTTTTGCAATCTCTCTTTTTGTCTCCATAATTCCTCTATAATCCCGTAATAATAGCACTTTACTCCGACCTCTCGGTGTGAACAGTCGGAGCCTGTGTCATGCAGCTCATGTCGGTCACATGTTCCTCTATGTTTAGCAGCAGCAGGAAAACAAACACGGCCGAGGAAGTTTCACCCTGAGTTTAAAAGAGTCTCTGTTTTAATGTGGCTCAAAAACATGGACCTGAACCTGGTCCAGGAACAGACCTGACATTTAGACCTGCGCTACAGCCGCCAGAGCTGTTCAAACCATGTATTCTTTTCAATGATTATGTGTAAAGCCCTAAATCACAACAGCAGACTTTCACCAACAACAAGTCAGAGAGGTTAACAGTTTTAACACTGGAAATTCAATAATAACAAACACGTATGAGGGTTTGGTCGACAGGCTGTAGATCCAGGACTGAGGCTGTAGATCCAGGACTGAGGCTGTAGACCCAGGACTGAGGCTGTAGATCCAGGGACTGAGGCTGTAGATCCAGGACTGAGGCTGTAGATCCAGGACTGAGGCTGTAGATCCAGGACTGAGGCTGTAGACCCAGGACTGAGGCTGTAGATCCAGGGACTGAGGCTGTAGATCCAGGACTGAGGCTGTAGATCCAGGACTGAGGCTGTAGATCCAGGACTGAGGCTGTAGATCCAGGACTGAGGCTGTAGACCCAGGACTGAGGCTGTAGACCCAGGACTGAGGCTGTAGACCCAGGACTGAGGCTGTAGACCCAGGACTGAGGCTGTAGATCCAGGACTGAGGCTGTAGACCCAGGACTGAGGCTGTAGACCCAGGACTGAGGCTGTAGACCCAGGACTGAGGCTGTAGACCCAGGACTGAGACTGTAGATCCAGGACTCAGGCTGTAGATCCAGGACTGAGGCTGTAGATCCAGGACTGAGGCTGTAGATCCAGGACTGAGGCTGTAGATCCAGGACTGAGGCTTTAGATCCAGGACTGAGGCTGTAGATCCAGGACTGAGGCTGTAGATCCAGGACTGAGGCTCTAGATCCAGGACTGAGGCTTTAGATCCAGGACTGAGGCTGTAGATCCAGGACTGAGGCTGTAGATCCAGGACTGAGGCTGTAGATCCAGGACTGAGGCTGTAGACCCAGGACTGAGGCTGTAGATCCAGGGACTGAGGCTGTAGATCCAGGACTGAGGCTGTAGATCCAGGACTGAGGCTGTAGATCCAGGACTGAGGCTGTAGATCCAGGACTGAGGCTGTAGACCCAGGACTGAGGCTGTAGACCCAGGACTGAGGCTGTAGACCCAGGACTGAGGCTGTAGACCCAGGACTGAGGCTGTAGATCCAGGACTGAGGCTGTAGACCCAGGACTGAGGCTGTAGACCCAGGACTGAGGCTGTAGACCCAGGACTGAGGCTGTAGACCCAGGACTGAGACTGTAGATCCAGGACTCAGGCTGTAGATCCAGGACTGAGGCTGTAGATCCAGGACTGAGGCTGTAGATCCAGGACTGAGGCTGTAGATCCAGGACTGAGGCTTTAGATCCAGGACTGAGGCTGTAGATCCAGGACTGAGGCTGTAGATCCAGGACTGAGGCTCTAGATCCAGGACTGAGGCTTTAGATCCAGGACTGAGGCTGTAGATCCAGGACTGAGGCTGTAGATCCAGGACTGAGGCTGTAGATCCAGGACTGAGGCTGTAGACCCAGGACTGAGGCTTTAGATCCAGGACTGAGGCTGTAGACCCAGGACTGAGGCTGTAGATCCAGGGACTTGCCACTGTGGCATATGATCGACATGAAGCTGCTCACCCCAATGCTGTGATTATAGTTGGTGGTGATTTTAATAAATGTAACTTAAAGTCTGTATTACCGAACTTTTATCAGCATGTGAGTCAGCCTACCAGGGGAGCTCACATCCTGGATCACTGCTATAGTAACGTGAAGGCAGCTTACAGGTCCAGTCTCAGACCTGCTTTTGGGAAGTCTGACCACTTCGCTGTTCTCCTTCTTCCTTCTTACACACAGAGGAACAAACAGCACAAACCTACTTCCCGCACTGTGCAGTGCTGGTCTGAGGAGGCTAACATGAAGCTGCAGGGCTGCTTTGATGCCACAGACTGGTCTGTTTTTAACTCTGAGAATGTTGATGAATTCTGTGAGGCTGTGACAGGATACATACAATTTTGCATTGACTGTTGTGTCCCCTATAAAGTTATTAAAGAACACTCCGGCCAAAAACCTTGGATGAACACTGACGTCAAATTAAGAATTAATGAGCGGACACTGGCGTTTCAATCCGGTGATGAGGGTGCTTACAAGCTGTCCTGCTACGCTGTGGAACGCTCTATAAAAGCTGCTAAGCGTTCCTATGGGGACAGGTTAGAGGGCTTCTTTGGCGAAGAGGACCCTCGACGCATGTGGAAGGGGATCAGTCTCATCACGTCCTGGAAACCAAGTGCAGGGAAAATTGCTGCTGGCCAAACTTTGCCAAACGAGCTCAACGACTTTTACTGCCGCTTTGAATCTGCTGATCCCCTGCCTTTTGTCTTCCCCGAATGTCAGGGTGCCTTCACAGTGACTCAGGAGGAAGTACGGCGGGTCTTGTCCAGGACCACAGCTCGGAAAGCCGCAGGCCCGGACTGCATTCCTCCCCGCGTCCTGAAACTGTGCTCCGAGCAACTTGCCCCTGTTTTAACGGACATTTTTAACTTGTCACTCAGGAGCTGTACGGTGCCGGTGAGCTTTAAAAGGTCCACCATTATTCCAGTTCCTAAGAAGTCTCCAGTGACATGTCTCAATGACTACCGTCCTGTGGCTCTCACGTCTGTTCTTATGAAGACTTTTGAGCGGCTTGTGCTGGACTTCATTAAGAGCCAGATCCCTGTGAGCGTTGACCCGCTCCAGTTTGCTTACAGACAGAACAGGAGTGTGGAGGATGCCATCTCCTTTGCTCTGAACTCTGTCTACACTCATTTGGACACTAGTAAATCTGTCGCGAGAATGCTGTTCATTGATTATAGCTCTGCTTTTAATTGTCTTGTCCCAAGCATATTGGTTGAAAAACTAATGTCCCTTGGTCTGAATGTTGCCATGTGTAAATGGATTTTTAGCTTTTTAACTGACAGATCTCAGAGTGTAAAAATCAATGACTGTTTTTCTGATGTTGTTTCTGTGAGCACTGGTTCTCCTCAGGGATGTATTTTGAGTCCTCTGCTTTTTACTTTGTACACTCACGATTGTGTGTCCTCCTCTGACTCAAATTTGATCATCAAATATGCTGATGACACCACCATCATTGGATACAAAATGTGGTTCAGTGGAGTCAAACTAACAACCTCCAGCTGAACACTGCAAAAACATGTGAACTTGTCTTTGACTTCAGTCATAGCAGTTCTCACACTCCTGTTGTTATTGACAACTCCCAGGTGCAGATCGTAGAGGAGTGCAAGTTCCTGGGCTTGACTCTGTCTAACGACCTGAAATGGGCTAAAAACACTGACCGGGTCGTAAAGAAAGCCCGTCAGCGGCTCTTCTTTTTGCGGAAACTTAGAGAATTTACCACTAACTCTAAGATTCTGCTTAATTTTTATCGCTGCACCATTGAGAGTTTACTTGTTGGTTCTGTGTCTGTGTGGTTTGGAAACATCACAGATAAAGAAAAGAGAGCTTTAAACAAGGTGCTCCGCTCTGCAAAGAGGACCGTGGGCTGTGAGCTTCCTGTTCTGGAGGTTCTTTACAGATCCAGACTTTTAAACAAAGCTCTTAAAATCATCAATGACTCTTCTGGCCACCCTGGGAAAGCCATGTTCCAGCTTCTTCCCTCTGGCAGAAGATATCGGTCACTGAGATGCAAGACATCTCGCTATGCTAACAGCTTCTTCCCACAGGCTGTTAGGTGCCTAAACAGAGCATTTTAATTTCTGCTTTTACCTGCTTTTAAACTGCTTTTACCCCTTGTATTGTTTTGTTGATCGGTGCCACAGTGTCAGCTGTTTTTTTATTGTTTTATGTTCAGTGTATGTGTGTTTTGTATTGCATTGTGTCGTGCTTTTGTTCTGTCGGTGCACACGGAGTGCCTTTCTTGCGAACGTATTCCAATGTGGTTTTTTAACTGCACATGGCCAAATAAATGAATCTTGAATCTTGACTGAGGCTGTAGATCCAGGACTGAGGCTGTAGATCTATGTGGATCTATATCTAGATCAATATTGTATAACTCAATAGATTTTTCTTATATTTGCATGTTCTCCCTGTGTCT
>OZ035835.1:5150966-5233466 GCA_964034765.1 Knipowitschia caucasica | reverse complement strand
CCAGAGAAAGACCAGAGAGAGAGACCAGAAAAAGACCAGAGAGAGAGACCAGAGAGAGACTAGAGAGAGAGACCAGAGAGAGACCAGAGAGAGAGACCAGAGAGAGACTAGAGAGAGAGACCAGAGAGAGACTAGAGAGAGAGAGAAGGAGAGAGAGAGGATGAGAGAGACCAGAGATAAAGACAAGAGAGAGAGAGACTAGAGCGAGAGAGACCGTAGAGCAGGTAATGGCTTTTAACAGGTTTATCAGTAATGGTCTATATTAATGCTGATAATTGGTCGCCTTCTAAAATGAAAGTAAAAACAATTCAAAGAGACTTGAGAAGGGACGAGTTAAAAAGTTTTGAGTGATTAGTACCACCATTTAATCACTTCCATTTTTTCTCAAATTGAAATAAAAAATTAAAGTTGGGGTACCTGTTTTTCTATTTCCAAGCTTTTTCTCCTGCATATTTGGCCTTTTTCACATTTTTAGACCAACTTTTCCAGACACAAAAGTGAAAAGAGAGGCCCGCCCTCACTCAGCCAATCAGCTCTCTGCCCAAAGAGTCAAAAAGTGACTCTCTGGGATCTTTCTCACACAAATAAGATCGTGGTCGGAATTGTTCACAAGGTTTTGCTTTTTACACGACTCATTCTGCTTGGACAGACTCATTCTGCTGGGACAAACATGTGTTTTTTTGTTGGTTTTTTTTTAAACAAAAGTTGCGTACTCCAGCTTTAAGCCTTTAAAGCCATGGAACAAAACCCTGAATGGACTTTGAGTTTGTCACAATAACCCACTTGTTTCTCTTAAAAACATGACACAGGGACATGTGGAGAGGACCCTGAGCTCAGCACATCTACAGCTGTTTATGTTGGTTCAGACTGAGCAGATTCTTATCTGGGTCCAGCAAAAGGAGGGGGAGGGGGAGGTGGTGGTGGTGGTGGAGGGGGAGGTGGTGGTGGTGGTGGAGGAGGAGGAGGTGGAGGGGGAGGTTGAGGAGGTGGTGGAGGAGGAGGAGGCTTCTGAATGTCCACAAGACAATGGGGACTATTGATAGATCTATGTATGTCTGTCTGTCTGTTTATCTATCTATCTATCTCTCTTGCTGTCTGTCTGTCTCTATCCACCTATCTCTCTATCTATCTATCTATCTATCTATCTGTCTATCTGTCTATCTGTATATTTCTCTATCGATCTATCTTGTCTATATATCTCTCTATCCATCTACTTCTATCTCAATCTCTGTCTCGTTCTCTCTATCACTGTTTCTTTACCTCTATCTATCTGTCTATCTATCTATTGTTCTCTGTCTCTCTCTTTCTATCTATCTATCTCTGTTTCTTTATCTCCATCTATCTCTCTTTCTTTATCGCTATCTATCTTGTTATGGCCTTTCCTCTGTTCGAACTCTTTGATTTTCGGATCTGTTGTTGACGAATCGACAACTTTGCAAAGTCCTCTGAGAGACGGCTGCAGTTGTGATTTAGGGCTGTGCAAAAATACACTGATGACGGAACCGAGCGAGATGGATTTTATTGTATATTTGTGGCTTAAAAGCTCAGACTGGTCCATACTGGTTTATACTGGTTTATACTGGTTCGGACTGGTTCGGACTGGTTCAGACTGTCTTGTGTAGGTCTGGAGTCTATCTGGTGGTTCACACACGTTCAGTGAGTTGCTGACTGGTGTTTCCTGTTGTGTTTCTCAGGAGCGGAATCGTCCGTTTGATGCCTTCAGTTTGCACTCTCTGGGAAACTCTCTCATGGACATGATCCGCACCGACCACGACAAAGGTACCTCTACACTCTTTATACTGGGTTAAACTGGTTCATACTGGTTCATACTGGTTTATACTGGTTTATTCTAAGTTTATAGTAAGTAGTAATCTTTAGCGCCTTTCACAGACCAGAGTCAAAGCGGTTTACAGTTGTGGGCATGAGTCTGTCACTCCACACAGAGATGGGAGCGGGGCAACAGACCTCGTGTTTATCGTGGTAGGGGAAACTGGAGCACCCGGAGGAAACCTACGCATACACGGGGAGAACATGCAAACTCAACTCAGAAAGGCCCTGGTCCGACCGGGATTTGAACCCAGGGCCTTCTTGCTGAGAAGCGAGAGTGCTATCCACTCAGCCACCGTGCCACTTGTTCATACTGGTTTATACTGGTTCCTACTGGGTGTACTGGTTCAGACTGGTTCATATGGAGAGAGGATCTGCTCCCACATATGGACGAGCTGTAGACCCAGGACTGAGGAGGGAGGTGCAGCCCACGGTCCGGGCCTGGACACGTTGGAGGGACTAGGTTTCCCAACAGAACATTTTGTGAACAAACGAGTCATTTGCGCCGTGTTTCCTCATATTTTTCTGTGTTTTCCTTCACTTTTATCTATCTATACATTCAGAAGTGTTTAGCCAAAGGGAATGAGGAGGAATTATTAAAAGCTCGTACATTTCTTTTCCATTTTTTTTTTATGACTAGAATCTTGTCCAATAAATTCAGAGTCCGTGGAGGGTTTAGATCTGGTCTTTGGTCGAATCCTCCGTCTGTGGATCACACACATGCCCATATAAGGACATCTGGTGTATATTATGGTCTCGTGAGCTCTGTAAAAACCTGTGCCATGGCCAGACCAGAACCAGGACCAGACCAGAACAGGACTAGACCAGGACTAGAATAGGGCCGGACCAGGACTAGAAAAGGACAAGACCAGGGCTAGACCAGGACTAGACAAGGACTAGACCTGGACTAGACCAGGATCAACTTTGAGTGTGCCAAGAGAGAACTAGACCAAGACCACACCAGGACTAGACCAGGACCAGACCAGGACAAGACCAGGACTAGACCAGGACCAGACCAGGACCAGACCAGGACCAGACCAGGACAAGACCAGGACAAGACCAGGACAAGACCAGGACAAGACCAGGACAAGACCAGGACAAGACCAGGACAAGACCAGGACAAGACCAGGATCAACTTTGAGTGTGACAAGAGAAAACTAGACCAAGACTAGACCAGGGCTTGACCAGGACCAGACCAGGGCTAAACTAGGACCAGACCAGGACCAGTCCAGGAACAGACCATGACCAGATCAGGACTAGACCAGGATCAAGACCAGACCAGGACCAGGACCAGACCTGGACCAGGACTAGACCAGTATCCCTCAGTCGGTGTGAGGGTCCTGAGGTTTTACAGAGTGTGTCATCTCTGCTTCATTAATCCAGTCTAAGTCCACATGTCATTTTTCCTCCAGTCTTTAAAAGCAGTAAGAAGTTTGGCTTTTGAAAAGTTCATCTTATACATGTTGTTACTGTTAGATAATTTAACTATTAATTATAACTTCACTTGGTTAAATAACCAATTTAGACAGAATGTCCAAAACCTACTATTATCAGCTGTAGGTATCAGCAGGGGTTTCTCAGGTGTCTGGACTTGCTTCCTGTGGCTTCTGCTTGGTTTGAATGGCCCTTAGAGGACCGCTTTGACTCTCCTGGACTAAGACATTCAATATTGCATATGGTTTTGGTGCTTAAACCCTGACAAAAATTTACAAAAATATACATAACTAAGCCGGATGGCGTTCAAATAGAGCCTATGAACATGGAATCTCCCAGTGTGTAAAACGTGGTGGTGATAGAAGCTTAGGTGATGAGGACATGGGGAGAAAATGTCCCACTATCGGAGGTGATTAGCACGAGCCGAAGCTTATCGCGAAAGATCCGAGACTCTGTACAAACGCAGCCAGTGAAGGCTTGTTTCGTTTATGACACCTTTTAGATAATGATTGGGTTTTAAAACGTTCTAAATATAGAATACTGAGCCTCATGTGTCACAGACCAGTCTCACTGTAGCTACTGAAGGACATTACGTCTTGTTTGGACTCAAAAGAACTGTAATTACTGTCTGATTTACTGTCATTCCTGCTGCAGAGCGAAGCCTCAGTCCTGTTTGGATCCACCCTCATTCACTCCATCGCTCACATTTCTCACATACTTTTCATTGTGTTGTTTTTCCGCGTGTTTCTGTGGAGTGTGGATGGCAGGTTTGTGACGACGCGAGCCGCAGTGACTCACTCAGGCAGAAACGCATTGATGTGGAAAATTAACATTGTGGACTGGAGTGTAAACATCATTAACTACAAATTAAAACACAAAATGATTATTCCCTTGCGATATATAAGCGCAGGGTAAAGTGTAGATTGTGCTGGATTTTAGCAACAGCTGCGAGATGTGGTGATATGAGAGTTTATTTATTTTGAGTTCAATGGACATTAGTTATTAGATTTTTAGATTAGATTAGAGTTTTCTGACCAACCATTCATTAAGAATTACCTTTTTAAACTGAACAGGAGTGAGAGGAAAACAAATCTTATGAATATCAAAATATTTCACTTCATATCCTGTATTTTTCCAACGGGGATCAATAAAGTATCCATCTATCTATCTATCTAACTATCTGTCTATCTGTCTATCTATCTGTCTATCTAACTATCTATCTGTCTATCTGTCTATCTGTCTATCTATCTATCTATCTAACTATCTGTCTATCTATGTATCTATCTGTCTATCTGTCTATCTGTCTATCTATCTATCTATCTAACTATCTGTCTATCTATGTATCTATCTATCTATCTATCTGTCTATCTGTCTGTCTATCTATCTATCTATCTATCTAACTATCTGTCTATCTATCTATCTATCTAACTATCTGTCTATCTATGTATCTATCTGTCTATCTAACTATCTATCTGTCTATCTGTCTATCTGTCTATCTATCTATCTATCTAACTATCTGTCTATCTATGTATCTATCTGTCTATCTGTCTATCTGTCTATCTATCTATCTATCTAACTATCTGTCTATCTATGTATCTATCTATCTATCTATCTGTCTATCTGTCTGTCTATCTATCTATCTATCTATCTAACTATCTGTCTATCTATCTATCTATCTAACTATCTGTCTATCTATGTATCTATCTGTCTATATATCTGTCTATCTGTCTGTCTATCTATCTATCTATCTAACTATCTGTCTATCTATCTATCTATCTAACTATCTGTCTATCTATGTATCTATCTGTCTATCTAACTATCTATCTGTCTATCTGTCTATCTGTCTATCTATCTATCTATCTAACTATCTGTCTATCTATGTATCTATCTGTCTATCTGTCTATCTGTCTATCTATCTATCTATCTAACTATCTGTCTATCTATGTATCTATCTATCTATCTATCTGTCTATCTGTCTGTCTATCTATCTATCTATCTATCTAACTATCTGTCTATCTATCTATCTATCTAACTATCTGTCTATCTATGTATCTATCTGTCTATATATCTGTCTATCTGTCTGTCTATCTATCTATCTATCTAACTATCTATCTATCTAACTATCTGTCTATCTATCTATCTATCTATCGGGCGGCACGGTGGCTGAGTGGATAGCACTCTCGCCTCTCAGCAAGAAGGTCCTGGGTTCGAATCCCGGTTGGACTAGGGCCTTTCTGAGTGGAGTTTGCATGTTCTCCCCGTGTCTGCGTAGGTTTCCTCCGGGTGCTCCGGTTTCCCCTACCACTAAAAATATGTACAATAGGTATGGCATGTGCCTCCTGTACTGGCACCCCCACCCAACAATTGTAAACCGCTTTGAGACTCCGATGTGCAGTGAAAAGGCGGTATATAAATAAAAGCTTAAAAAAAGCTTACTACTTACTATCTATCTAACTATCTGTCTATCTATGTATCTGTCTATCTGTCTATATATCTGTCTATCTGTCTATCTATCTAACTATCTGTCTATCTATGTATCTGTCTATCTGTCTATATATCTGTCTATCTGTCTATCTATCTATCTATCTAACTATCTGTCTATCTATGTATCTGTCTATCTGTCTATCTATGTATTTATCTATTGATCTGTCTTGTCTGTCTGTCTGACTATTGGTTTTATAGGGAAAGACTATTCAGAAGTGATAAGTATGTTTCATTCTGACAGGACAGAAGCAAATGATAATGTTTTAAAACAGCAGAGAATTGTATAAAAGATACATTATTCTTTATTTTGTATTCTCTCTCTCTGACTGTTGCACTGAGCCAAAGAAATGTCCAAGTCTGTGACCTCCTGTTACTTACGTGGCAATAAAAATGATTCTGATTCTGATTCTGATGTCCAAAAGCATTTGTAAAGTGTTCAAAGGAGAAGCTGCTGCGATGATGTCACACATGACTCAATGTTGTGGAGGTTGGACTCTACTTTTCAGAACTTTAAGTCTGAGAAATGCACCAAAGCCACTGAGGAAAACTGTGATAAAACACGGTCCACTGTGTTAGGTCTTGGTTCAACAGGTTTTATGCATAATTTTAATATGTTTTAATAAAGTTTGAACCAGTCTGGCCCTCGGCTTGTTGCAAATTTGTTGTTTTGGCCTCTGATGTCTTTGACTCTGACATCCCTGGTCTAAAGACAGTGGGGATGATCCAGGACACTCCACATTCGAAGACATTTATAGACTTTGTAAGTAAGTAAGTAGTAGTAAGTAAGTAGTAAGTAAGCTTTATTTATATACCGCCTTTCACAGACCAGAGTCACAAAGCGGTTTACAATTGTTATTTTTTGGGCACTTGTCTCTCACTCCACACAGAGATGGGAGCGGGGTCGCCGAACAGGAGGCGCATGCCAGACCTATTGTAAATATTTTTAGTGGTAGGGGAAACCGGAGTACCCGGAGGAAACCTACGCAGACACGGGGAGAACATGCAAACTCCACTCAGAAAGGCCCTGGTCCGGCCGGGATTCGAACCCAGGACCTTCTTGCTGAGAGGCAAGAGTGCTATCCACCGTGCCGCCCGCATCATTTGATCATCATTTGATCATCTGCTGTTTACGGATCAATGACTCTGTGTTTTCTTTATCATCGCGTTGTTTGATTCTCTGATCTGTGTTGGCACATTTTTAGTTTTGCAGAGTCCTCCGAGATAATTGTTGTTTTGATTTAGGGCGATACGAGAATACATTGAGTTGAATTGAGTGTGTGGAGAGAGAGCCTGGGTGTCTCTGTTTGGACTGCTGCCTCCGCCGCTCGGCATCGGATAAAGCGGAAGAAAATGGATGGATGTTGTTGCTGCAGCTGTGCACTAAAGCGTTCGAGAACCAGGATTATACTTTTGATTCAAGCTCCCTCGTCCCCATCTGTCAGTGACTAAGGTCTGCTGATCAGGAGACATGATCATAATAATAATGATAGATATTTATTGATAGATAGAAACTTTATTGATCCCCGTCGGAGAAATTCACATGTTCAGTAGCAGCAAAAAATAATAATTAAAATTGATCATTCTAAAAAGCGGACAATAGCCGTTCAGGTCACAGCAGAAGAGGTGGAGTAGCCTCTGGGTGGAGCAGGACGGGTCACAGCAGCAGAGGTGGAGTAGCCTCTGGGTGGATCAGGTTGGGTCACAGCAGCAGAGGTGGAGTAGCCTCTGGGTGGAGCAGGACGGGTCACAAGGTGGAGTAGCCTCTGGGTGGAGCAGGACGGGTCACAGCAGCAGAGGTGGAGTAGCCTCTGGGTGGAGCAGGACGGGTCACAGCAGCAGAGGTGGAGTAGCCTCTGGGTGGATCAGGTTGGGTCACAGCAGCAGAGGTGGAGTAGCCTCTGGGTGGAGCAGGACGGGTCACAAGGTGGAGTAGCCTCTGGGTGGAGCAGGACGGGTCACAGCAGCAGAGATGGAGTAGCCTCTGGGTGGAGCAGGTTGGGTCACAGCAGCAGAGGTGGAGTAGCCTCTGAGTGGAGCAGGACGGGTCACAAGGTGGAGTAGCCACTTGGTTCGGAGCATTGTCTCTGCTCAGACTCACGGGGGATTTACACAGTAGGCGTAAACAGCGCGTACGCGTTTACTGCGCGCTCTCTGCGCGTAACATTTTTTTGGAGTATCTACACTGACCGTGCGCGCAGGTCCGCGGCTTCTGATGCTCTCCCTGTGTAGTCTATGGAGCAGTGTAGAGGACAGTACGAGCCAGAGGACTGATGTAGAGCAACACAAATCACATGCATGTGTTTGTCTTCATGGTCTCTGTGCGCTGGTTTGTCCAGACGCGAGACTTTATGAAAGAAAAAAAACGATGTCCAGAATCACTGTAAAACCTGCTGCTCCTCCTGCTGATGTTTAGACACAAGTGCAGTGTGCGTGCAGATGTGATCTAAAGCCAAGGACCGCTAGAAAAATAAAGTTTTACATGAGATTTCAATGGGAGACGCGTTGGTGCGCGCACAAAATTAGAAATCCATCCTAAATTAGAGCGCAGCTTCGCGTCACATGTCCGTCATACGCGCGTATAACGCTAGAAGTGTAAATATCATCATAGGTTAACATGGAAAAAAGTTACGCGCGTCTGCTGCGCGTATAACGCGTACGTGCTGTAACGCGTGATGTGTAAATTAGCAGTCAGACTCAGACTCAGACTCAGACTCAGACTCAGACTCAGGCTCAGACTCAGGCTCAGGCTCAGGCTCAGGCTCAGGCTCAGGCTCAGACTCAGACTCAGGCTCAGACTCAGGCTCAGGCTCAGACTCAGGCTCAGGCTCAGGCTCAGGCTCAGGCTCAGACTCAGACTCAGACTCAGACTCAGACTCAGGCTCAGGCTCAGGCTCAGGCTCAGGCTCAGGCTCAGGCTCAGGCTCAGACTCAGACTCAGACTCAGACTCAGGCTCAGGCTCAGGCTCAGGCTCAGACTCAGGCTCAGACTCAGATGATGCTCGTTTCTTTCCTCCCTCTAAATAAACGAAGCCCAACCTCTTCTGCGTCAGGCCGGTCGGACAGACTTGTGTGACTTGTTACATACCAGCACAATGACACATCCACAGATTATTTTATATTTATTTAAGAGGAAGTGTTTGGTTTGAGGAAACTGAGTGACACAGTCCTCCCTGAGGATGAGGAGCGGTCCAACTGTATCACGAGGACCGTAGGACTCTCGGAGCAGCTTTCTGACGGCTCACAGTCACGTTCCATTGATTTGACTTTTTATTTATCAAGATTAAGAAAGTTCTACAGTTTTTATCTTTTAATACATGCAAAAACGGATTAACATAACATGAAATACAGAAAAACAGTCACTAAATGCTAACTGCTGTCAAGTAAACAGTGTGTTGCTACGGTAACTAGCACTTAGATTGCTCTGAACCAGTCCAGGACCAGACCAGCATCATAGAAGGATCAGACCAGGACCAGTCCAGGACCAGGCCAGGACTAATCCAGGACAAGTCCGGGACCAGTCCAGGACCAGACCAGGATCATTTCAGGACCAGAACAAAACCAGACCAGGATTAGTCAAGAACCAGTCCAGAACCAGTCCAGAACCAGTCCAGCACCATTTCACAATCAGACCAGAACCAGTGCAGGACCATCCCGGGACCAGTCCAGGACCAGCCCAAGACCAGTCCAGGACCAGACCAGAACTAATCCAGGACATTCCAGGACAAGTTCGGGACCAGTCCAGGACCAGACCAGGATTAGTAAAAAACCAGTCCAGCACCAGTCCAGCACCATTTCAGGATCAGACCAGAACCAGTGCAGGACCAGTCCAGGACCAGACCAGAACCCCCCCAGGACCAGTTCAGGACCAGTCCATCCCCATTTCAGGATCAGATTAGAACCAGTCCATGACCAGACCAGAACCAGTCCAGAACCAGTCCAGGACCAGACCTGAATTAGTCAAGTATCAGTCCATTTTAGGATCAGACCAAAACCAGTCCAAGACCAGTTCAGGATCTGCAGTAGAATGGCTCCATTTCAACGGGACATTCACATATATATGGTGGACTCGTGGAAGAATACTGAACTACATAGAAAAGAAAAGTCAAAGTTATGAAGACCACAAATGAAAATACAAATATCCAAAACACAAAGCCGTCAAATGGACTGCCCTGGGAGTCCGAGTGCTAAAGTACAGACACAGTGTTGTTGTTAGCAGCAGCTGTTGGACTCTCCACAGCTCGGACTTATCTCTGGACCAAAGTCTCAGTGACGCCGTCCTGGTCCTCGTGCTCGTGGTTAATGTTTGAGGACGGTGCGTGTGCGAGGGATTTGCCCTGATGCCCTGTCATTATCCCTGCGCTCAGATAAGTGTCAGATAAGTGTGTTTTTAATGTGGGCAGAGACGCATCGACAACACTAACAACACTACAGCTGTGAGATCCTGGCCCCTCCCACATGGTCCCACATGGTCCCACATGGGCCCACACACAGGCCCAGACATGTCCCACTGTCTGCTCCTCACGAGAACACCCCGTAAGGAGAAACCAAGGGAGTGGGAGACGTTAACCCTTTAATGTTCACTCCTTCATCCGAAAAAATCACTTGAAGAAAATAAGTAAATAAGTAAAAATACTCATTGACTGCCATTGATGGATTTGTCTGAGATTGGTCATTTCTGTCCAACTTCCCTCTTTTTGACTCTGGATTACAGGAAAACCAAACTAGCTAGAAAGAAACTTATTTTTGCTGATGAATGTAGACAACCCAGTCTTTCAGAATCTGGTTTCATATGTCACAGAGTCATTGCACACAATATTCTGTTATCCAAACAAGAAAAGTTGTCTCAAATTCAATAAAAAACCAGCTTAAAAACTCACTGCTCAAACGTTTTTAGTATTATAATTTTAGAACGCCTTCTAGACACTCAACTACTACTACTCGTTCGGCGAATGACCAGATACTTTTCCAGAGTCGAGGCATCGCTCCCGGTGGAAATGGCCCTTTAGTTCACCAGAGCTGTCCAGGCGGCGACAGCGTGGGTTTTGACCA
Source organism: Knipowitschia caucasica (assembly GCA_964034765.1). Lineage (NCBI taxonomy): Eukaryota > Metazoa > Chordata > Actinopteri > Gobiiformes > Gobiidae > Knipowitschia > Knipowitschia caucasica. Next base: position 5,222,672 of record OZ035835.1, on the reverse strand, counting down.
GTGTGGGTGGATCTCGGCTTAAAAATGTCCAAAATGACATGCGCTGACTTTCTTGCAATACCACCCCGGGCCTGTGGGGGTGGACCCAAAAACCGAATGATTCAATGCCACTGTATAGCATCTTCTTCTTACCTCTCTTGAAAACACCTTTACAGGATGGTCCAAAAGGCTCTTGGCCCAAAGCTATGTTCCAGATGTGTGTGAGGCTGAGGGGAGTGAATTTCTTTGGACCAGTCTAGTTTGGTTGCTGTGGAATTTTGAAGGCACTTGTAACATTAATGGGACTAGTGTAGCTAACGTATGCTACACTATTTCACATTTTCCAGCCCCGCGGCCATTTTGAAACTGCCCACAGACTGCGAACCTGACTACGTCCATTAATATTTACTGTCTATGGTTCTGACCTCGACAATTCCTTCTACACTGCAAAAAGTGATGAAAAATAAGTCCAAATTGCTCAAACTTGGCAATTTAAGCACATCCTCAGACTACAAACTCATGTAAATCAGTTCTCGGCTTCATTAAAACAAAAGTATGGCCTCATCATTTTGCCTTTCTCTTCAGTCTCATGGTTTGCTCTCTCACTGAGCTTTCCATTTCATTGCAGCATCTTGTCTTTAGATTTTGTTTTGCGGATTGAAAGTTATGTACCCCAACTGTGTGGAGAGCCGGATTTTGTGATCAGTAAGAAAAGTCAATTCAATTCAAATAACTTTATTATTCTGTAAGGAACGACCTTTGCAGACAGAGCACCAGTGGGATACATGAAAACAAACAATATAAAATACAATAAAAGTACATAAATGCAGTACTTTTGAGAGATCATTTAATTTAAGATAAACCTATATTTGTTCCTCTGTGGGGTAATTTCAAGTCCTAAAATCATGACCTAAAATATTGTAATTTTGATGCAGAATACAGTGGTTTAAGGCTTGTATGTTGAACTAGTTATTATAAAACCTTAGCTTCCTTGATTACAGAAGCACATCTCGCTGCAGACGTAACCTTCTGTAATCATGTTGTGTGTGTGCGACCGATAATGGTGTGATAAGTGTGAGAACTTTGGTCGAGTTGTGTTGCTGTTGGCTGCAGGTGGATGAGTTCAGTCTAATGACCTGTGTCTCCAGTGTGAAGACCAGACGCAGCTGGAGTCCTGACTAGAACCAGGAAGTAGGATCACATCAGTCCTGGTCTCAGGTCTCTGCACCTGTGGCTCAGAGAATAGACTTTAAAGCAGCTCTTTGCATGTCCCCAAAGTCCATCTGTGACATGTTGGAGACATATGAACCAACTCTGAGGAACACAGGGACTGGCCTCCTGCTGGGACTCTGAGGAGCACAGGGACTGGCCTCCTGCTGGGAATTTCAGGGTCAGATTTGCTGTATCACCACCAATGTGTATTGTTTAGGTCCACTGCAAAAAGTGATGAAAAATAGTTCAAAAATTGCTCAAATTTGGCTTAATGTATCTTCATTCAAGCACATTCTCCTTTAAAACAAGATTTACCAACGAGCACAGTGATCTCGTTTTAAAAAGATACTACAAATGTCTCCCTTGGAATTAAGAGAAAATAAAGAAACACTTCTTGGAATAAGACTAATAAAGCTTAAGCACAGATTCAGACTGTAAGACTGAGAACCCACTTAGCTCAAAGTCCTCCTGCTGTTTCCGCAGCAACAGAAATCAGTCGATCACACTCAGCTGCAGCATCAGGCACTGCCCGCATCAGTGTCATATCAGGCAGAAGCTCCATCCAAACAGCAGCTTCACTCACGCTGCAACCCTCCTCCTCCCCATCTCCACCTTGTTCTAGACCAACTCCTCCATCCTTCTCCTCGCTCCCACCACCAGGGTCTAGGCCCCGGGGGATTTCATCTCATAATCTCTTTCCTCTTCTGCATCATCAGTGCTCTGCCGGGGTCTAAGGCCAAATCCTAACCACATTCTGTACAGCAACAAATGTAATCTTGAAAATATTGTCCTCGGAGTCATATGTGTGTAATTCATGTAGCGTCAGATAAATCAGATACTGCCAACCAATTCTAATAGTATGTTTTTGTCTGTTTGAGTCTCTCCAGAGTAAAAATGCCTTCGTCCTTTTGGAGAATCTGGTTTTAACGCAGTCAGAATGTGCTCAAAATAAGTTAGAAACCACTTGATTTAAGCGTTTATTGCCTCCTATTGTATCATTCCGTGCCGTGTGACATGTATTGTAAGCGGGAGAATAACTTTGAAAGAGTGTTTTAATGAGTTTTGTCACCTCTCTGTGTCCTGGTCTATAAATAACCGCGTGGACATGGCCTCTGAGCTGCGTGAGCCCGGGGCCGGACAGGAGCTGTGTTTTTCTTGCAATATTACGTTTGGGGTTTTGCACACGGCTGGTCCCGCCCCCTCAGCAGAACTGTGGGTTGAGATTTTAACTTGGAGCAGAACCGGAGCTGAGCATGAGGTGTGCAGGTGTGACGCAGAGAGGGGGAGAGCAGGACAGGAGGTCTCACTCTCACAGCTCTCCACGTCCTACTGTTTCCTCTGCATTTACTACTCTCGCAAAGTTGTTTTTAGAGACTCATGCATGACTGGGTTCTTTACTTGCTCCTCCCCGTGGCTCCTCTGACCTCTGCTGTCAGTGTTGGGAGTAACCATGGATCTATAATAATATCTGGATAGTGTATCTGCTCATATTCTCATATTCTCCGCTACTAATGTATAATATAGACATCTGTAAATACTCCGAACCAAGTGCAATTGTAGCCCAGATTTTCTTATTTTATTTTATTTTATCTTAAATTAGCGGCACGGTGGCTGAGTGGATAGCACTCTCGCCTCTCAGCAAGAAGGTCCTGGGTTCGAATCCCGGTCGGACCAGGGCCTTTCTGAGTGGAGTTTGCATGTTCTCCCCGTGTCTGCGTAGGTTTCCTCCGGGTACTCCGGTTTCCCCTACCACTAAAAATATGTCCAATAGTTCTGGCATGCGCCTCCTGTTCGGCGACCCCGCTCCCATCTCTGTGTGGAGTGAGAGACAAGTGCCCAAAATTAACAATTGTAAAAAATTTGAGACTCAGATCTGCAGTGAAAAGGCGGTATATAAATAAAAACTTACTTACTTACTTACTTACTAAATTTATTGTCTATTATCTTAAATAATAGACTTTGATGTGTGCGTCTGAGTGCTCTTATGTCCTTTCTATGCTGTAATGTGCAACGATGACACTGAAATTTCTCCACTGTGAGACTAATAAAGGTTTATCTTATCTTATTACTAGCTTGGAGCTGAAGGATTCATGTGCTCGGGGGATTCTCGTGGTACTGCGGCCTAAACAAGACTAAAATCACGTGGTTCTACCCAGACATTATAGAACTAAAATGCTCTGTTTTAAAACTTGCTACACTTTGTACATCCTCAGACTACAACCTCATGTAAAGCCGCTCTCTGCTTTATTAAAACAAAAGTATCGCTTCATCATTTTCCCATAGAACTGAATGTAATATATTTACTGAATCCCAATTGTTATTTTTATTTTTTTTGCCTTCTTCCACTTTATCCGTTGCCAGGTTGCGGGGCCAAAATGCTCTGTTTTAAAACTTATACACTAAAACACATCCACAGACTACGAGGAGGAGTTTGCATGTTCTCCGTGTGTATGCGTAGGTTTCCTCCGGGTGCTTAGGTTTCCCTAGAGCAGGACTCGGACCAGGACTCGGACCAGGACTCGGACCAGGACTCGGACCAGGACTCGGACCAGGACTCGGACCAGGACTCGGACCAGGACTCGGACCAGGACTCGGACCAGGACTCGGACCAGGACTCGGACCAGGACTCAGACCAGGACTCAGACCAGGACTCAGACCAGGACTCAGACCAGGACTCGGAGCAGGACTCAGATCAGGACTTAGACAAACAAACATATAACTTAAATATGAATAATAAATTACATTAATAAAAATATAAATATTAAAATACATTAAAGTACATTCTGAAAGCGAAAAGCATGACTCCACAGTTTATGATGAATATACATAACTCTTAAATGTGTAATTATTCTTTAAACACCATTTTCTAATAACATTGTTTTTTTTTCCCAACAGGAAGAATGGGCCTGAACTTCCACCATCCTGGAGACCACATCATGCCCCTCAACAGTAAGTCACTTCATAAAAGACATGGAAACGTTAAGTCGTAGGTAACGTTTGGAATACATGCAACGTTTGTTTTTGAACAGTTTGAGATTTATCTGAATCCAGAGAGAGAGATACCAGAGAGAGACCAGAGAGAGACCAGAGAGAGACCAGAGAGAGACCAGAGAGAGACCAGAGAGAGACCAGAGAGAGACCAGAGAGAGAACAGAGAGAGACCAGAGAGAGACCAGAGAGAGAGACCAGAGAGAGACCAGAGAGAGACCAGAGAGAGACCAGAGAGAGACCAGAGAGAGACCAGAGAGAGACCAGAGAGAGACCAGAGAGAGACCAGAGAGAGACCAGAGAGAGACCAGAGAGAGACCAGAGAGAGAGACCAGAGAGAGACCAGAGAGAGACCAGAGAGAGACCAGAGAGAGAGACCAGAGAGAGACCAGAGAGAGACCAGAGAGAGAACAGAGAGAGAACAGAGAGAGACCAGAGAGAGACCAGAGAGAGACCAGAGAGAGACCAGAGAGAGACCAGAGAGAGACCAGAGAGAGACCAGAGAGAGACCAGAGAGAGACCAGAGAGAGACCAGAGAGAGAGACCACAGAGAGAGAGAGAGAGACCAGAGAGCGAGACTAGGAAGAGACCAGAGAGAGACCAGAGAGAGACCAGAGAGAGACCAGAGAGAGACCAGAGAGAGAGACCACAGAGAGAGAGAGAGACCAGAGAGCGAGACTAGGAAGAGACCAGAGAGAGACTAGGCAGGGACCAGAAAGAAACCAGAGAAAAAAAAAGAGAGAGACCAGGCATGGACAGGAGAGAGAGATCAGGGAGAGAGACAAGAAAGAGAAACCAGGCAGAGACCAGAGAGAGTACTCTGAGCAGAGAGAGAGAGCACTGTGAGCAGAGAGAGAGAGACAGAGCAAGAGCAAGAGACGGTGAGCAGAGAGAGGAGGAGCGAAGAGAAGAGAGGGACGCGAGCAGATGGAGAGACGCCCGCTGCAGAGAGGGAGGGACGGCGAGCAGCGAGGGGAGAGGACGCGGCAGAGAGAGAGAGACGCGAGCAGAGAGAGAGGATGCGAGCAGCGAGAGTGAGGAACCGTGAGTCCGCGTGTCTTATGGTCCGCGCCTCGGAGCCAGACGCAGTGCGTTCACTGCGCTGTTCAGAGCGGGGGGTAACAGCAGCTGCTCCGGGCCCAGAGCGGAGGATGTAACGTAACGGTCGGTTTATCAAAAAAAACATAACAAATATTTAAACGTATAAAACATAGTGAATTTCACTAGATTTTTTTCCAGACATTACAGACAAGATATTATTTCATATTGTTTAATGAAAAAAAAATAACAAATTTTGCCACAAGCAACCACAAAGATGTGCCTCAGACAAGAATCGAAACCTGGTTCTCAGGGTCCCTGTATTTTACTGCTAACCATTCGGCCAACATAGCACCTCTGGGCTAGACAGGTTTGCACGCAGTCTTATACTGAGCGTCTAAGTCGCTGGTCAGAGCTAAAGCGGACTTAGCCTGCCACTTGGGCGATAAGATGTACTATTTTTCACGCCGCTGCGTGCTGATTCCCGAGCGAATCTAAGAAGCGTGAATGAAGGACGACAAAACGGAAAATGGGCCTTATTAGTGTGTAAATGGACTGTCGACTGCGTATATAGGTATTTTGATATGACTTGTGGCCAAGGATCGTTGATGAATATTGAGGAAAAGAAGGGGACTCTAAAGTGGAGCCCTTTCTCAATTATGCATTTGTTGGACTTGGAACAATGTGACAAAACATATTGAAAATGGCGTTGGTATCAGACCTAATTGCGTTAAGTTGTCAAGTAGAAGGGAGTGCTCTACAGAATCAATGGCTTTGGAAAGATCCTTGGAATATGGAGCCAGGACTATTTGTCCAAATCATGAAAATAAATCAATGTTACATTTTAACAGAGCAGTGGTGGTTGAGTACCTTGATCGGAAAAACCCTAGATGGATAGGGAACAAAATATGAAATGCATTTGTGTAGTGATCTAAACTGGTTGGAAAATCAAATTTTTCAAAAATTTGCAACTGCACAAATATTAGAAATTGGCCGGGAAAATTGTTTAAGTCAGTGGAAGTGCTTTTCAATACACTTACCAATTTCATTGGTGTGGACTTTCTGTTATTGTATCTGGTTTAATTTGATATTTTTTTTGGTTTCCCTTGCTGTGAGTTTTGCTTCCTCGTCTGTCTTGTTGATTGTTTGCCCTCATGATGTGCTACCACTGTGTCCCCCTGTGTGTATTTAGACCCTGTGTCATTGTCCTCTTTGGTTTGTGGACCATATGTTGTTTTCCCCCCCTTCTCTTGTTCCCGGTTTCAGTGTTTACTTTTATTGGCCTTTATTAAAATTATATTCATTTTAGCAGTTCTGCTTTCGGTGCGGTTCTCTATGACAACCAAGGATTAATCCAGACCACCAGAGGCTCACAAGCCTTTGGGCATGAATTTGGCGTACTAGAACATGTTTCACCTCCAGCCAACTACATCAAGTGGTGCTCCTTCACTCACTTCCATTGAAATGATGACAATGGTTGTGTAACACAGGTCATTCTAAAAAATAATATAAACGCAAAACAGTAATTTTAAAATGTATATTTCAACCCAACTGAGGTGTCAATACAAATGATGTACAAAAGTTTTGGTGTAGCCATCGTCTATGTTTCTGACTTACTGATTGTAACCTCGCCCGGGGATACCCATGCTGGTACGCGCTCTTAATCTAACATAACTTACCAGAGAGTCCTGTAAATTAAGGCCCAAATTGTTCGCAATGAATTTGGAAACTAATCACAAAATTGGATTGGCTATGGCCATAGTAGTATTCAAGATAATTGGCTCTGGGCTGTGTGCGATGACTCGTACAGGAGGATCTTGGAGTGACGTCGTATGTTCCATATTATCCGCTCCGGATAGTCTTCTTAAAGATACCCAAAGACATCATCCCCGCGGCAGACATCCTCATCAGTTCCTGGAAGGTTTCGCAAGGGTTTAAAAAAACTAGCTATCCTTGAGAAGGAGGGGAGGACACAACTGTTGGCACTTGTGAGGATCTCATCCAATTCTTGAGGGTACTGCTACTTGACTAGTGGTTCTGCCATGCTCCCCAGAGTCGATTGGTACTGCACACACAACGGTCTGGGATCGAGGCAACGCTAACTCCTTCAGGAGATAAAAAACGAAATTCATCGGAGTATTACTTAAAGATCCTCCTTAATCTTAGCAATCCCAAAATACACAGACTATATAACCCCCCCTTCGCCCCAAAAAAATATTGAATACTTTAAAAGCTGCTAATTTATCGTACGAAAATGTTACTACAAAAATTGCCCACGTTATAAATATCCATCCCTTTCTTCCCCTTATACATTTCTGGATGGGGGCGTGGTGGCTGTCATGAGCCTGCACCATAGTTCAAAAGCACCCTCATTAGTAGTGTATATATTAATTAAATCTACATTAATAAAACATGCATAGCCACCTGTAATATTATTAAATATTTGATAAAAAACTAAACTAAACCTAAAATCTTTAAATAAAAAGACTGGTGTCAATACTTTTTATAATTGAAGCTTGCGTTGTATCATGAGGTGGAGATGAGTGAGGACTCTCAAACGCAGGAAATGCCATAATTAAGATTTAATATACAATTAAGTCCAAGGCAAAAAACACAAACCTCCAAAATCCAAAGTACCGAGGAACCCAGAGGGAACTTGACCATGACAATGAACCAAGCACACAGGGACAAGAGAGGGGAGCGAGAAGCATCAGGTAATTAGGGACACAGACGATCACAGAAGAACACATAGGGCGGGGCAGACAATCAACAGGGGACAGGACATGAAGTATAAAACTGAAATGAACCAGAGTACATAATGTCAAAATGAAAACCAAAATACAGAAATAATAAATCCACACCATGGAAACAGTGGAACCTCAGTACATCAGATAAAATTAACAGCTCACCATGAGTAGTTTTGGACTCTAGGGACAGTTAAGAGATATTGCAGGACCTAAGTGTCCCAGAGGGTTCATAAATAAAATAAAAATGCGAATTTAAGATACATAAACAGGACCTGAGGATTATTTAAAAACATTCATAAAGCAGTATATTAAAATCAAAAGGTATCTTACAAAATAATGCGCCCAAACACAATCCTTTTTTGCAGAGGTCGTGGCGTTTTTCATGACATGGCTCAAACCTGGTTGGATGGATGTGGAAGTCAAAAGCCTCTCCAAAATATTGCCCCTAAATTTAACATCATATTTCATGGAGGAGGTTTTCCCCAATGGAGAGCCGACAAAGTCGTCGTGGTATGGAATGCAGCAGAACCAAAGATCCATCGCACACAAAATATTTACATGCCTTTTACAAGGCATTTTTTACAAACATTCTCCATCCCTGCATCTGTCATAACGTTGCCTGTAAAAAAGTATATAATGGAATGGGTTCGTGTGGTGTGATCCAAGTAGCAGAGTAGCTATGGGCAGTGGTGAGGCACCTTTTGAAAGGGTTTCTTACCACGGTCTCATTCCATAAAATGGCTTGAGTGTCTTCCTCTGCACTATGCACCCTGTAGCATCCAGGTAACACCAATGTCCTCTTTGATCTTGACTGGAAAATATTTAGACTTTTTTGGATACAGCATGATTCCTTTAGGGTGTTGATAATCTTCTGAATTAATCTCATCAGGCACCAGTTGGTGTTCTGAAAGGACATTCACTGCTGTTTCATTGGATAAGGTATATTATTTTTTCTCTGTACGAGGGGCTTCTGTCCTTGCAAACCAGACTCAAAATACAATTCCAAATGGGTTCTATTTTTCTCCAGGTTACCAAATATACCTACAATTTGTCTGCCCCTTGATCCCACTGGGTCTGCATATTAACTATTCTGTGCGGTGAGCCGCCCCAACCCGTGACCAGTAAAGTCACACGACCCTTCAAAACTGATGTCAGTAGGCACTGGGACTGAAGCTGTTACCGTACAGTCTTTATTGTACAAAAAGTGTACATGAAAAGTGGCTTCTCTAGCTTTTTGATGTTATCAATTAAATGCCTCTTGATCCAAAACTGCAAAATGGTCCCTGAACTGTCTTTAGACCTTTGCCGCAATTAAATTTGTCAATTTTAATCAGGGAAATAATTATCTTTGCATGATTTTTCCAATTTTGCATCATTTTATTCCACATATAAAAAGGGGTGGTTTGGCGTAAGTAGGCAAATGAAAGCATTTGTCTTTCTTCATGGCTTGAGACCAGGAGCCCAGAAATAGAAAAGGCCAACAAGAAATAAAAGAACAGGCAATGGTTGTGATAATTCAATTAACTGTAATCATTCCAAGCAACTCAACATGTTTGGGTAAGAGCCTATTTTAAAATATTTACTAACCTGGAGGTTTCCAACATCAGACTAAAGTCGGAAAATATTTTGAATGATATACCTTGTTGACTGATAATTCTTTCCCATTTTTTACCCTCAGTGTCTTCGAGTTTCCTCTGATATTGGAGAATGGGGGAAAGTTTTTTTCCACGTCAGTCTATAATAATATGATCATGAAATTTTACAAATGTTACTCTTATTTTCATTGTCTAACTTGCCACTCTATGTCTTCTATCAGAAGAAACAGGGTGGTTCCCAACATCAGAACTAAATGAATAGAGAGATCCTTCCATTTCTATTACCCAAACTTTGAAATAAATATCGTTTCCGATTTTTAACGATTTTTAGCTTGCATGTGTTTGCAATTATCCTCCTTGCGGTCACCGAATGGGGAGTTGGTCTTTGTCAAGTCCTTAACCATAGTATAATCTTTACACAAAAATAGAGAAGCATCAAATAACTTATTACGGGGGTGGATGTCCATTAATAATAAAAGTTAATATGGACTGTGTGGACCCCTGTTGCCAAAAATATAAGACTGTAAATCGGGTTTCGGCTACCATTCGGTGCATCCACAGGTACCCCGAAGCAGTTGCCTGCGGAGGCAAATTCATGAATCCGGGTCATCGTCAGGGCTCTGGTAAAGTTTTCTCATTGTTTTGGCTGCCAAGGGTCATCCAAAGTGATCAACGGTACCAATTAAGCGAAAGACTTGCACACTCTCTTCCAATTGGAGATAAAAACATGGTCACTCTGTTGTCTTATCACCCGAGAGTCAGGGTGCACATCGAAAAACTCCATTGAAACATGAACCCCACTAAACATCCGAGTCCACTCAACCTCCCGATCACGTCAATATCGCGCTCGGCTCGGTCGTGACCTTTATTAGTCCAACGACGTCTGTGCAAGGTGCGCCATCTGGCGTAAAACAATGACCTCCCCATAGACGTGGATAAGAGTCCCATCCCGACCTCCTCTAGACGTGGAAAACAGGTCTTCGGACTTCCGACGCAGAACGTCTTGATCTAGCAATACAATTACTATAGGCTGTGAAGCATTCTATGGTGTTGTTCACCTGACTGGTAGGCGTTTAGTGATTAAGCAAAATGTGGCCAGCTTGGGATACGTGTGTTCCACAGGTCCACGTGTTTGTTGTATCATTATCTTTACATATTTGTTTCGATTTTTTTTTTTTTCTATGCGAACAATTTTTCTGTTGGTTTAAAGCCTAATAAACACTCAACATAGGATTTACGTAGTGGCTAATAATAAAACTTGTGAATGTATGCAATTTGTTGAGCTAACAATCTCAAGTTTGTAAATAAGGGGTGAGCCACTTTGGAATTTATGCAAAATGCATGGGTCAACAAGTTTATTATAGCCACTACATAATTTCTAGGTTGTTGAGTGTTATTCCGTTTTTAACCAAAACCAAGAAAAATTGTTCGCTAAAAAAGTGGAAAAGTCAATCATTTCTCCGACCTGGGATTTGAACCTGCGTCGTTGGACTGAAGTCTATTACGCAACCGCCTACACCACTGCAGGCATATTTTTCTGACTATGTGAAAAAATAATAGCTAACATCCTAAACAACGAACGCCACCACTTATACGAGGTTACAAGCCTGACATGTGAGGGTCGTCGAGGACCTGTTTTCACGTCTACTCGACGTTTATGGGTGTGCTTCTGGACGTAAAGGCAATGCCTTCCCAGACGTTGAAATCTGTTACCTCTGGTCGCTGCCTGCTTTATTTTATGGAATGCACCTTCTAGTAATGTACACAGTCTGCACCGAGTTTTTAGATATAGATGTATCATTTCCACATTGAAAAGAGTTTGTGGAGACAGAAGTAAGTTGTTTTCTCACGTTATACGTGGAATTTTGTTAAGTATATTTCGTATATTATCTGTATTTTGAAATTTGCCTCGCACAGTGATGAATCTATAACATACCGGCTGGCATCTGCTCAGCTGCAAGGGAGACACCTTTTTTAGTTTTTTAAGGTAAAGTTTATAAATATGATTTTGTTTTTCATATTTCAAACTCTTTTTAGTCACATTAGAATTCTTAGGCTTAGACTGTCCAACAAACTCTGTGTTTAAAAAAGGTTATGATTCTGGAGTTTTAATTATAATAATTCAAATTATTATCAAAAGTTACTGTATAGATCACAATGGTTTATAAACTGCAAAAAGGACAACAGTCGAAAACCTAGTAAAAACTAAGTTTAAAAACAGGGGATGATCAGCTTTAATATTTGAGGACACTCCCATCATTTAGACACCTGTGATGTCATCAGTGGAGTTGAGTTCAGGTGTGGGACCATGTGGGACCATGTGGGACCAATAGGAGCACCACATGATGTTACCTGCTGTCAGAAAGAGAGTTTAATGTTCATGTATTGCTTTGTCTAATTAAATGGAGATTTAATGTCTTCCCAGCGTCGTCAATGTCAGAGGACTTTCACTTCTTCTCACTGTGGCTGTTTAAAATATGAGCCACTACAGTTGTTATTTTGGTTAGTTGCTTAGCTGCAAATATTAAATATCCATTCATCTGCTGCTTGGTAGCAAGCTAACTAGCGCTTGCAACCTCTATTCAATTTCTTACTTTTTCTTATAAACTTTAAAACCAGCCTATGTTAATTAACATACATTTACCTTTGGCTAATGCAGTCCAATTATTGTGAAATCCATAGCTAGTGTATAATTTTCATGCATGTTGCAATAACTAATGTTCTCGAGTGTCCTAATGTGTCATGTGTTGTTTGAGTCTTTTACAGGTGTCAGACTGTGTTGAAGGTGTTCGACAGGTAAGAATCACACTCTCACACATTGATTGTTTCTTCTGTATTATTATGTGGTTTTTCGAATAAACCTTATTTGGTGTATTCTCTTGAAAACATTCTTTTTCTCAGATTGTTCATGCAACTCACTCAAGCATGAGGGAAAAAGAACAACAAGGGGAAAATGCCCCCCTCGCGAAGAATGCAACATGTGTACCAGTATACAGGGGTAAGTCAGCTTTCAGGGGCTAATTTGTGTCCATGTGCAAAACAAATGCACATTTGCAATTGTTTTTTTACATGGCTTTACTCCAATGACCAAAGCCTTATCCCAAGTTTTCTAGACAGAGTGTCTTCCAGTGTTCAAGCGAGGGTGCAGTGCCTAAGGTTTGTATCCCCTGGTGATGGATTCGAGTGGTTGAGGGCATTACTAGAAAGTTATGTGTTGGTTATATCACTTTGCAACATTATGATGAAACTAAAACATGTTCCACATTTTCAGGGGCTGTGCTTGGACCTTGTTATGAGAGACTGCAGACAAGAGAGGACCACATGTTTGGAACACCTCAACATTCATTAAATGCATTCTTCTGCCTTTCAGATTGTGTTTGTACATCTGGGGAAACCTAGAGTTGTGGCGTGTGCCTGTTTATTACGGATCCAAACATAGGGCTACAATCATGTTTTTTGTTACTTTGCTGAATGTTCAGACTTAGTGTTCTATAACACTGTGCCCTGTGTGCTTGAACGTGTACTTTGATGTAGGAAACATGATTTTTTAATGCAGCTCCATTTGACAAATAATGACTGATATCCTTTACTACGTTGTTTCTCAGGTTTTTGACTGCTGTGTTTATCGTGTATTGCCCAGAGTCAGAACTAAACATTGGATAAAAGCCTGCATTTCAGTTTCACAAGGCTAAAATCTGGAACGGTCTTCCTGGGAAATGTGAGACCAGGCTTCTTCTTTGACAATGTTTTAAATCCCGGTTTAAAAACACTTCTGTTTCTGCTTCAATGGCGATTTTATGAGAGATTTTATTTTTTATCTTTTTAATTTACTGTCAATATTTATAATTGTAATGCCTGTTTTGATTGTTTCTATTTTTGTTTCAGTGTTTGAGTTTCCTTTGTTTTGACTGTGCTATACAAATAAACCTTGCCTGCCTATTGCAAAAAGTAGTCTCGACCCGTAAGTGATTCTGCAGAGGATAAGTAGTTTCAATAGAAACTGTAATGGGGAGTCATATCAACGTCAAAAATTTTGGTCATATAAGACGTCGAGAGGCTTCGTCGGACCCGACCCCGGTTCTGTACCACATTTCAACTTGAATGAACGTGGCCGCGATCGTCTTTGAAACGTCCAGATAAGTCCAGATGACGTTGAAATGACAGTGTTTTGCATCTGCTTGTTAGCGGGAACAACGGAGCAACGAACGTCATATGAAGGCAATATTTTGGTCATATAAGACGTTGCTAGGAGTCGGACCACGACGGTTCTGTACCCCATTGCACCTTGAAAGAACGTCAGATGACGTTGGAAAATTACGTTGTTTTTGAATCAGCTAGCTTAGTGGGAACGACTGAACCGAACGTCATATAAAACGTAATATTTTGGGCATATGAAGACATTGATAGGACGTCAGACCCGACCGGTTCCGTACCACATTCAAAACCTTGAATTGACGTGCCATCCAGTAACATTTGGAGGTTGATGGTGACGTCGGGAGGAAACGACGTCGAGGAACAACGTTCATTCAGCACCCACCAGTGACCTTATTCGACGTTCCAAATTACGTTGATTCAACGTATCGGCTTGCTTAGTGGAAGTCCATGTTGAGGACGCCACTGCTTTGAGTCACAAAGAGAAAGTGAAAAGTGTGCCCTTGTGCTGTTTGTGCTGGAGAAGAAGAAAGCTGTGCAGGAGTGGTTGCGGTTCAGCCCGGTCCGCAGGCAACATCATCAAGCCAGGAAAGCGATGACTTTTACTATAGGTCTGCTGAGCCAGATCAAGGCCTTACATAAGAAACTCTATACTGCGGGACCTGGTAGTTAAAGGCACAGTATCGAGACTTGATATAACCATCAATATTGGTATCACATGGCACCAATAAGCAAGAAAATGCGGTTGCATTTTGTCTAATATGAATGTGCAAGTTGATACCAATCAGCCACAATCTGTATTATTTTTAAATAATTGTTACCTGTTAATGAGCCATGGTAAATGAGCATGATATAGTCTACATCAGGCATGTAAAGTCATATACATCAGAGGGCCAATAACACAAATTTGCTGCGAGCCGAGGGGCCGGATGGTTCAATGTTTATTATACTCATTGCCTGTCAGCCTATTTCAGACAGGTACTACCATATTGCCAGCGTTTTGATTGATTTTTATAGATTTTTAGGACCCAAGACTATTGTTTATTGTGTACTTTATGACTATCTGGAAATCCGAAACCCGATTCTGAAAGAATTTGCCTGTCTACTTTCATCAGCAAAAAGAATTTTGTTTTAGCTTGTATATCCCGTTGAGTAGCGAGGGAGTTTTACTGAAATCACCAAAAAAGCTGAGAAAAAGAGGCCACAATAAAGGCATTAGCTGTTTTCAAAACCATTCAGCGAGCGCTGCTGCCACCTGCGGGCTCGATTCCAATATGCTCTTCAAGCTTATCCCCCCAAACACATATTAGAATAAAATAGACATCTGGAACATGAAAATAGCGGAAAACGCAATTGCGTAATAGTGCGTCAATGGCAGGCAACGGGCCATGTAAATTCATTTGCGGGCGGGGATTTGGCCGCGGGCTTGACTTTGCACAAGTGGTCTACATGATAGGTCAGTGGTCCATTTTATACTTGCTCTTGGAATGATTTACTTATACATCAATTGATGTGTCGCTTCTTGAGACAATAACCTTGGTCTTCATGGTTGCTGTCTGTTAAAATCTTGTAGTTTTTTTTTTTTTTTTTCCGAATTTCAGCTCTGTTGTGGACTGGTGAGAAAGCTTGTCTCCTGAGCCCCGTCCACCCAAGAGTTGACAACACCCCCCAAAAACATGCTGATGCACCCATACTGAGAGTGACGGGGCCAGGTGAAACGTCACGTTCCACACCTTGAAGACCTTCCAAGTAAGTTTTTTGTTAATCTGTCATTTTTGTGTGATAAGGGTTTCTGCGGGGGGCATATAAAAATTTTCGGTGATTAAAAGGACAACTAAGCACAAATCAACTTTTTGAGGGGCTTATAACTGCCGATAAATATTGTTTCTTATTGCGCTCTCTACATTGTCTGGTAATAATTTTCTTGGACATTTTAGTGCCAAAATAGATAAACTCTCACTTTGAAGCCTAAATACCGCTGTGTAGCGCCCTCTCTAAATTTATTCTTTGGCTACACTACATTTGAATTTTCGGTGCCGCGTCCTCCCCATTTGCTCTGCCAGCATGTTGTATCGGTCCGCGCTCTGTGATCGGCGGTATAAAAGCCAGCCAGAGTCTCGCAACGCCCCCTGTGCGAGTTAGAGTTGGAATACGGGCGAGCCGCTTTTAACATCGATTTCAGGTTAGCAATTTATTAGCATAGTATTTTAGAAGTTTTTTAGCGCAGCGTTTCTCGTGTGTAGTTAACTGTAGTCAGGTAGTTTCTGTAGCCGTTTTGTGGGACGTTGGAAGCACAACATGCCGGTCACGACGCGGCCAGGGAGCGGGAGATGAGGAGGGAAGACCCGAGACGGGGATTTGATCTTACAGGCCCCGCTGTGAGAGCCACTGCACTCACATCCCCGACCTCTCCGTCTAAATAATGACAACCGAGCAGAGACCGCTCACCCACAACTCCCCCTCCCCGCGTCTCCCAACGCCTCTCGCCACGCCTCCTTTCTTCCTGGAGTTTTTTTTACTTTTTGGGATAGTGGGGTGGAGTAAGATCTGGATAGGGGTGTTTAGTCGCTTCTTTTTTAAGTGAAATTTGTCCAAAAATAAGCCTTAAATATATTTACATTTTTGCATTAAAGTAGATTCAAAACTGGCATTTAACTGGAAAATGTATAAGGGGAAATTATGACATGCGCGACGCCTGTATTAACCTTTAACACGCAAAACTCACCCCCCCCCCCCCCCCCCCCCCACCCCCCCCCACACCCCCTCTTGCCATTATTAGCCTTCTTATGC
The DNA here is from genome assembly GCA_964034765.1 of Knipowitschia caucasica. Taxonomy (NCBI): domain Eukaryota; kingdom Metazoa; phylum Chordata; class Actinopteri; order Gobiiformes; family Gobiidae; genus Knipowitschia; species Knipowitschia caucasica. The sequence goes on along the minus strand of OZ035835.1, from coordinate 5,206,171 downwards.
TTGTGTGATGTCATCCATTCTAATGCATTGTAGTGACTTTCCTTTTTTTCATCCTTGTCATGGTCATATTTCTATTACTTTAAAGGTGTGAAAATCGGGTCGCGATGATGTCACTATCTCATCCAATAGTTGGAGACGGCACAAAAACTTGTACCCACCTCGCCAATGGTCTGGCTCGGGTGTAATGATGGGCTCTTTGATTTGAAGTCCTCCTCAAGGGTCAACCTGAAAGGGGGCGTCAGCAAATTGGATCCTAATGCCGAGCGTCGGCAGGCTCTCGACCCGAGGAACTATTCAAGCTCTGCAAGGTAACTTATTCTTAGAGTTTTTGGGTTGTCTTCCAGTTTTGATTGCATTATGCAGGAGGGAGGATGAGCGGGGGCTATGGGGAGAGGAAGAGGTTGGCGAGTCGGGGACGGGATGCTTAAGCGGATGAATTGGGTGGAATCGTTGTTCTGTTCCCACTGATGCTGTTGTTAAAACAGTTTCCGGTACGGCCATAGACGCTGATGTGAGAAAGTCCATTCAATAGTCGAATTTCGGAGCTAAGACACCAGGTGAAGCGCAAAAGTTTGTAATTGTTTTAAGTTTTTGTACTTGCACTTTTGCGGAAGTGCGTTTAAAGTTTGCACTAGATTTTGCCCTGTTAAAAACTGTACCCTCTTACCTCAACATCCTCTGGGATTTGTTATTTATCTGAATTAGAAAATAACGTTTGGCTTTTGATTAGATGCACATTAGTCTGTGTTAATTGCCATACACATGTTTGCATATATATATATATATACCTCTTTATTTATATATATAATTACCTGTTTCTATATTAACATATATTTCAAATACATTGTAACATTTTAAACTATAAAGGCGGGGGGGGGGGGAATTTTTTTGGTCCACTCTAGTTTTACTGGCTGTGATTTTTGAAGTCTCTCGTTCAAATGGAATGGGGCAGCGCCGGCTGGCGCATGCCAGATGCGTTTTTCCACAATTTTTCTTGTGGGCGGGACACTCGCGGCCAATTTGGATTGTTCCAGGTAGAGCACATTTTTTTTGGACATTATTTAGAACGCGGAGATAGGCGTGACTCTGTCGTTAATCTATACAGTCTATGGAAAAAAAACACATCTGCGCTGGAGACTTCAAAAATTCACAGCAAGGTAAAACTAGGTGGACCAAAAAATTCACCCCCTCAGCATTGACACAAATTGGAACGGCGCTTTGGCCAAGAGCCAAACTTTTGTTCAGCCAGTAAAGCGTTTTTGAGGAGGTCTGCCAATGGGAATATGTTAGTATTGGCTCATTTTCTCTCCACTCTCTCTACTCAGCTGTTTTTGTTAGATGCATTAGTTTAGCAGTTGTTGCCATCCTTGTTGTTTTACACCGCCTACTCTTATTTAGGTATAAATAGACTTGGCATTTTTTGTTTCCTTCTTTTGTTGACTAGTTTTGTTGAGTTTGTTATTTTGGCACAACTGGGCGACGCCACTCCCACCATTGTTATTCCTTTTTTTTCGTTTAGTTTTATAAAAAGGAAATTGCCAAAACCCACTGTGAGTGACTCCGGCCGGCTGAGTGTATACTGAGACGCTGCGCAAACATTTCCAGGCTATTAGCAGCAACGCAACTGACCAGGGCTCCTAATGCAAATTTTCCAGCGTTCATACAAGGTTGAAAAAACTATGTAGTTCTAGCGCTCACCACTGCCGGCCAGTAGTGGTAAGAAAGAAACAACCCCCCTCCTGGCCAGTATACCCACTTCTGTGCCAGCCTCGCCGAGCGCCAACATCATTTCTGTAATATTAACAGCAGTTGATGAAAATGGAATGAAGCTCGGACAAACTTTGCAGAGGTCTCGTTTGGATGACCGAAGGAGTAGAATTATCCTCTCTGCCGAGCTCGAAGCCCACAAGCTAGTTTGTGTCCCGCCGCCATTGTTGTTTGTTTTCCGCTACTGTGCATGTTCCAAAATTTACGTGCGGGGAGCTGCAGCTGCGGGGAGGATGGGGGTCAGCTCATGCAGGAAATTCACACCTTTTTCCCCTCACGCGGGTGTGAAAGAGAACCCGCTGAGCCGAGTATCTTGGTTGTCCCACTCTGCAGGTCTGGATCTGAATTCTTACGTTTTTCCCTCCCTGGAACACAGTCTTCGTCCTGAGGGTTAGTAGCAACAGACCATCCAACTATAGTTTTTTATGCCACATTGTCTCTGTGTAGCTGTCCTCTGTTTCAATTATTGTTTCATCTATCCTGGTATAACAAAATTGGGGGTCGGGGGCCTCGTCCAGGGATACTTTGAAACAATTCATTGTCTCCTTGTGGTCTAGTGTATTAGAGAGGGTGTGCCCAATCCATGGTGTTCGTTTTACAGATTTCATTGAGGGACTCCCACTTTTCAGCCATCTTCCAGGTTCAGTAGAACTCAACCTTCGTGGTGTAAGCAACAACAGGGAGATGCCTTCTCATCACGCAAGGGATGGCCGGATGTTTTGCTGGTCACTCCGTATGCTGTAGGAGCTTCCAGCATATTCACATCGAGGACCTGAGGCGGCCTTCGGATCCCCCAAGGTGTGGTGAAAGACGTAGTTGGTGTTCACTCAGCTTCTTGTATTTTACAACATAAGGACAGAGAAATGGTAGTGGTCATTGATGAGCATGGTATTGGTATAAGAGAAGTTGGGAGCCCGTGTCACCAGGCTTATACCGAAGCTCGTTGACCATACGCCTTCTTGTCCAAATGCTGCTTCATTTCGGTCTGGAGAAGCCGAAGACCAGCTGGGGAGCAACGCTAGTTATAAACGCATACCCAAAGTGTAGTGACATACTCTGGGATGTTTTTGGACAGGGTATTTGAGGTTTAATGAAGGTGCTCTTTTAGATAACCTTCAAAGGCCCTGGGGCGCCACGGTGGTCTGAGTGCGATAGCACTCTCGCTATCATGCAAAGAAGGTCCTGGGTGCGTATCGACCGGTCGGACCAGGGCCTTTCTGGAATGGAGTTTGCATGTTCTCCCGTGTCTGCGTAGGTTTCCTCCAGGTACTCCGGTACCCCTACCACTAAAAATATGTACAAATAGGTATGGCATGCGCCTTCTTACTGGCGACCCGCTCCCATCTCTGAGTGGATGCGGAGAGACAAATGCCCAAACTAACAATTGTAAACCGCTTTGAGACTCTGATGTGCAGTGAAAGACGGGTTTATAAATAAAGATTACTTACTTACTCAGACTTCTGGCCAAGACTAGTGGGCTGGGCTGAACCTTCACCACTCCTGCAAGCTTCTCCAGCAGCAAACACCAGCACAAGGGGCACACTTTCACTTTCTTTGTTGACTCAAAGCCAGTGCATCCTCAACCATGGACTTCCCACTAAGCAAGCCGACGTTTGAATCAAGTTAATTTGAACGTCGCATATAGGTCACTGGTGGGGTGCTGAATGAACGTTTTCTCGACGTCGTTTCCGACGTCACCTCAACCTCCAAATGTTTCGTTGTTGGATCGTCAATTCAAGTTTGAATGTGCGCCCCTACGGAACGGTGGGTCTGACGTCCTGATCAAGGCTCATAGGACCACAATATTGACGTTTATATGATCGTTGTTTTCAGTCCGTTTCCCACTAAGCAAGCAGATGTCAAAAAACGTAATTTCAAGTCATCTGGACGTTCATTCAAGGTTGCAACTGTGGTACAGAACCGGTCGGTGTCCGACGTCCTATCAACGTATTATATGGACCAAAATATTTGCCATCTATATGACGTTCGTTTTCCGTTGTTCCCACTAAGCAAGCCAGATGTCAAAACACTGTCCTTTCAAACGTCATCTGGACCGTTATCTGGACGGTTTTTTCCCCCAAATGACGTCGCGGCCCCGTTCATTCAAGGTTTGCAATGTGGTACGGAACGGTCGGGTCCGAGTCCTCTCGACGTCTTATATGACCAAATATTGCCGTTTATATGACGTCCATTTCAGTTCTATAGACCTACTTAACCTCTGCAGAATCACTTACTGGTCGAGACTACTTTTTGCAATAGGGCAAGGCAAGTTTATTTGTATAGCACGTCAAAACAAAAGGAAAACTCAAAGCACTGAAACAAAGATCGAAACAATCAACAAGGCATTACAATTATAAATATTGACAGTAAATTAAAAAGGATAAAAAAATTAAAAATCTCTCTTATAATCTTCATTTGAAGCCGAAACAGAAGTGTTTTAAACCTGGATATTTAACATTGACAAGAAGGAAAGCCTGTCTACATTTTCCAGGAAGGACGTTCCCGATTTTAGCCTTGTGTAATCTGAAATGCAGCTTTATCATGTTTAGTTCTACTTGGGCAATAAACATAAAACCCCGCATACAAAAAAACCTTAGAACAACTGTAGTAGAAGGATATCAGTATTCTTGCCAAATGGGAAGCGGATTAAAAATCATTGTTTCTCTACATCAAAGTACAAGTTAAAGAAACAGGGCACCTGTTTTAAGAAACTACTGTATGAACGTTATATGCCAAAGTAAAAAAAATGATTGTATCACTATGTTTGGATCAGTATTAAAACAGGCTACCACGCTACACTCGAGGTTCCCCAGATGTAAAACACACTTTCTGAAAGCAGAAGATGCAGTTATTTGAATGTTGGAGGTGTTCCAACATGTGTCCTCTCTTGGTCTTCCAGTCTCTCATCACAAGGTCCAACACAGCACCTGAAAAATGTGAACATGTTTAGTTTCAACATAATGTGGCAGAAAGTGATATAACAAACATAACTTTCTATAATGCCTCAAACCCCCTCGATCCATCAACCATGTGATACAAAACCCTTGGCACTGCACTCGCTTGAGACACGGAAGGGACTCTTGTCTGAGAAACTTGGGATAAGGCTTTGGTCATGGATAATTCCATGTAAAACAACCAATTGCAAATGTGCATATGTTTTGCACATGGACACACATGAGCCCTGAAAGCTACTTACCCTGTAAATTTATCGTACACATGTTGCTCATTTCCGAGGGGGCATTTTCCCACTTGTTGCTCTTCTTCCATCATATTGAGAGAGTTGTGAACAATTGAGAAAAAGATGTTTTCAAAGAGAAAAACACCAATAATGGTTTATTCTAAAAACAACATAATAATACAGAAGAACAATCAATGTGTGAGAGTGCTTATTCTTACCTTGAACACCTTCAACACAGTCTGACACCTGTAAGACTCAACACACATGACACATTGGAATAATCTCAGAACATTAGGGTTATTGCCACAATCATGAAATTATTACCTCTATGGATTCACAATAATTGACTGCATTAGCAAAGTAAATGTATTTAATTAACATATGGCAGGTTTACAGTTTATAAGAAAACGTAAGAAATGAATAGAGTTGCAAGCGTAGTTAGATTGCTACCAGCTGCTGAATGCGATACTTAATATTTGCCAGCTAACAATAACAAAAAGAACAAATGTACGTGGCTCATTTAAACAGCCCACAGTGAGCAGAAGGGAAGTCCTCTGACATTGAAGCCAGCCACCGAAGACATAAATCATTTTATTAAACAAGCAATACATGAACATTAAAACTCTCTTTCTGCAGCAGGTAAACATCTGTGTGCTCTATGGTCCCACATGGTCCCCCATCCCCCTCCCCCCTCCCCACATGGTCCCACACCTGAACTCAACTCCAAAACTGATGACATCTCAGGTGTCTACATGATGGGAGTGTCCCAATATTAAAGTGATCTCCATGTTTTTAAAACTTAGTTTTCTAAAGTATGTTGTCTTTTTGCAGTTTATAATAACCATTGTGAAATATACAGTAACTTTGATAATAATTGCATTATTATTTTAATAATCAAGAATCTTAACCTTTTTTAACACTAGTTTGTTGGACAGTCTAACCTACAGAATTCTAAAGTAGCTAAAAATAGTGTGGAAAAATATGAAACAAACAATATCATATTTTTACACTTTAATTAAAAACTAAAAAAAGGTGTCTCCCTTTCAGCCTGAGCAGTGCAGCCCGTTATTATTATAGATTCATGCACTGGCAATTCAAAATACAGGGATAATATACAACTATACTTTAACAAATTCCACGTTTCGTGAGTAAACTAACTTAATTTCTGTTCCAACTCTTTTCAATGTGGAATGATAATCTTATCTAAAATGTCAGACTGTGTACTTACTAGAGCGGGTGATTCCAAGTAAATAAGCAGGGGCAGCGACAAGGTACAATTCAACGTCTGGGAAGGCCATTGCTTTACCGTCAAGATGCACACCACGTCGATTAGACGTGTAAAACCGGCCTCGACCGACTCACAGGTCAGGCTGTCACCTAGTATAAGTGTGCGTCGGTTGTTTTAGGGATGTTCTCTATTATTTTTTTCACAGTAGTCCGAAAAAAATTGCTGGCGTGCGTGTAGCGGTTGCGGAATGACGACTTCAGTCGCACCGGCGCAGGTTCAAATCCCGGTCGAAATGTTTGACTTTTCACTTTATAGGAACAATTTTTCTGTTTGGTTAAAAACGAATAAACACTCAACATAAGGGATTATGTAGTGGCTAATATATAAAACTTGTGAACCATGCATTTGCATTAAAATCTCAAATTGCTCACCCTTATTTCAACTGAGATTGTTAGCACAACAAATGCCATTCCCTTCACAAGTTTTTTATTAGCCACTACGTCATCCTATGTTGAGTGCTTTATAGTCTTTAACCACACAGGAAAATTGTTCGCTTAAAAATCGAACCAAATATGGTAAAGATAATGATACACACACAGCTAAACCACCTAACAACAAAAACAACACACACACACCAAAACACAAAAAAAACACAACCAACAAAACACAGTGGACTTGAACACACGTTATCCAAGGCTGCAACCATTTGCTTAATCCACTACGTACCGTCAGGCTTACACTAGATTGCTTCAACAGCCTATATAATTGTGATTGCTAGTTCAAGAGTTACTGCTGTCGGAAGGGCGATGACCTGTTTTTTCCAGTCTAGAGGAGGTCGGATTGGACGTCATATCCACGTATATGGGAGGGGGGTGTGTGTTGTGGTGTGTGTGTGTGGGGCGGGGGGTCATTGTTTTTCGTCCAGCTGCGCACCTTGCCACAGACGTCGTTTGGACAGTAAATAAACAGTCACGACCGGATCGACGCGATATTGGACGTGATCTGGAGGTTGAGTGGACGTCGGCATGGGTTTTTTTCCTCAGTGGGTTCATGGTTAATGGAGTTTTTCGTGTGCACCTTTGTGCGACTTCTCGGGGGTGGGGTGGATAAGGACTAGAGTGCTGTTTTATCTCCAATGTGGGAAGAGAGAGTGCAAAGGACTTTCGACTTGAAGTTGGTACCTTGATCACTTTGGATGACCCCTTGGCAGACCAAACATGAGACAACTTTACCCAGAGGCCCTGACGATGACGTACAGAATTTCCGCAGGCAATGCTTCGGGGTACCTGGTGGGATGCACATAAATTGAGAGCAGAAACCGATTTTACAGTCTTAGTTTTTGGAACGGTCCCACACAGTCAATATTAACCTTTTATTATTACTGGGATCCTCACCCCGGTATATGTTATTTGAAGCTTCTCTATTTTTGTGTAAAGATTATACTATTAGTTAATGACTTGACAAAGACCACTCCCATTCGGTGACCTCAAAGGATAATGCCAACACATGCAGCTAAAATCGTAAAATCGGACGATATTATTTCAAAAGTTTGGTAATAGGAATGGCAACGATCTCTCTATTTTAGTCTGATGTTGGGAACCACTTCAGAGTCTTCGGTTGAAGACATAGAGGTGCCTAGTTAGACAATGAAATAGAGTAACATTTGTAAAAGTTCAAGATATATTATTTTAGACTGAACGTGGAAAAAAAACTTTCCCCCATTTCTCCAATTCAGAGGGAAATCGAAGGACACTGAAGGTAAAAGGGGTAATGATTATTCAGTCAAAGGTATATCATTTAAATTTTTCCGACTTTAGTCTGATGTTGGGGAAAAAAACCCTCCAGGTTAAGTAAATATTTTAAATTATGCTTCTACCATAACAGATTGAGTTTGCTTGGATTGATTACAGTTAATTGAATTCTCCAACCATTGCTGTTTCTTTTATTTCTTGTTGGCCTTTTTCTATTTCTGGGGCTCTGTCTCAAGCCTGAAGAAAGACAAATTCTTTCCATTGCCACTTACCCCAACCAACCCCTGTTTTATATTTGGAATAAAATGGATGGGCAAAAAATTGGAAAATTCATGCAAAGATAATTATTTTCCTGAATTAAATTGGACAATTTAATTGCGGCAGGACTAAAGACGTTCATCCATTTTGCAGTTTTGGATTCAAGAGGATTTTATTGAAAACATCAAAAAAATAGCGAAGCCCACTTTTTCATGTACAGCTTTTTGATACATTTAAAGTCTGTACGGAACAGCTTCAGTCCCAGTGCCTACTGCCATCAGTTTGAAGGCCCGGTGTGACTTTACTGGTCACGGGCTCACCGCACCAGAATAGTCAAATATGCAGACCAGTGAGTCAAGGGCAGAGACAAATTGTAGGTAAATTTTATACCTGGAGAAAAATAGGAACCCTTTGAAGCTTGTATGAGTCTGGTTGCAAAGACAAGGCCCCTCCGAACAGAGGAAAAAAATATACCATATCACAATGAAACACATTGAATGTCTTTCAGAACAGCCAACTGGTGCTGATGGAGATGTAATACAGACGATTATGCAACACCTAAAGGCATCATGCTGTAGTCAAAAAGACTAAATCATCTTTCATTCAAGATGCAAAGAGGACATTGTTACCTGGATGCTACAGGGTGACTTTAGTGCAGAGGAAGACACACCACGCCATTTTTGGAATGAGACCGTGGTAAGAAACCCTTCCAAAAGGGCCTCACCACTGCAATAGCTACTTCTGCTACTTGTGATCACACCCACCATCCATTATATACTTTTTACAGGCATTTCTGACAGATGCAATGAGAATGTTTGTAAAAAATGTTGTAAATGGCCTGTAATGTTTGTGTGGCGATGGATCTTGGTTCTGTGCATTTCCCTGACCCGGACGTTTTGCGGCTTCATTGGAAAAACCTCCCTCCATATATATCGCGTTAAATTATGGGCAATTATTTTGGAGAGGCTTATGACTGCCACATCATCCATCCCCTGTTTGAGCCATGTACATGAAAAACGCCAAAGACTCTGCAAAAAAAGTATTGTGTGGGGGCATTAATTTTGTAGATACTTTTGGATTTTTTTTATAATTAATATACTGTTTATGAATGTTTTAATAATCTCAGTCCTGTTTATTTATCTTATTCGCTTTTATTTTATTTTATGAACCATCTGGGACACTTTAGGTCCTCAATAATTCTTAACTGGCCCCTAGGAGTCCAAACTACTCATGGTGAGGCCTGTAAGTTTATCTGATGATCTGAGGTCCCTGTTGTCATGGTGTGGTTTTTTATTTCTGTATTTGGTTTCATTTTGACATTAGTTCCTCTGGTTTCATTTCAGTTTTAACTTCATGTCCCTGTTCCCTGATGAATTGTCGCCCCGCCCTGATGTGTTCTTCTGTGTCTGTCTGTGTCTATATGTACCTGTGCTTCTCTCCCTTTGTTGCTGGTTCATTGTCTTGTCAAGTTCCGTCCTGTTCCTGGTTACTTTGGATTTTGGAGTTAGTGTTTTTTTTTGCCTTGGACTTAATTTTATTATATCTTATTAATGGGCATTCCTGCGTTTGAGTCCAACTCATCTCACCTCTGATACCACTGCAAGCTTTCAATTATATAAAAGTATTACACCAGGTCTTTTTATTAAGATTTTAGTTTAGGTTAGTTTTATCAAATATGTAATAATTTTACAGTGGTATCATGTTATTAATGTAGATTTAATTATTTATATAACACTACTAATGAGGTGCTTGTGAATGGGTGCAGCTCTGACCTGCCACCCCCCCATCCAGAAATGTATTATGGGGAAGAAAAGGGCATGGTATTTCTAAGGCAATTTTTGTGTCATTACTTTACATACATTCAAGCTTTTTAAAATTATTCCATATTTTTTTGGGGCGAAGGGGGTATTGTCTGTGTTTTTGATGGCTAGATTAATGAGGATCTTTAAGTCATAGCTCGATGAATTCCTTTTTTGTATCTCCTGAAGGAGTTAGCTTTGCCCCTCGTACTCCCAGACCGTTGTGTTTCAGCCAATCGACTCTGGTGGAGATGGCAGAACCACAAGAGTCCAAGTCGCAGTACCCTGCAAGAATTGGATGAGATCCTCACAAGTGCACAGTTGTGTCTCCTCTCCTTTACAAGGATATGCTAGTTTTAGAACCTGCGAAACCTTCGGGAATGATGAGGATGTCTGACGCTGTGGATGATGGTCTTGGTTCTTATAGAAGACTATCCGGAAAGCGGATAACTGGAACATCGACGTACTCAAGATCCTCCTGTACGAATCATCTGCCACACCAGCCCAGAGCCAATTATCTTGAATACTACTATGAAGCCTAGGCCAATCCATTTTGTGATTAGTTCCAAAATTCCTGCCGATCCATTTGGGCCTTAATTTACAGACATCTGGTAGTTATGTAAAGATTAGAGCGCGACCAGCCTTGGTCAATCCCCGGGAGGTTACAAACAGTTAGACCAGAAACATAGAACATGGCCTAACCAAAACTTTGTTCAGGCAATTGTAGAAACCTCAGTTGGGTTGAATATACCTTTTTAAATTTACTGTTTGCGTTTATTATTTTTTAGAATGACCTGTGTGCCCACACCATTGGTGCAAACTTTTCAATGAAGTGATTGAAGGAGCACCCCTTGATGTAGTTGGTGGAGGTGGAAACATGTTCTATTCGCCAAATTTCATGCCCAGCTGTTGAGCCCTCTGTCGGTCTGGATTAATCTTTCCTTGGTTGTCAGACGATGAACGCAAAAGCAGAACTGCAAAAGTAAAATAATTTAATAAATGCCAAAAAAAGTAAAAACTGAAACCGGAACAAGAGAAGGGGGGAAAAACAACAATTGGCCAGAAACAGAGGACATGAGCACAGGGTCTAAATACACACGGTGGCCACAGGTGTAGCACATCAGGGAGGGGCAAACAATCAACAAAGACAGACAGGAACAAGCAAAACTCACATCAAGGGAACAAAAAAAGAAATATCAAATTAAACCCGATACAATAACAGAACGTCCACACCCATGAAAATTTGGTAAGTGTCATTGAAAAAGCACTTCCACTGTCTTAACCACTTTTCGGCAATTTTTATTATTTGTGCAGTTGCCAAAGTTATTTGAAATTTGATTTTTCCAACGTTATATCACTTACCACTAATGCATATTCATTTTTTGTTCCCTATCCATTATGGGGTTCGATAAGGTACCAACACCACTGCTCTGTTAAAATGTATCAATGATGTATTTTCTTGATTTGACCAAACTATGTCTCTGGGGCGTCCATATTCCATGATCTTTCAAAGCCTTTGTTCTAGTAGATCACTCCCTTCTATGGACAGCTTAACGCAATAGGTCTTGATACCAACGCCATTTTCAATATGTGTGTTGTCACATTGTTCCTAGTCCAACAAATGCATAATTGATAAAGGGCTCCCCTTTGGTCCCCATCCTATTTCAATATTCATCAACGATCTTCCACAAGTCTATCAAAATAAAATATATACGCAGACCGACAGTCATTTCCACATCTACAGTAGGTCCATTCCTATTTTTTCTCGTTTCATTCACGCTTCTCGGGAATCACGCAGCTGCGTGAAAAATCGTACATCTTATCGCCACAAGGTGGGCAGGCTAAGTCCGCTTTAGCCCTCTGCAGCGTCTTAGACGCTCAGGTATATGACTTGGCGTGCAAAACTGTCTAGCCCAAAGGTTGCTCTGTTGGCCGCAATGGTTCGATTAAATACAGGGCATTGAGAACCCAGGTGCGTTCTTGTCTGATGCACATCTTTTGGTGCTTGTGGCAAAATTGTTTTTTCACTAAACTATTATTCTATAACATCTTGTCTTAATGTCTGAAAATCTAGGTGAAACTTCATAGTGTTATACGTTTAAAAATTGTGGATTGGTTTGATAAACGAACGTTACGTACATCCTCCGCTCTGGCCCCGGGAGCATGCTGCTGTGACCCCCGCTCTGAACCCCCCCAACTCTGTGGAATCGCACTTGCCGTCTGGGCTACGAGCGCGGCCATAGACACGGACTCACGTCTACTCTCGCTCTGCTCGCGTCTCTCACTCTCTGCTCGCGTCTCTCTCTATCTGCTCGGTCTCTCTCTCTCTGCTCGGTCTCTCTCTCTCTGCTCGAGACTCTCTCTCTGCTCGCTCCCTTCTCCTCTCCCTCCTTGCTCCGCGTCCTCTCTCTCTGCTCAAGTCTCTTTGTCTCTGATGTGTCTATCTCGCTTGCTCACGTCTCTCCTCTCTGCTCGTATCTCTCTCTCTCTGCTCGCATCTCGCTCTCTATGCTCACTCTCTCTCTGCTCACGTCTCTCTCTCTCTTCTCTGCTCACGCCTCTCTCTTCTGCTCGCCCTTTCCCCCCCCCCCCCCCCCCCCCCCCCCCCCCCCCCCCCCCTCCCCCACCCCCCCCCCCCCCATCTCTTCTTGCTCGCATCTTCTCTCTCTTCTCGCTCGCCATCTCTCTCTCTCTGCTCGCATATCTCGCTCTCTGCTCGCATCTCTCTCTCTCTGCTCGCCGTCTCTTCTCTGCTCGCGTCTCTCTCACTGCTCGACGTCTCTCTCTCCTTGCCTCAACCTCTCTCTCTCTCTGCTCGCGTCTCTCTCTCTCTGTCACCTCTCTCTCTCTCTCTCTCTGCTCACCTCCTCTCTTCTCTCTGCTCACGTCTCTCTCTCTCTGCTCCGTCTTCTCTCTGCTCACTCTCTCTCTCACTCTCTGCTTCCCGGCTGCTCTCTCTCTGCTCGGTCTCGCTCTTTTCTGCTCACGTCTCTCTCTCTGCTGCTCCGTCTCTCCTGCGCAGTTCTCTCTCTCTCTCTGCTCACGTTCTCTTTGCTCGCGTCTCATCTTCTCTGCTCGATCTCTCTCTCTGCTCTCGGTCTCTCTCTCTCTGCTCACGTCTCTCTCTGCTCACCCTATCTCTCTGGCTCACGTCTCTCTCCTCTCTGTCTCGCTCTCTCTATCTCTGCTCACGTCTCTCTCTCTCTGCTCAGTCTCTCTCTCTCTCTTGCTCACGTCTCTCCTCTCTGCTCACGTCTCGCTCTCTCTGCTCACGTTCTCTTGCTCGCGTCTTCCTTCTCTCTGCGCAAGCTCTCTCTATGCTCTCTCTCTCTGCTCACGTCTCCTCTCGGCTCACGTCTCTCTCTGCTCGCGTCTCTCTCTCTTGCTCACGGTCTCTCTTGCTCAGTCTCTCTCTGCTCACGTCTCTATATCTCTCCCCTGCTCACGTCTCTCTCTCTCTGCTCACGTCGTCTCTCGCTCGAGTCTCACTCTCTCTTGCTCAGTCTCTCTCTGCTCTCTCTTCTCGGTTCGCGTCGCTCTCTCTTGCTCACGTCTCTCTCGGCTCTCTCTCTCCACTCCCTCCCGTCTATCTCTCTCTGCTCACGTCGCTCTCTGCTCAATCTCTCTCCTCTAGCTCTGCTCACGCCTCTATCTCTGCTCACGTCTCTCTCTGCTCACGTCTCTTCTGCTCACGGACTCTTTCTCTCACTGCTCACGTCTTCTCTCTGCTCACGTCTCATATGCTCCGTCTCTCTCTCTCTGCTCACGTCTCTCTCTTGCCGCGTCTCTCTCTCTCTGATCACGTCTCTCTCTGCTCTCTTTCTCTGCTCGCGTCTCTCTCTCTTGCTACGTATCTCTCTGCTCGCGTCTCTCTCTCTCTGCTCACGTCTCTCTCGGCTCAGTCTCTCTCTCTCTGCTCAAGTCTCTCTCTGCTCGCGTCTCTCTCTCCTCTGCTCATCGTCTCTCTCTGCTTCTCTCTATCTGCTCACGTCTCTCTCTCGCTGCTCACGTCTTCTCTCTGCTCTCCTCTCTCGCACTCTCTCTGCTCGCGTCTCTCTCTCTTCTGCTCAGTCTCTCTCTCTCGCTCACGTCTCTCTTGCTCTCTCTCCTCTGCTCACCGTCTCTCTCTCTTGTCATCGTCTCTCTCTCTCTGCTCACGTCTCTCTCTCTCTGCTCACGTCTCTTCTCTGCTTCTCTCTCGCTGCTCACCGTTCTCTCTCTCTGCTTCACGTCTCCTCTTCTGCTCACGTCTCTCTTCTCTGTCACGTCTCTCCACCTGATTTCTTAAAGATTATTGTTGATGCGGAGCAGAGAGTCAGCAACTAGATTGGTTGTGAGATTTTTAAAAGAAGCTAGTTTCTCATCTTTTTCAGCCTGGGAAGTTTGTGAAATGATATTGCATCCGGTGATTAAAGGCTATTTTATTTTAATAATGACAGTAAAACTGACATTTAAAGTCCGTGCACTCCCCAATCCACAATCCTCACCGCACGTCACTGTTGTCTGCTATATGCATCTGATCATTTGCTGTTCCTCAACCACACGTGTTTTAGTTTAAAAGTGTAGGCTAGCTGTTGTTCAGTCTTTGAAATGTTGATGTGGCCATTTTATGGCTATTAAAAGCTCAGCCTCTGTCTGTGCGCTTGAACTGCGGCCTAGGACCACTACGCTGGCTTAGCACCCTCTCAGCTGTCTTCGCGCCGAATGGAATGGACTGATTAGCATGATAGTGATAAGATATGTATACAATGCAACGGCCGCCCCCCCCCCCCCCCCCCTCCCCCCCCCCCCCCCCCGCTGAAAAGCAAAAACCTAGGCCATTCCAGTCCTGCTGGACCCAAAGCGTTTGGTTTGTGTTTGTTGTAGGACGCCCCCCCCCCCCTGCAGTGTGCACTTTATGCTTGAAATGTTGTGTGCAGGAACTTCATGTGTTAAGCTCATTTGGAGACCGACGACCGGAGAAGACCTTCAAAGACCCATCAGACTAATAGAGTAATTAAATGTGCTGTGTCCAGATATGGAGAAACAAAGCTAGCTCCTACAGGGTTTTTAACACTGCTAAAAATCACGGGACAGAAGCAGCTCTCCTCCCCACACCGAATAATCCAAAGCCCACCCCAGGCCCCTGCTGTAATAAGTCATTACCTAAATTTGCAAATCAATACATGCAAATGTTAGCAGCCTAACTATCCTTCTTGTCAAAACAGGGCCTATTTCGCTTGGGTTTGCTAGTGTTAAAACTAAGCAGACATTCATCAGCCCACTCCATTATATTTGTAACACAGGAGAGATAGAAAGTTTCCTCCCATTCATACATTTGTCATTAGCAAGATCGTTTTACAAGTTTACTACAGTCTAGCAAATCTATTCATTTCAACCGTCGGCACCCAACAAGCCAAAACACGCATGAAATTCAGATCTTGGACAATAATCAACAAGTTCACACTCTGGCATCATGTTTAAAATAAAAATGAATTGCCGCATCAGAAAATGTCTAACGGAAACACGCAAAACTTCGAATCCTTATTATATAATAGCCTCTGAATTTTATTCTTTTAAATACTGATGTTATAACACTCACCATTAATGCGACTTCTGGTGCTGGGACTGTAAAAAATACAACTCAAAATTGTTCACTTACTACGATTTTGTGCATTCACTGACAATAAAATTTGCCTGGTTGGAACTTATGTACTCTAGAAGGCCATGGCCTGAATAGTAGTACCAAAAACAAGATAAATAGAAGTAAAGCCACACAAGTTCTTTGATTGTCTATCTGTCGATTGTGTATCCGTTGTTTTAGCTGACTGACGCCAAATATATCCAATTATATAATGTTTCCCTGTTTATTGTTATGCCTGAATCTACCACCTGTTGCTGAATAAACTTCCAAGTTGCTCTGGTGTGCAAAGATCCCTGCCTATGCGCTAGATTTTCGACACTCACTTTCTGAAGTTTCTGATGAAAAGTTCATCTATTTTGATATATTAAGTTGATTTTGGACATTGAAGTTGTAGTGAACTTCTGAAAGTTCAATTGGCGCACAAGATAGTTCCAGTTCAACTGGAAATTTTATTGTCATGTGAATGCAAAAATCTGCGAGTAAGGTGAACAATTTTGAGTTGTCGTTTTAACAGTTCACCGAGCTATAGTGAGGTCCAAATCTTATCTGCGTTTGATCATTTAACTATGTGGTATGGCAACGCTGCATTCAACTTTAGAACAAACTAATTTGACCAAAAAAACTCACTGTATTGTATTTTTACCAACGTATTCGACAGGGGCCAAGCCAAAACGTAGCCCTTTATATTCTCTGGTCCAGTCTTAGAAACATTAAGTTTCCCCTCTGGTTCACAGTGTGGCGGCACCCGGGGCTGAGTGGATAGCACTCTCGCTTCTGACAAGAAGGTCCTGGGTTCGAATCCGGTCGGAACAGGGGCCATTCTGTGTGGGTCATTGGCATGGTTCTCCTGTGTCTGCATAGGATTCCTCGGGTGTCCGGTTTCCCTACCCAAGTGACCTTGGTCCATGAAATGCGCTATATAAATAAAACATCTTGATCTTTTAATGTGGGTGCTTAATTTAAACTCAAATTAGTAAGTTATTGTAGGTGACCGTTTAATCTGAACCTTAAAAAAAGAAAGTTTTTACCAGACTATGAAATTTCCATTACTGAATTTAAAAAAACATCGTTGGCAGAACTTGGAAAACTTAACTGGACCCAACTTAATAAGTGTTGTCTTCAAAACTTGAAGAATTAAGTTAATGCCTTCAACTCCAAAATCCTTCGCAGCTGGTTGCTTTGAAATTTTGAGTTGAACTAACTTTATCTTTTTTTACAGTGTGCCTGGACCATGAGTCCAATTAAAATAATGGACATTGCATCCTGCAGCCCTGAAAGGACATGCGAGGTGCGCGGGTCGGCCCGAAACCCGAGTCAAACCCGCGGGTCCCGCGGGTTTTTTCGGGGCGGGTTGGATGCCTCAAAAATATGAGTATGGTCAGGTGCGGGTGGGTCGGGTCAGAAAGCTCCTGATCCTATATCATTTATATATGTGAGCCACGGTATGTGAGTCCCTGAGTACATTTGCAATCGCGAGGGGAGGATGTTAAACAAAAATCATGCTGACAAACAGGATGCTCCTTCATGACTCCCGCTTAAAAGCCTCAGAACACTCCAGTTCCGAGGACAGTCGTGTGATTCTACACAGAGGCACGAGACTGAGGACGTGTGGGCCTAACATGCCAGAGGCCTAAGAGGGGCCTCATTACTTTAATTAGCAATGCACGACTCAAGTGGCAACGCTGTGGTGAAAAGAGGTCGCTGTCTTACTCATTTAGTTCCTTTGATTCTGAGCAGCTAACTAATCAAGAATATATCGCCTCCCACCCACTATCAATAAACATATATTTTATTCATAGAAATCCATTAAATGTGTGGATTGTTCTGGATATTCCGTTTATGTCCTGAGACTATGATTAATAAAGTGTGACGAATATGAGGCAGAGTGGCCACAGATAGTCTGGACTCGGAAAAAAAATGGGTTCGGGATTATCCTCGGGCATTCGCGCGGGTTAATGACGTCGCCGCGAGGGGATATTTCCTGGGTAAACAGAATCACTTATTACTGCGCATTACGGTGAAAGCGGATCTCTCCAGCTGTTGCGGTTCGGAGCTATAATCGACGAACTTAATAGCAAAATACAGGTAAGTAACCAGGGTTTTGGAAACCAACACACACACCTACAACTAAGATTATAAGCTTTAGAATGATGGTATATTTGAATCATGTCACGGTTATTTTGACCCGCGGATCAGTGAATAAAGTTGAAAAACCGACGCGGCTTCATCACACACTCTGCTCTGATGCGAAGCGGCAGGCAGTCCCGGGCGAGTCCACTTTTCCGGGGGGTCGAAACGCGAGTCACGTGGCCCAAACGACCAATGCCATTGGTTGGCCTATCCATTTTACATGTTAAACAAGGGTCGTTTGGGTTGTTAAACAGTTTAAAGCTTCGGGTCTGTAAACTATAGTCTCATAAATAACATGCTTAAAGCTGAGGTCTGTAATAACTTTAGTCATGATAAATAACATGTTTAAAGTTTGAGGTCTGTAACTTGTAGTTCATACATACACATGTTTAAAGCTGAGGTCTGTAACTTTGTCTCATAAATAACACTGTTTAAAGCTGGGTGTCTGTAACTTTAGTCACATTAATAACGTTTACAGTTGAGGTCTGTAACTTTAGTCTCATTAATAACATTGTTTAAAGCTCGGGTCTGTAATTTAGTCTCACTTTAATAAAATGTTTAAAGCTGTGGTATGTAACTTTAGTCTCTTAATAACATGTTTCAAAGGCTGGGTCTGTAACTTTTTTTTCAAATTTAAACAAATTTTTTTTTTTTTACAACAAACACCACACACACCCCCCCACACCTCTTTTACAACACAACACATTAACTCTCATAAATAACACATGTTTAAACAGTGCGGTCTGTAATTTTAGTCTCATAAATAACACGTTGTGTGTGTGCATATGCCCATAATCATTTCTAAGATCATATTTAGATTGCTTACCTTTATTTTGATATTTTACATTAGTATTTTGAAAAAAAATGTTTTCCGGTTTTTCATGTTGGCAGCATCTTGGATAAGCTGGCAGGCCCATTTGGAAGTCGGCGTGTCGGCAAATTGTAAAATTGCATATCGAATTCAACATCACCTGGAATTGTTTACTTCTTTACTGTGAATTGTAATGTTTTAGTTAGTAAAATAGGAAGTTACAGCACTTTAGAAGAAATGAATAAAGGCTTGAAACTGGCTGAATAGAGGTTCCACAGTATCCCTTTGTTTTAAACCAAATTACTTTCATATAAGCGCATAAAAGCACTTTCAATATGGTAATAAAATCATAACCACTTAATCCGATTTTCATAATTCAAAAACTGTTTTATTCCTCTTACTGAGTGGATAGTACTGTGCTGAATTAATCTGATTTGGAATTTAAAAAATTAATCTTGCATTGTACTTTAATAACTTACAGTCTGTGGAAATACACGGGCTACATGTGGTTACCGTGCTTAGACTATATTAATATTGTATGTGTAACATTCAAAATTAGATTGAGTGAATTTCCCTTTTCCTCATTTCGTGAATTTGCGGAGGAGAGGAGAGGAGCTGGCGAGAGAAGTTTGGCAGTTAAAATAAATGAATTACAGCTTGCTAAAGTATTTGAAAGCAATCTTCATTATGATTGTTATATTTATGTTATTTCTTATAAATGTTAGAGATGCCAGAGAATAGGCGTCTGCTTTTTTTCTGAGTGGAGGAGAACACCAGCGGAGTGTTTGAGGCAAATAACGTTCCAGGTTATTATTACCACTAGTTTCTCTTTCCATAACGATATACTTCTTTTTGGAAAGATCCACCAACGTGATGCAAAAAGTTTGACGTTATAAGCAGTAGTTTTAATGTCTGCGGTTTTCAGAGACTGGCCTGCTACAAGGGAGTTGCCCGTTTTAACCTGATTGTCGCTGTGCGCGGGGCAGAAACTCGCCAATGTAACCCTGCTCAACAATGCCACCTCGTGGTTGTTTTGGTCATTGCAACGTCTAGGGAGGGGGGAAAATAAAAGACCGCGTGAATCACACGTGCGTCTCGTGTGATTCACGCGTGAAAGGGCGACAAAACAGGAATGGGACCTACTGTAAATGCTAATTTACAATCACGCGTTACAGCACGTACGCGTTATACGCGCAGCAGACGCGCGGTAACTTTTTTCCATGTTAACTATGATTGGATAAATAAAAATTTCTTACACTTCTTTAGCATCATACGCATTGATGGACGCGAAGCTGCGCTCTATTTAGGATGGATTTCGAATTTTGTGCGCCACCAAGCGTCTCCCATGAGATCTCATGTTAAACCATGGATTTTTTATAGCGGTCCTTGGCTTAATTGCATCTACACACACAACAGCAACTTGTGTCTAACATCAGCTGGAGGAGCCAGCAGGTTTTCCTTTGATTTTGGATATCGTTTTTTTTCTTTCATAAAGTCTTGCGTTGTCAAACCCCGAGCCACCAAGACCTGAGACCAACTCATGCAGGATATGTGAGTTGCTCTACATCAGTCCTCTGGCCATACTGTCTCCTGTGTTGTCTATGGAGCAGTGCTAGAGGACAGTAAGGGCCAGAGGACTGAGGTAGAGCAACACACATAAACATGCATGTGTTTGTCCTCATGGTCGTTGTGCGCTGGTTGGCCAGACGCAAGACTTTATGAAAGAAAAAAAACGATATCCAGAATCACTGTAAACCTGTGCTCCACCTGATGATGTTTTAGACATCACGTTGCTTTGTGTGTGGCTAGATGCAATCTGAGCAAGGACCCGCTAGAAAATCATGTATTAATGAGTTCTCAATTGGGAGAGCGTTGGGCTGGCACCAAACATTAGAAATCCATCCTAAAATTAGAGCGCAGGAGTGGGGGCTTCGCGCATACATGCGTTATGATGCTAGAAGTGTACAAATCTCATCATAGGTTAACATGGAAATAAGTTACGCGCGTCTGCTGCTGCGCGTATAAGCGTTTACGTGCTGTAAAACGCGGTGATGTGTAACATTAGCAGTTACAGTAGGTCCCATTCCGTTTTGTGCCTTTCACGGTGCATCACACGAGACTCAGTGTTGCTTTCACGCGTCTTTTAATTTCCCCCCTCCCCAGTGACTTTGCAATGGACCAAAACAACCACCAGGTAGGAACTCCTTGTGAGCTCGGGTTACCTGGCGAGTTTCTGCCCGCGCACATCGACAATCTGGTTAAAACGGGCAACTCCTTGTAGCAGGCAGGCTCTGGAAAAACCCCGAGACATTAAAAACTATGCATTATAACGTAAACTTTTGCATCACGTTGGCTGATCTTTCCCAAAAGAGGAGGGAAGTATCGTTTGGAAAGAGAAAACTATTGGTAATATAAAACGCTGAACGTTATTTGACTCAAACAGCTCCTCGCTGGTTGTTCTCCTCCCAATCAGAAAAAAAGCAGAGCCCTTTTCTCCTTGCATCTCTAGCCATTTATATTAACATACATAATATAACATCATAATGAAGATGCTTTCAAATAATTTAGCAAAGCGTAATTCTTTATTTTTAACTGCCAAAACTTCTTCGCTGCTCTCTCCTCTCTCCGCAAATCATAATGAGGAAAAGGGAATATTCACTCAATTTTATTTCTGACTGTTACCACATTAACAAGATTAATTAGTCTAAGAACGGTGTACCAATTAGCCCCCGTTGTATTTACCACAGGCTGTAAGTATTAAAGTAGCAAGGCCAAGATTAATTTTTTAATTTACCAAATCCGGATTTATTCCAGCACAGTACTTACCGCCTAGTTATAGGCGGATTAAAACAGTTTTTGAATTATGAAAAATCGGATAAGGTGGTTATGATGTTATTCCCAATTGATAAGTGCTTTTAGGCGCTTATATTGAAAGTAATTTGGTTTATTTTAAAAACAAAGGGCTACTGTGGCACCTTCTATTCAGCCAGTTAAGCCTTTAGTCATCTTCTAAGTGCTGTTAACTTCCCTATTTTACAAACTATAACATTAAAATTACAGTAAAGAGTGGAAAACAATTCAGGGATGTTGAATTCTATATTCATTTTACAATTTGGCCGACCCCGATTTCCAATATGGCCGCAAGCTTATCAGATGGGCTGCCAACAAGAAATCGGAAAACATTTTTTTCTCAAATACTATGTAATATATCAAAAAGAAAGGTAAGCAATCTAAATATGATGCTTTAGAAATGTTTTTGGCATCTGCCACACACACATTGATATTATGAGATAAAAATTAACAGACCTCAGCTTTTAACATTTTGTTTATTTATGATACTACAGTTACAGACCGAGCTTTTGAACCATGTATTAATGAGACTAAAGTTACATACCTCAGCTTTAAACATTTTATTAATGAGACTAAAGTTACAGACCCGGAGCTTTTAACATGTATTAATGAGACTAATGTTACAGACCTCATCTTTTAAACGTTATTAATGAGACTAAGTTACAGACCCCAGCTTTAAACATGTGTTATTTCTGAGACTAAAAGATACAGACCTCAGCTTTACACAAGTGTTATTTATGAGACTAAAGTTACAGCCCTAAAATTTAAACATGTTCTTTATCAGACTAAAAAGATACAGACCTCAGCTTTTTAAGCATGTTCTTTATGAGACTATAGTACAGACCCGAGCGTTAAACATGTTACCAACCCAAACACCCTTGTTAACATGTGTAAAATGGAATAGTCCAACCATGGGCATTTGGTCCGTGGGCCCACGTGACTCGCGTTTCTACCCCCGGAAAAGTGGACTCGCCCGGGATCTTGCTGCCGCTTCGGCGCAGAGCAGAGAGTCTGATGAGCGCGGGCGGTTTTTCAACTTTTTATTTCACTGATCCGACGGGCGGGTTCAAAACAACCGTGACAGGAATTCAAATATACCATAATTCTAAGCTTATAATCTTAGATGTATGTGTGTGGTGTTGGTTTTCCAAAACCCCGGATACTTTCCGTGTTTTTGCTATTAAGTTCGTCGGATTATAATCTCCCGTAACCGCAACAGCTGGAGAGATGCCGCTTTCACCGTAATGCGGCAGTTACTAAGTGATCTGTCAACCCCCCCCCCTTAACCCGGTAAATATCCACCTCGCGGCTGACGTAATTAACCCGCGCGGACTGCCGAGGATATCCCGACTACATCTTTTTTTAGCGTCCAGACTTTTGTGGCCCACTCTCTGCTCATATTCGTCAACTTTAGTAATATCATATCTCAGGAAAAAAAACGGAATATCAGAACAATCCACACATTTATGGATTCTATGAATAACAAATAGTTTCCTTGATAGTTGGTGGTGCTTCGCTATATTTTCTGGTTATTTAGCTTTTTTTAGGATCAGAATCAATGACTAAAGTGAGTCAGACAGCGACATCTTTTCACCACAGCGTTTCCACGACGTCTTGCATTGCTAATTAAGTAAATGAGGCCCCTGCTTTAGGCCTCATGCTGTGAGGCCCACACCGTCATCAGTCTCGGTGCCTCTGTTGTAGATCACACGTCTGTCCTCGGAACTGGAGTGTTCTGAGGTTAGCGCGGGTGTCAGGAAGGAGCGATCCTGTTTGTCAGCATGAATTTTTTTGTTTATTAACAGCCTCCTGCGCGATTGCAAATGTATCAAGGGACTCCCATACCGTGGACCTCACATAAATAATATTATATAGGGATTCAGGAGCTTTCTGACCCGACCCCTCCGCACCACTGACATGCACTCATATTTTTGAGGATCCAACCGCCCGAAACCGCAGGGACCCGCGGGTTGACTGCGGGTTCGGGCCGACCGCGCACCTGCATGTCCGGTTCCAGGGGGGGGCTGCAGGTAGCAATTGTCCATTAATTTAATTGGACTATGTCCATGCACACTGTTCGTTAACAAAGATAAGTTAGTTCCAACTCCAAAATTTCAAAGGCCAACCAGCTTGCGCATGGACTTTGTTGAGTTGAAGGCCATTAACTTTAATTCTTCAAGTTTTGAAGAATACACTTATTAAGTGTCTGTCAGTTAAGTTTTTCAAGTTCTGCCAACCTAAGTGTTTTAACTTCAAGTTACTGGAAATTGTCAAGTCAGTAAAAACTTACTTTTTTTAAGTTCAGATTTTACTGTCCCCTACAATAACTTACATATTTTGAGTTTTAAAATTAGCCCCCAATTACAAGATCTATGATGTTGTATTTATATAGCGCATTTCTGGACCAAGGGTCACTTGGGTTGGGAAACCCGGAGCACCCGGAGGAAAACCTATGCAGACACAGAGAACATGCCAATTCCACACAGAAAGGCCCTGTTCCCGACGGGATTCGAACCCAGGAACTTCGTGTCCCGAAGCGGAGAGTGCTATCACTCAGCCACCGTGCCGCACCCACACTAGAGAACAGGTGGGGATACTTAATGTTTCTCAGACTGAGCCAGAGAATATAAAGGCTACTTTGCTTGGCCCTGACGATTACGGTTGGTAAAAATAAATACAGTGATTTTTTGGTCAAATTTGTTTGTTCAAAATGTTGAATGCAGCTGTGGCCTAACACATATTTAAATGAGCAAACGCAGATAAGTTGACCTCACTATCGCTACGGTGACCTGTAAAATACGGACAACTCAAAAATTGTTCACCTTACTCAGATTTTGCATTCACTGACAATAAAATTATCCGTTGAACGGGAAATATTTGTGAGCCACTTGAAACTTTAGAAGTTTCACTACAACTTCAAGTCCAAATCAACTGAATCTATCAAATAAGTTGTAACTTTTCATTCAGAAAACGTCAGAACGTGAGTGTCGAAAATCAGGACGCAATAGGCAGGGATCTTTGCCACAGGCCAATTGTGGAAGTTTTTCACAACAGGTGTAGATTCAGGCAGAACAATAAACAGGGAAACATTATATATTGGATATATTGGGTCAGTCAGCCTAAAACAACGGATACCAATCGTTAGCAGATATACACTCAAAGAACCATTGTGTGTCTTGTACTTTATCTTTATCTTGGTTTTTGTTGTACTATATACAGGCCATGGCCTTCTATTGTTCTAATTTCCAAATGGCCAATTTTCTGTCATGTGAATGCAAAAATCTGAGTAAGGTGCACAATTTTTGAGTTGTATTTTATACAGTCCAGCACCATGAACAGTCGCCATTAATGGTGAGTGTTATAACAACTAAATTAAAAGCATAAATTCAGAGGCTTATCAATATATATGATTCGAAGTTTGCGGTGTTTCCGCTTATGACATTTTCTGATGCGCATATCTTTTTTTTAAACATGATGCCAGGGTACGGAAATGTTTATTATTGTCCCAAATCTTGAATTTCTGCGTGTTTTGGCGTGTTGTGCGAAGGTTGAAATGATTAGTTGCTAGGACTGTAGTACAACTTGTTTAAAAACGATATTGCTAATACCAAATGTCTGATGGGTGGGGTACACTTTCTTTCTCCGTGTTTTACAAATATAATGGCGTTGGCTGATGAATGTCTGCTTAGCGCTTGTTTTAACATAGCAAACCAAAGCGAAATTGGCCCCCTGTTTTTGAAAGAAGGATGGTTGGCTGCTAACATTTGCATGTAATGATTTGCAACTTTAGGAATGACTTATAAACAGAGGGGCCTGGGGTGGCTGGTTGGCTTTGTTTATTCGTGTGGGGGCGGGAGAGCAGCTTTCTGTCACGTGTTTTTTGAGCAGTGGTAAAAACCCTGAAAAGGAAGCAAGCTTGTTTCATATTCTGGACCACGAGCACATTTAATTGACCTCGACTTTGTTGATTGGTCTTTGAAGGTTCTTCTCGTGTTCGTTCTCAATGGACGCTTAACACTTGACTTTGAGTCTGCACACAACATTATCAACCGAATAACGTGCACACAGCCCGGTCCTTCCCAAACACAAAAAACCCAACACGCTTGTGCCAGCCAGGGACTGGAAGGCCTAGGTTTTGCCTTTTCCAGCAGCCGGCGTTGCCATTGATTTACAATCTTATCACGTATCATGCTATCTGTCAATCATCCGGCGCGAGCCAGCTGAGAGGGTGCTAATCCAGTAGGTGGTTCTAGTGCCGGCAGGCTGGTAAAGGCACACGCAGAGGCAGATCGCTTTTAATAGCCATAAAATGGCCATCATCAACATTTCAAAGATGAACAACAGCTTAGCCTACACATTTAAACTAAAAACAAGTGTAGGTTGAGGGAACATTCCAAGGATCAGTTGCATATAGCAGACAGACAGTGACGTGCGGTGAGGATTGTGATTGGGGAGGCCACTGACTTTAAATGTCAGATTACTCTATTTATTAAACTAACATAGCATTTAATCACCGATAGCAATAACATTCACCAAATTCCCATGCCTGTTAAAAGATGAAGAGAAAACTAGCTTCTTTTACTAATTCACAAGCCAATCTAGTTGCGGCCTCTCTGCTCCGCATCCAAACAACATCTTTAAGAGGAACAGCGTTGCGCGAGAAGTGGAGCAGAGCGAGAGAGACGTGAGCATGAGGAGAGCGAGAGACGTGAGCAGAGCGAGATAGACGTGAGCAGAGAGAGAGAGCAGAGAGAGACGTGAGCAGAGGATGCGAGAGGGACCCGTGAGCAGAGAGAGAGAGCACGTGAGCGAGAGGGAGAGAGACGTGAGCAGAGAGAAGCGAGCAGGAGAGAGCCGTGAGCAGAGAGGAGAGCGACGTGAGCAGAGAGAGGAGGACGCGGAGCAGAGAGAGATGAGAGAGAGAGAGTGAGCAGAGAGAGAGACTCGTGAGCAGACGAAGAGAGACGTGAGCAGAGGAGAGATGAGCAGAGAGAGACGTGAGCATAGAGAGAGCGACGCGAGCAGAGAGAGACGTGGAGGCAAGAGATAGAGAGGAGTGAGCAGAGAGAGACGTGAGCAGAGGGAGGAGGAGAGACGGCGGAGCAGAGGCGACGTGAGCAGAGAGAGAGAGACGGCGAGCAGAGAAAGAGAGCAGCGAGAGACCGGTGGAGAGAGAGAGAGAGACGCGGAGCAGAGGGAGGACGTGAGCAGAGAGCGAGAGACGTGAGCAGAGCGAGACGTCGTGCGCAGAGAGAGACTGTGAGAGAGGAGAGGAGAGAAGGCCTGTGAGAGGAGAGAGACGTGAGCAGAGAGGGGAGGACTGAGTGAGCGAGATGAGAGGCGTGGAGCAGAGAGAGAGAGAGAGAGGGTCGAGCAGAGAGAGATAGTGCGCAGGAGAGAGAGAGGCCGCGAGTGGAGGAGAGAGAGCAGGAGAGGCGGTGAGCAGAGAGAGAGAGGACGGCGAACAGAGAGACTGGTAGCAGAGAGAGACCGTGTCGAGCAGAGGAGAGGTAGGACGCGAAGCAGAGAGACGTGAGCCGAGAGAGGAGACGGAGATCAGGAGAGGCGAGAGACGTGAGGCAGAGAGAGACGTGAGCAGAGAGAGACGTGAGCAAGGGGTCTGAGAGAGAGCGAGCAGAGAGAGACGTGAGCAGGAGTGAGAGAGACGGGAGCAGAGAGAGAGAGCAGGAGAGAGACGTTGAGCGAGAGAGAGACGACCCGCGCAGCAGAGAGAGACGTGAGCATGAGAGATATGAGACGTGGCAGAGTGAGAGAGACTGTGAGCAGAGAGGCGAGAGAGACGTTCGCAGAGACGAGAGAGACGTGAGCAGAGGAGAGAGAGAACGTGAGCAGAGAGAAGAGAAGAGAGTGAGCAGAGAGAGAGAGGTGAGCAGAAGGAGTCGTGAGCAGAGAGGAGAGACGCGAGCCAGAGAGAGCGATGCGAGCAGAGAGAGAGAGCTCGAGCAGAGAGAGGACGGTGAGCCAGAGAGAGAGAGAGAGACTGTGAGCAGAGAGAGACCGTGAGCAGAGAGAGAGGAGAGAGTGAGCAGAAAGAGAGAGACGTGCGAGCAGAGAGAGAGAGGCGTGTGAGCGAGGAGAGAGAGAGAGAGGTGAGCAGAGAGAGACGTGAGCAGCAGAGAGAGAGACGTGAGCCGAGATGAGAGAGAGGTGTATAGCCGAGAGAGAGAGAGAGAGAGGGTGAGCAGAGAGGAGTGAGACCGCGGCAGAGAGAGAGCAGAGGTGCAGAGAGAGAGAGACGCGAGCCCGTGGAGAGACTTGGCGACTCAGATGAGAGGAGACGCGAGGCCAGAAGAGAGAGAGATGGCGCGCAGAGAGAGAGTATGCGAGCAGAGAAGCGAGAGATGCGAGCAGAGAGGAGAGATGCGCGCAGTGAGAGAGATGCGCTGCCGAGAGAGAGAGGCGTGAGCAGGGAGACGCGAGAGGAGAGAGCGTGAGAGCAGAGGAGAGAGGTGAGCCTGAGAGAGTGAGATGCGAGCAGAGAGAGAGAGATACCGCATGATGAGAGAGAGACGTGAGCAGAGAGAGCGAGACCCGAGCAGAGAAAGGAAAGAGAGTGAGCAGAGCGAGAGGGACGCGAGCAGAGAAGCGGAGGGCCGCGAGCAGAGAGAGGAGACTCGAGCAGAGAGAGAGTATGAGACGCGAGCAGAGAGAGAGAGACGCGAGCAAGCCGATGGAGACGCGCGTAGCAGATAGAGAGTGAGCCTGCGAAGAGCAGAGAGGAGAGAGACGTGATGTCGCGTGTCTATGGTCCGCGCTCGGAGCCCAGGACGGCAGGCGTTTCATGAGCTGTCAGAGCTTGGGGGTCAAGCAGCGTGCTCCCGGGGCCAGAGCGGAGGATGAAACGAAAACGTTCGGTTTATCAAAACATTTCACAATAGGCTGCAGACCCAGGGACTGAGGCTGCAGACCCAGGGACTGAGGCTGCAGACCCAGGGACCGTGAGGCTGGTGTGTAGTAATATTAATTTCTACCATATAACTGTGATATTGACTGAAATCATACAAAACCTCATATTTTAAATTGATCGTTGCAGCAATTCTACAAAGTGGTGCCGATCAAAGACATCCGGAACCTGTACGTGACGTTCCCCATCCCAGACCTGCAGAGGTATTACAAGTCCAACCCGGGCCATTACCTGGGCCACCTGATCGGACACGAGGGCCCCGGGAGCCTACTGTCCGAGCTCAAGTCTAAAGGTGAACACACACACGCACAACACACACAACACACACAACCACTGCTACTGCCGCACACAACACACACAACCACTGCTACTGCCGCACACAACACACACAACCACTGCTACTGCCGCACACAACACACACAACCACTGCTACTGCCTCACACAACACACACAACCACTGCTACTGCCGCACACAACACACACAACCACTGCTACTGCCACACACAACCACTGCTACTGCCGCACACAACACACACAACCACTGCTACTGCCGCACACAACACACACAACCACTGCTACTGCCTCACACAACACACACAACCACTGCTACTGCCGCACACAACACACACAACCACTGCTACTGCCGCACACAACACACACAACCACTTCTACTGCCGCACACAACACACACAACCACTGCTACTGCCGCACACAACAAACACAATCACTGCTACTGCCGCACACAACACACGCCACCACTGCTACTGCCGCACACAACACACACAACCACTGCTACTGCCGCACACAACACACACAACCACTGCTACTGCCGCACACAACACACACAACCACTGCTACTGCCGCACACAACACACACAACCACTGCTACTGCCGCACACAACACACACAACCACTGCTACTGCCGCACACAACACACACAACCACTGCTACTGCCGCACACAACACACACAACCACTGCTACTGCCGCACACAACACACACAACCACTGCTACTGCCGCACACAACACACACAACACTGCTACTGCCGCACACAACACACACAACCACTGCTACTGCCGCACACAACACACACAACCACTGCTACTGCCGCACACAACACACACAACCACTGCTACTGCCGCACACAACACACACAACCACTGCTACTGCCGCACACAACACACACAACCACTGCTACTGCCGCACACAACACACACAACCACTGCTACTGCCGCACACAACACACACAACCACTGCTACTGCCGCACACAACACACACAACCACTGCTACTGCCGCACACAACACACACAACCACTGCTACTGCCGCACACAACACACACAACCACTGCTACTGCCGCACACAACACACACAACCACTGCTACTGCCGCACACAACACACACAACCACTGCTACTGCCGCACACAACACACACAACCAACCACTGCTACTGCCGCACACAACACACACAACCACTGCTACTGCCGCACACAACACACACAACCACTGCTACTGCCGCACACAACACACACAACCACTGCTACTGCCGCACACAACACACACAACCACTGCTACTGCCGCACACAACACACACAACCACTGCTACTGCCGCACACAACACACACAACCACTGCTACTGCCGCACACAACACACACAACCACTGCTACTGCCTCACACAACACACACAACCACTGCTACTGCCGCACACAACACACACAACCACTGCTACTGCCGCACACAACACACACAACCACTGCTACTGCCGCACACAACACACACAACCACTGCTACTGCCGCACACAACACACACAACCACTGCTACTGCCGCACACAACACACACAACCACTGCTACTGCCGCACACAACACACACAACCACTGCTACTGCCGCACACAACACACACAACCACTGCTACTGCCGCACACAACACACACAACCACTGCTACTGCCGCACACAACACACACAACCACTGCTACTGCCGCACACAACACACACAACCACTGCTACTGCCGCACACAACACACACAACCACTGCTACTGCCGCACACAACACACACAACCACTGCTACTGCCGCACACAACACACACAACCACTGCTACTGCCGCACACAACACACACAACCACTGCTACTGCCGCACACAACACACACAACCACTGCTACTGCCGCACACAACACACACAACCACTGCTACTGCCGCACACAACACACACAACCACTGCTACTGCCGCACACAACACACACAACCACTGCTACTGCCGCACACAACACACACAACCACTGCTACTGCCGCACACAACACACACAACCACTGCTACTGCCGCACACAACACACACAACCACTGCTACTGCCGCACACAACACACACAACCACTGCTACTGCCGCACACAACACACACAACCACTGCTACTGCCGCACACAACACACACAACCACTGCTACTGCCGCACACAACACACACAACCACTGCTACTGCCGCACACAACACACACAACCACTGCTACTGCCGCACACAACACACACAACCACTGCTACTGCCGCACACAACACACACAACCACTGCTACTGCCGCACACAACACACACAACCACTGCTACTGCCGCACACAACACACACAACCACTGCTACTGCCGCACACAACACACACAACCACTGCTACTGCCGCACACAACACACACAACCACTGCTACTGCCGCACACAACACACACAACCACTGCTACTGCCGCACACAACACACACAACCACTGCTACTGCCGCACACAACACACACAACCACTGCTACTGCCGCACACAACACACACAACCACTGCTACTGCCGCACACAACACACACAACCACTGCTACTGCCGCACACAACACACACAACCACTGCTACTGCCGCACACAACACACACAACCACTGCTACTGCCGCACACAACACACACACACCACTGCTACTGCCGCACACAACACACACAACCACTGCTACTGCCGCACACAACACACACAACCACTGCTACTGCCGCACACAACACACACAACCACTGCTACTGCCGCACACAACACACACAACCACTGCTACTGCCGCACACAACACACACAACCACTGCTACTGCCGCACACAACACACACAACCACTGCTACTGCCGCACACAACCACTGCTACTGCCGCACACACACACAACCACTGCTACTGCCGCACACAACACACACAACCACTGCTACTGCCGCACACAACACACACAACCACTGCTACTGCCGCACACAACACACACAACCACTGCTACTGCCGCACACAACACACACAACCACTGCTACTGCCGCACACAACACACACAACCACTGCTACTGCCGCACACAACACACACAACCACTGCTACTGCCGCACACAACACACACAACCACTGCTACTGCCGCACACAACACACACAACCACTGCTACTGCCGCACACAACAAACACAATCACTGCTACTGCCGCACACAACACACACAACCACTGCTACTGCCGCACACAACACACACAACCACTGCTACTGCCGCACACAACACACACAACCACTGCTACTGCCGCCGCACACAACACACAACCACTGCTACTGCCGCACACAACACACACAACCACTGCTACTGCCGCACACAACACACACAACCACTGCTACTGCCGCACACAACACACACAACCACTGCTACTGCCGCACACAACAAACACAATCACTGCTACTGCCGCACACAACACACACAACCACTGCTACTGCCGCACACAACACACACAACCACTGCTACTGCCGCACACAACACACACAACCACTGCTACTGCCGCACACAACACACACAACCACTGCTACTGCCGCACACAACACACACAACCACTGCTACTGCCGCACACAACACACACAACCACTGCTACTGCCTCACACAACACACACAACCACTGCTACTGCCGCACACAACACACACAACCACTGCTACTGCCGCACACAACACACACAACCACTGCTACTGCCGCACACAACAAACACAATCACTGCTACTGCCTCACACAACACACACAACCACTGCTACTGCCGCACACAACACACACAACCACTGCTACTGCCGCACACAACAAACACAATCACTGCTACTGCCGCACACAACACACACAACCACTGCTACTGCCGCACACAACACACACAACCACTGCTACTGCCGCACACAACAAACACAACCACTGCTACTGCCGCACACAACACACACAACCACTGCTACTGCCGCACACAACACACACAACCACTGCTACTGCCGCACACAACCACTGCTACTGCCGCACACAACACACACAACCACTGCTACTTCCTCACACAACACACACAACCACTGCTACTGCCGCACACAACACACACAACCACTGCTACTGCCGCACACAACACACACAACCACTGCTACTGCCGCACACAACACACACAACCACTGCTACTGCCGCACACAACACACACAACCACTGCTTCTGCCGCACACAACACACACAACCACTGCTACTGCCGCACACAACACACACAACCACTGCTACTGCCGCACACAACACACACAACCACTGCTACTGCCGCACACAACACACACAACCACTGCTACTGCCGCACACAACACACACAACCACTGCTACTGCCGCACACAACACCGCTCTGGTGGATACAAGGCAAGTTTATTTGTAAAGCGCAATTCACATACTGAACAAAACAAGATAGAAATGGTCATATAAGGCAATAGAATCAGTACATTGAAAAAGAAAGATAAAAATAATAAATCCTTCAGTTTTTTTATTAATTTATTGATTTGATAGGGACATTGCTCATTAATGATCATCAGTATCAAACACATGTATATATGCTGAATTATAGGGACCAAGCTAGTTTTCATCTGTAGTCCCTAGGCAGGAAAATACATAATAATAGTTGTATGCACAGCTAAACAGAACCGTTTTTAACCTGGATTTAAACATTGTCAGAGAAGAGGCCTGTCTCACATTTTCAGGAAGATTGTTCCTCTGTTCTTGGTTCATATGACACAGCACAACATGTCACAGATGTAGTTTGGTTCAAGGCCATTGAGAGATTTCTACCAAACAGAGCTGCCTAAGTCTATTCTCTAAGCCACTTGAACAGAGACCTGAGACCTAGACTAATGTGATCCTACTTCCTGGTTCTAGTCAGGACTCGAGCTGAAGAAAGCATCCCCCCACACATTCAAATGAAGTATTTTTTGTGTTTTATAAAGTCAAAAATATGGAAGCCCGTTTCCGCCATGTAAAAAAAAAAAAAAAAAGCAAACAGAAAGTCAAAATTTGGAGTTTAAAACTCAAAATTACGACTTTTAAAACTCAAAATTACGACTTTTAAAACTCAAAATTACGACTTTAAAAGTCAAAATTACGAGTTTTCCACTGCGCATGTGCAGTTGAAAACTCGTATGTGTTGTTGTCTGGAATGGTCTCTGGACGTCCTTCACCTGCAGATTATGAAGATATTGCCGACAGTGACCACTGCATCCTTGAAGTAGCCAGAAATAATGTTGTTTGATTGATTCTGTAAAACTTTCCTGTTTAAGCCCCAGACCGCGGTCGTAGGACGCAGAGGGGGCTGTCTTTTTATTTATTTATGTTAAATTCAATTTACATATATACAACATTTAAATCAAACGACTTCTTATTTCGACATAGTAACAAATAATGTGAGCAATACGTTTTTATAATAAATCAAAGGAAAATGAGCCATCGAGACATTCCAATCCAATCTGACGCTGAGAGGGGTCCACACGGAGCGAGTATTTCCACGGCTGAAATGATGCGCTTTCTACGTGTTGAGTACGGGGTTTTATTCATGCTTCTATAATGGGTTTAACTCCCTTTTCAAAGACCCTCACTGTTATCTGCGGCGTTATTTCTCCGGATTGTTGCTAAAAGAGTCGTGGGCTTTATTTTGTCACAATAAAATAATCAGACAAGGCACTTATTCCCTGTATGTCTCTGTGTTCTTGCTCAAACGCCAACAACTTTACCACACGCTCCATCAGCTCACCCCCGCGTGCACGCAAACACGTCACATACTCTTCAATGCACTGATCGCAATTCCAAAAGGTTTAATATTGTCAGTGCCCGTGACTGTGGTTCTCAACTGTTTTCAACTGCACATGCGCAGTTGAAAACTCGTAATTTTGACTTTCTGTAGGCTTTTTTTTTTTTTTTTTACATGGCGGAAACGGGCTTCCATACAAAAACACTTTGCCCAGAAAATGCTGATGTAAATTTATTGTGGTGTGTAGTAGTACTGCCTATTATTTCAAAGCCAATTTTGGTATTGGGGACTCAATACAAATTGCCAACGATTCAAAATTAGCGAAAAGGGCTGAGGCTGAAGGACCCGGGGCTGAGGCTGAAGGACCCGGGGCTGAGGCTGAAGGACCCGGGGCTGAGGCTGAAGGACCCGGGGCTGAGGCTGAAGGACCCGGGGCTGAGGCTGAAGGACCCGGGGCTGAGGCTGAAGGACCCGGGGCTGAGGCTGAAGGACCCGGGGCTGAGGCTGTAGTCCCCAGGGCTGAGGCTGCGGGACCCGGGGATGAGGCTGTAGTCCCTGGGGCTGAGGCTGCGGGACCCGGGGCTGAGGCTGCGGTTATATCATATATTTTGGAACAAAGTAAAGGTCTTCCCTGTGGTCTTCAGGCTGGGTCAACACTCTTGTCGGAGGTCAGAAAGAAGGAGCCAAAGGTTTCATGTTTTTCATCATCAACGTGGACCTGACGGAGGAGGGCCTTCGTGAGTCCAACACTCTAATGTAGACCAGTCTTGGCTGTAGTCCTGAGGTTTATACTAACAGAGCTGTGTGTCCAGTGCACGTGGA
This sequence comes from Knipowitschia caucasica, assembly GCA_964034765.1. Classification (NCBI taxonomy): domain Eukaryota; kingdom Metazoa; phylum Chordata; class Actinopteri; order Gobiiformes; family Gobiidae; genus Knipowitschia; species Knipowitschia caucasica. Next base: position 5,170,997 of record OZ035835.1, on the reverse strand, counting down.
GGACATCATCTTCCACATGTTCCAGTACATCCAGAAGCTCAGGACGGAGGGGCCTCAGGAGTGGGTGTTCGACGAGTGCAAGGTGAGTCTGAAGAGTGCTGCTGGGAAGTAACAACAACTTTAACGGCGGCACGGTGGCTGAGTGGTTAGCACTCTCGCCTCTCAGCAAGAAGGTCCTGGGTTCGAATCCCGGTCGGACCAGGGCCTTTCTGAGTGGAGTTTGCATGTTCTCCCCGTGTCTGCGTAGGTTTCCTCCGGGTACTCCGGTTTCCCCTACCACTAAAAATATGTCCAATAGTTCTGGCATGCGCCTCCTGTACTGGCGACCCCGCTCCCATCTCTGTGTGGAGTGAGAGACAAATGCCCAAAAATTAACAATTGTAAACCGCTTTGAGACTCAGATCTGCAGTGAAAAGGCGGTATATAAATAAAGATTACTATTACTTACTTACTTACTACTTAAATGTGAATAGCAGAATTTTCTACTTCCGGGTGGATCATCAGGACTATTGGTCCATGCTTGCTAAATAAGACCAGAGAGTTTTGTTCAAAAAGGGGGAGAAGGTGGTTTTTTCCTAAAAATTGGGGAAATAATCTTGTATACTTATAAATGTATACTATATTTCTGTCATTTTGGGAGGAGACGGCGGTGCTTCACATGTTGATTGTGTGCACTGCCGATCAAATACATCAGATTAATAAAACATCTCTCTATCTTCTTCCCATTAATCCATTTCTGGGTCAGGGGTGGCAGTCAGATCTGCACCCAGTACACAGAGCACCAGCCCCTCACTGATCCTCCTGCAGCTGCTGAGTCTGAAAGCACAGCCATGATCTGTCAGTGGGGGCCTCAGGCAAAGTGCGGTTAAGTGTCTTGCCCAAGGACACAACAACAGCAGACATCAGTGGGTGAAGGTCTTAAATGAATAAATAAATTAAATTAAGATAAAATAATATCCCTAGGCACACATATGGTTAGCCTTCCATATCTTTACAATAACAACTATATCAGAGTGAAGCTATATTGGCTTTGTTTTTTAAAGTATTATATCTAAAGTTGACATTTTTACTGCGTGTCTAATTGTATCTTTCGTCTTTTTCTCTAGGATTTGAACAAAGTTGCGTTCCGGTTCAAAGACAAAGAGCGTCCTCGTGGATACACGTCTAAAGTGGCCGGTTTGCTTCACGTGAGTTCTGCTGGTTTTGTAGCTTGTATTTTAAAAGCAGAAGAGACATTTTTAGATGTAATTCTAGAGTTTGAAAGAGCACCTTGTTCTGAGTTTTTGAAATCCTTCTTCAGTATTATCCTCTTGAAGAAGTCCTGGCTGCAGAGTACCTCCTGGAGGATTTCAGACCAGATCTGATAGAGATGGTTTTGGACAAACTCAGACCGGAGCACGTCAGGTCAGTGGCTCATATGTAATGTTTTTTATTTTTCAAAGAATTGTGAATATGGGCAAAGCATCATGGGAGCTCGTTCACTGCGCAGAACTGGGAGTTCTGCTGATCTTTCAGTGTCCGTGGCGACACATGCACTACTGAGCAAGCCATTGATTTGAACGAGGCCATCTTGGATCGCCGGGGCTTGCTAAAGACACAGACAAACCACAACAATTTTACAGAAAACATCTCATACAGGATCCAACTCTTAATTACACCGTCAGGCCAAAAGAGCTCCTAGATTCGAAGTATTTACTCTTTTGAATAGAATCTTGATGGTCAAAATGAAGTGGACAGTACTAAACAAAGTGCTTAGATGCAATATTTATAAGCACTTTTCAAGACATTTGAGTAAATACAGATTCTAGGCAACAATTTCACTTCAAGAGCTGCTTCTCAACATACAGTACAGACCAAAAGTTTGGACACACTTTTTCATTCAATGAGGTTCCTTTCTTTTCATGACTATAGCCTGTAGGCATGTCAAAGTCAAAGGGCCGGACTGGTTCAATGTTTGTTAACTCATTGCCTGCCAGCCTATTTCAGAACAGGTACTCCCATATTGCCAGCAGTTTCTGATGATTTTTATAGATTTTTCAAGACCCACAGAATATTGTGTACTATGACTATCTGAAATCCGAAACCAGATTCTGAACGAATAGACTACTTTCATCAGCAAAAAGAATTTTGTTTCTAGCTTGTAATCCCCAGTTGAGTAGAGGGAAGTTTTACTGAAATCACCAAAAAGCTGAGAAAAAAGAGGCACAACAAGTGCATCTAGCTGTTTTCAAACCATTCAGAGAGCGCTGCTGCCACCTGCAGGCTCGATTCAATATGCTCTCAAGCTTATCCCCATACATAAGATATAATAGACATCTGGGAACATGAAAATAGCGGAAAACGCAATTGACGTAATAGTGCGTCAATGGCAGGCAACGGGCCATGTAAAATTCATTCGCGGGCCAAAGCCTTGACTTTGACACATGTGCTGTAGACCCACAGCAGGCTGTGTAAGAGCTGTTTGACCAAAAAGGAGAGTGGTGGTGCTGGGCCAGTTGACCTCCACAGTCACCGGACCTGAACCCAGTCCAGATGGTTTTGGGGCTGGACCACAGAGTGAAGGGGCCAACAAGGTCTAAGCATCATGGGAACTCCTTCAAGACTGTTGAAGACCATTTCAGGTCTAGCCTGGTCGTACCACACCTTAGTACAAATTACATTTGGTACTAAGGTCTGGATTTGCTCCATTGAGTTCCGTTTACAGGTGGGAGGGGGTAACTCCTTTTGCAGATTGAAACAATTGGATCTGAGTTTACCGTGACGTATGTAGAGCGCCCGAGTGAGTTATTAGCATTTAGCCTACCCGTCTCCTTTGCTGCTAACGGAGCCCGTGGGGAGTAGCGCCACAATCTTGACCAGCGATTACATTTGCTAAACATTCCTCTTGCTCCTGCTTCAATTTCTTGATAGAACCAGATCGGATTACTTTACTATCGCATTCTTTGCCAAACTACAACCTGCCCGTTCGGCGCAAACTCTTGACGTCACCGGCACCGATCTACAACATCCGCCTTCCGCGCTCTCTGAGTAGCGGAAGATTGTATTCGCTAACACAGGGACCAGACCCAGACGTTACATGCAGTGAAATGATGATTGAGCAGAGTGTTCGGATGGATAAGGCCAGGGTATTTCAGGTCCTCTTGAAGCTCATCCAGAGAATGCCAAGAGTGAAGCAGTATCAGAGCAAAAAGTGCTACTTTGAAGAACCAGAATATAACACATATTTTCAGTAATTTCATACTTTTTTTTTTCTTTTTCTTTTTTTTTACATAATTTCACATGAGTTCATTCATAGTTTTGAGGCCTTCAGTGTCGATCTACAATTTTCATAATCATTAAAATAAAAAACTCTTTGAATGAGAAGGTGTGTCCAAACTTTTGGTCTGCAATGTACGAGTAGTAGTTCGAGGTTCATTAGGTTTTCTGATAGATTGTACAAGTTTATTTTCATTTTTTTGTCAAGCAATCTTTCTCATTAGGGTCACGTGACATCACTGACTCCCCCACCTCTTGCTCCTCCTTCTCGAACCCTGAAAAAATGGTCAATCAACCTGAGAGATCCAAGATGGCCGTCGCTGTAGTTATGTTCACTTGCAGATGTTCTTTTTTTTTTTTTTTTTAATTAAATATTCAGATGTCAACTTGAGAAATGATTAGTGGTTAGTATTCCTCTCCCACCTCTGTTCATAGAAGCGGATAAAATGATAGATCAGATGGAACAAGACTGCCCCATCTCCCCATAAATATTTAACACTCTTACTCTTAATATTGATATCGCTAAAATGAATTTAAATCTTTTACTCTTCCAAATCCCTCTCTGCATAAATGATGTCTCCGGGTGCACGGGCAGCTGTGTCTTAGATCAGATTCCGTGGGCTTCCTGCTGTGATCAAAGCCTCTCTCCTCTTTTGATTTGGGTGTTTTTGGGTTGGCTCTTCGGAGTGCTTCGATTTTTCAGTTTTTATTCTTCCCCTGCTTCAAAGGCGGTTCAGGTTTTTACATTCAGAAAGACATGCAAGCCGTAAAATCAGGTTTGAGGCAACTTTTCTGTCAAACATTGAGTTCTAGTGAAAGTCCATTAAATACATCGAACTCTTAATATTCTGAAACCGTGGATATTATTTTTGATATATTTTGTACATTTCTCTATCGATCTAACACAGCGGTTCAATTCAGTTTGCTGTTGTGGTTTAGGGCGGTACACAAGTAGTCGTCTCAGGGGACTTCACAGAGTTGTTGATTTAGTCAGCAGCACATCAGAGAAACGGATCAAACTCAAATGTGATAATAACAGACGCATAGGAGCCATTGGTCCGTAGTCAGCAGAATCACCATGGTCCATAAATGTAGGGTAAAAGAGGGCCACAAGAGAACCAGGCTGGTCCAGGATCCAAACATCCTGGACTGTATAACTGTTTTGAGCCATTTTTTAAGTAAGTAATCTTTATTCATATAGCGCCTTTCTCAGACCAGACTCTCAAAGCGGTTTACTTCTGTTATTTTTGGGCATATAGGGTGTTAATTTGATTACATTTATTCTTCTATAGCCCTAAATCAAATTTGTCAACACCGATCAGAGAATCAAAACAGTGGAAAAACAAGAAATGGGAAAGCGCATAGAGCCATTGGTCCAATAGCGGCAGAGACCAATGTTCATAAGTGTTGACAAATGTTGCTGAATGTTGTGCGTCTTGGATCATCACCGCTGTCCTCGTAAAACCTCACAACCTCGCAAAGCTCTAACAGACCCTCCTGCATCAGCAAGAAAAACTCTGAAACCAGATTCAGATCTCTTTTCTTCATCCCCGTGTTATGACCGAGCTGAAAGGCTGAATAACAAAAGACCACCTCACTAGCTTCATTAGCAACATTAGCTACATTAGCAACATTAGCTACATTAGCTACATTAGCAACATTAGCAACACTAGCTGAATTTGTGACGTTCTAAAATAAATGGCTGTCTATACATTTATTTACAAATGTTTATACACAAATAAAGGTACCAAATGTCTATTTTTTGGGCTGAAGCTGGCTGAATGACACTCTGAACGTCTCTTTAGTGCACAGGGAGAAATCATGTAATGTTACAAATGTAGGCAACTGACTAGTTCCTCTGCCCTTGTTTCATGGTTTTGTTTTGTTTTCTGTCCACAAGAAAGAAGCAGAATGTGTTTAAATGTAATATGGAAGTTAAATAAACTTGTGCTGCTGCAGTTGAGCCTGTGTGAAAATCAAAAAAAAAAAAAACTTTCAGTATATGATAGAAAGTGTATTTCCAGTTGCTGTTCCAAAGTTTGAGTGCTAAGGCAAAAACACAGGAGGTTTCTCAAGGCTCCTGGGACCGGTGGTCTGAGCCGTATGTAGACTGGTGCCAGACTGGTCAGACCGGTTCGGGAGCAACGCCAAATAGTCAGTTTTTGGCCATACTCTTTTCTTTATAAGCTTTTGGAAACATACTCCGTGAAGGCTCTGCTCAAACCACAGATTAATATGTGGCTTGTCACTGTTGAGAGGGCGACAAACCTGAATAAATGGCTCTAAAAACAACTGAGTTTGTGAATGACGGGGGGAAACCACTACAGTATGGGTTAGGGTCATAACCTGAAAAGTCCAATATTGAAGGTTGTGTATATTTTTTTAATGTTTCTTTCCTCCTGTTTTCAGAGTGGCGGTGGTGTCCAAGTCTTTTGAAGGCCAGACCGATAAAACAGAAGAGTGGTACGGCACGCAGTACAAACAAGAGGCCATTTCAGACGAGACGATCAAGGTGAGAAAACTATTTTTCTAGAAAAGACACCAGTGGATGTCTGCGATTACGACTGATTTAATCTTGCACCCAGAACTATTTCAATGCGGTAAAGAGATGGATGATTGCATTCTTTCATCTACAAACATAAATTATTGGTGCATTTTATTTTATTTACATTTTATTTACATTTTATTTGTAATAATCAGCCTCTATCCCTGTGTTTTAGAGCTGTAAAAATGTTTTAGAAATGCAAAGATCTCTGTCCAAAAATAATCTTTAAGGAATGGAAGAAATATCTTAATTTGATTGCTTATTTTCAGTTTTAAAGTTGTGTTATTCAGGAGTTTATGAAAAAAAGAAATAGATATCCCATGTTTGTTCATACATTTCACTGTTTTTGGACCCTGGGTGTGTAAATAAAACCCTGTCCGACGGAGCCATGATTTTCTCAAAACAAACCCTTCACAATGACTTTTCCATGTTTTGTGGTTTTACATCTTTAATAAAAGGAAAAAAATGCCCCCTCCCACCCCAGAGTCTAGTTATGAGAGAAGTTTTCAAATATTTCATCCCTGAGCCTCACCCTGAGGTGCTCCTTGAATTCCCCCAAAGTTTAACCAGACACACAGAGTCCAGCATGTTCCACATCCTGGAGACCAGAGCGAGACACGCTCTCTGCATGATGTGGGCACAGGGCAGTGTCCCGTCTGGAAAAGCACAGCTGACCCAGAGCACATGGTACGGTAGGACTCTGTGGGTCGGCCTGGTCCCAGCGCAGCAGCGAGAGTAACCAAAGCATGCAAGAGCAAAGTTCCGCCTTGTTTGCAGTTGTTAGTCCGAGCGCTCTATAGTGCTCTGCTGTCAGGATATGGCAGATTTAGAATAAAGTGCAACAGTTTGAGAGTCTTACCTATGCCCCAGATCTCTGCTCAGGATCTGATGCTTTATGGATCTGAAGCAGGACTTTGTGGTGGTAGCTTTGATTTTACATCAATTTCCCATGTTACATCTGTTTCCATGTTTGCGTTTCAGAAATGGGGCAACGCGGATCTGAACGGGAAGTTTAAGCTACCCATGAAAAACGAGTTCATTCCCACAAACTTTGAGATCTACCCCCTGGAGAAGGACGTGCCCTCGGTCCCCAGTCTGATCAAGGTTTGTTTCCACATCCTGTTTGTTTCAGCACTTTAGGGCACGGTCACATAGGTTTTTACAAACGAACCAGGCCAAGTGGCCCGGATCGTCGCCACAGGGGTGTGAAATCAGCCCGTGGTCACATGAAAGTGTTTTCTGAACCGTGCCAGAGTAGTACAACGCCCGGTCCAGCTGGTGGCGCTAATAACTCCAGTGACTACCACGTTGTCAGAGTTGAGTTTCCGCTTTTTTTCCTGTTTACATTCTGCTACTGCTGCTATCAGGCTCGAGCATGCAATGCTTTGGTTGCATCAGAGCAGTGTGAACAAGTGTGAGATATGTCCTTCCTCAAAATGCAGTGGTGGGACACGTGTGTGTCTGTGTGTGCGGACACGGGAGCGCGCCTTTATAGTAACGAGTGTTAAGCGCTGAGAATGAATGAAAGACAGAAAAGTGGCTACGTGCGTGTGTGTGTTCTGGTGATTAATAAAGACTGATTCTTGAATGTCTGAAGTGTTGTTGCATTAGCACCACACTGAGAGCGAGGGTCAGGACAGAGGAGAGCTGTACCCGTTGGATATACCACAGTCCGGGGCTTCTATGAAAGGTTTAACACAGCGGAGAATACAAAAGTGCAGGAGAGACGTGTGTGAAAATGCGTGTCACAGGAAGACGTAATGTGACGCACAATATCAAGTCCTCCCCGCACCTTACCCCCCACTCCCCACCACCCGCCACACTGACCCCCCCTCATCTGCGCAGGGAAGCAGGCCCTGGCCGCAGTCATTAACCAGGCCAGAGCACGAGTCCAGGCACCGTGCTCTGGCGTGAATGCTGCGGTCAGATGGCACCTAAAGCCCGGATCTAATCGCAAAGCGGGCCCTGGCACACTTTAACCGGGCTTTAGGCACGGTGGCTGAGTGGATAGCACTCTCGCCTCTCAGCGAAGAAGGTCCTGGGTTCGAATCCTGGCCGGACCAGGGCCTTTCTGAGTGGAGTTTGCATGTTCTCCCCGTGCCTGCGTAGGTTTCCTCCGGGTGCTCCGGTTTCCCCTACCACTAAAAATATGTACAATAGTTCTGGCATGCGCTTCCTGTACTGGCGACCCCGCTCCCATCTCTGTGTGGAGTGAGAGGACAAGTGCCCAAAAAATAACAATTGTAAACCGCTTTGAGACTATATATAAATAAAGCTTACTTACTTACTTAGGCTGCGCATGTGACCGCAGCCTTAGTCTCTGCAGTTTTCCTCCGAGTCTCAACACTGTTCCTCTTCAAAACCAGCAAAAGCAGATGTCTTTTACTTCCATCTACACAATAATCACACACGTTTATGTTCAGTCACACTATAGTTTAGATCTCACTAATTAACAGCTAATTATGTTCTTTTGTAATTGGCGTTTGATTGGTATTTTTTAAACACTGGTTATATGTTGATTAACACCATGTAGAATTAGGGCTAAATACTAATTCAATTTCCCATGTGGTTTCTAGGGTTCACTAATTACCAAACAAATGGTTACGGCTAATTAAGTCTTTTCAAACAATCTTCCTCTGTTAAAGCGTTTAAAAGGAACATCAAAGTAAAAGTTTGTCGTTTTCTTGGATGCTTTAGTTTTTGTTTTCAGCCAAAACCCTTTCATTCGGTGAACTACTACTACTACTACTACTATTACTACTACTACATCTACATGACTGCTTCAAACTACAGACCTGGCTGTTTTTTGATTATTTTTTCTAAAGCAAAAGTAATACCTTGTAATTAACACAAATGCTAAAAAGTAACATTTAGCTTTTTAAGTGCTATCAATTTGAATTGTTTAATCGCTGTTAATCACATGAATGTGACCTGCCGGTGTAAGCGTTTCGCCTTCACACGTCCCTCTTCTCATTTAACTTTGCTTTGTTCTCTTTCTTCCAGGACACAGCGATGAGTAAAGTTTGGTTCAAACAGGACGACAAGTTCTTCCTCCCAAAGGCCTGTCTGAACTTCGAGTTCTTCAGGTACGCAGAATTTTTTTTTTTTAATGTAGGGAAACAGTGGCGACCTGTAAAATCCATTCAGGTTCGAGAGAGAATGTGATGCTGTCGGTCCGGGGTCTCCAACCTGTCGCTCCCCAAAAGATTTAGAATTTAACACAAGATCTGCAATTAATGAAATCATTACATACTTTTATTACGACTGTGAAAAGGAGTCTCCCTCAGGCTCTTCTGTCATATAAAAGTATCTCTCAGATTGATAAAGGTTTGAGATTCCTGCTGTAGGTATGTCAGACGACCACTATGTAGACGGAGTCAAACTAGTCCTCAAGGGGGTGGTGTGGCTGCAGGTTTTCATTCCAACCAAGCAGGAGCACACACACACACACACTTCATCATTGGAATTGGTTGGAATGACAACCTGCAGCCATATCGCCCCCTGGAGGACCAGTTTGACGGGGAAGGGCAAATGCAGTAAATATATACAGAATTAATATCTAGTTATAAAAGACTTATAGTAGTTTGTTAGTTCATGGACTAGAAGTTTCTAAATTCAAATGATATTGACTGACATTCATTTTTAATTCTATTGTATGAAGTTTAGTAACCAAAGTTCGATGTTAAGTATGTTCTGATTTCTGATGCATCTGTGTTTTAATTCTGCAGTGTGTGTGCGCGTGTGTGTGTGTGGGTGCGTGCGTGTGTGTGTGTGTGTGTGTGGTTAATCCTCTTCTGGAATGGTCTGTGTGTATTAATGTGTCTGTCTATTACTGTGTGTGTGTGTGTGTCAGTCTTCTGAAATGCCGTGTGTGCTGAACCTCTCTCTGCAGCCCCTTTGCGTACGTGGATCCGTTGCATTGTAACATGGCTTATTTATACCTGGAGCTCCTCAAGGACTCCCTGAACGAGTATGCATATGCAGCCGAGCTAGCCGGCCTCAACTACGACCTGCAAAACACCGTCTATGGGATGTATGTAAGTATCCGGCTCCTCTGTCCTCACCTCAGGCAAAACACTAAAGATAAGACTAATAAGTGCTTGAACCAAAATGTCTAGTGTCACTGAAGCAACAGCCACGTTGGTCTAATTCAGAGGGGTCAAACTGGGTCCAGGTTTTAGTTCCAACCAAGCAGGAGCACCTTAAACTCCGCCCATTTCCTCATGTATGTGTTTGTCCTCATGGTCTCTGTGGCTTCTGTGGTCACACTTTCATGAAGCAGAAGAAATGTCCAGAGTCTCTGTCAAACCTCTCGCCCGATCCTTGTAGTTTTCTGAGCTTCGCACACAAGATTTCTCAATGATGATTTGCAATTGGATAAACCACATGTCAATGATCTATTATCGAAGCACACGACTCCTCGCTGTTGTTTGGATCAGTCGCTTAAAACATCTATGAAATCCCGGCGATCCTGATTGGGTCATTATTTGTTGCTATCTTGAATGAGTTTGCATTGCCCTCAATCCCTGATCCTTGTTTGGAGCTCAGCCAAACGCCTCTGGTGGCGCATGACGGAACTACAAGTGTTTACGGGCTGTTAGGACACAACAGAACAGGCTGTAATGGCAGCTGTGATTTCAGTAAAAATGTAGTCATTGAAAGACTTTGAGGCGGCCCACTTGCAGCGCTGCAGTGAGATCACAAGCTACCATTGCATTGTGGGTAATGTAGTTTCAGCCACAGCCACGAAAAAGCATCTCTTGCAGCACGCGCAAAAGCGTTTTTTCACCATTTTCCCACGGGAGGGGCTAGTCTCTGTCATTCTGAAATAGCATCACAATGTTGATCACACAAAAAATGTCAACGGAGGAAATGGGCGTCACTACTTTTGTAATATTTACAGTCTATGGTCTTAACCTGAAGACTTTAGGAAATGGGCGGAGTCTGGTGGGCTCCTGCTTGGTTGAATATAAAACCTGCAACCACAATTTCTGTTGACTAGTTTGTCCCCCTGGTCTAATTGTTTTTGTTTCCATTCAAACTGAGAAATGAGTCTTCTCTCCATTTTTTTTTGAGTAAAACCTTAGATCTTGTACATGTTTCATCAACGAATCTTATTTTAATGCAGTCAAAAAATGGTGAGATGAGGAAAACCAGTTGATTCAAGCACTTACGACTTATTTCTAGTGTTGTGTCCCATAGGAAGTGTGATTGACGATTCTGTGACGTCTTCTTTGACGGCTGCAGTGACTCCAAGCTGTACAAAAACATGACTCGATCACATTCAAAGTCCCTTAATTCTTTTCCTTCATTGGCTCTGTGTTGTATTTCTCATTTCCCATTCGTCCCTCTTATCCACCTCCTTTCCCTAAACATTCTCAATGAAATGTTATTAGTTATTTTTACATTTCTCCTTTTTAATTTGGCTCCAGCCCAAAAGCACAGTCTGTAGCAGAGATGGCGTCCGTCCCGCTGGTGCTGCATATACATACTCTTTTAAAGCGTTCCGGTGTTGACCCGATCCCGGACTTTTTTTTTGGCTTTGATTTCACCCATGTCACTTCACTGTCTCCGTTGTTTTTGTGTTGTTTTCCATCAGTCGCTACCTTTACGCAGACCCCCTCCACTGCAACATGACCTACTTGTTGCTCAGATTACTCAAGGACGATTTAAATGAGTATGCTTATGCAGCGCGGCTGGCAGGGCTTCACTATGGAGTAGCCTCAGGGATGAATGCCATTCTCGTAAGTAACATCAAAGGGGGAGATGAGTGGACTGATGTGGGCTGATGTAGGCCAGCTCCTAACATTCTAACTTACTGCTGAGTGCCGTGGTGTGTCCTTAATATATGAATTATAATTGCATTCTTTGTGATCATAGAAAGAGATATTGTCTCTTTAATTGGTACTATCTCAGTAACTGTATTTGGGCAGAATGTGAATCATACGAGAAAGTTGTAACGCATGTTTTTGTGTGTTAATAATATGCATTGGTTTCATATAGAGCTTTACTCAGTCATTATTAATTCACTTCTACACTGTGGTGATAGCTACTGTAGCCACAGCTGCCCTGGGGGATATTGACAAGCGAGGCAACTAGTACGCCTTCTAATGTGGGTGAAGTGTCTTGCCTAAGGACACAGCGAAGGTTTAGCAAATTTACATCTGCCCCACTTTGATAATTGGATGAGGGAGCGGGAGGCTGGAGCAGGGGAGAGGGAGACCACTGTGGCACCTGGTGTTCCCAGAGGTCTCCCATCACAGTACTAACCAGGCCCTACCCTGCTTAGCTATAGAGGCTGGACAGTATCTGCTTACTAGTTGCAGCTTGTGCCACCAACAGGTGAAACACAGAGGCAAATATTATCATTATTATTTTGTTTTTTCTTGAATTGGGGAAAAATCATCTTGTTGGGAGTTGTTTTAGGACGCTGTGAAATATTTGAGGCGTTCCCAAGCCAGCGTAAAAATGTGTTTTGAATGAATGACTAAACTATATATGGGGTCGAAACCACATTAGTCCCAAGGCCTTTCTGAGTTTGCATGTTCTCCCCGTGCCCTATTAGTGTCACACTTCTAGACCCCTTCATGAGAAATGTATTAAACCTCGGTTAATGTTGAAGTTGGAAATGGAGCTTTGACTTCAGAGGTAATTTCTCTAGTTTTTTTGGATTGTTCCAGGAATATAAAGACTAAAACACAGACTTTTGACGCTTACTGAAATTTCTCCACTGTGAGACTAATAAAGGTTTATCTTATCTCTTACCATAGCTACCAGGAAGTCTCTTTTCTGCTTCCCTTTACCCCTATGTGAAAGTATAGGCTCTTAGGAATGCTGTGATGTCACATGAACCCAACCTATTCTTTCCCATGTAAAGTAGTGCACTAATAAACTTCATATGACAGATTACAGTGAATCCCATTGCTACAGCAGTGCAGCTCAATATCAAAAACCTTTTTAAATAGTTCCATTGTTGCCTCCCAAATTACAGTAGGCTAGTTCTAATGCCTCTGTAATGTGCTTGTATTGAGCAAAGCAGGTGAAAAATGAGCTCCTTCTTTAGTAGATTTAGTAAACTTCTTCGGTGTCTGCGTTTGGTTTTCCTCTCTGTCGCTAAGTCCTGAAACCCTCTTAAATCCAAGTCTCTGCATCGATTCTCCTCTCGTGGCTGCGTACAGAAGCCGTAACGATTTAGTTGAATATAGATTACGGCCTGAGCTTCTGAGACTGCGGCTACCTCAAGGTTAATGATGTCTTTGGGAATTCTCCTGTTCATGGGAGGACAGGAAAAGGCTCTGCACCAGGCGGGTCTCTGAAGAAGAGGCTCAAGCTGGGATGACTCTGCAAAGTTTTACTAGTTGTAAGTTTTAATGATTAAGGTCACAGCTGGAGAGGGTTTGATTCGAGGAGCTGACGGATGCAATATGCAAACGTTTGTATGGTGCTTGACTAGAAGTACTCATGGTTCATAGGAACTAGTAAGTAGAGAGAGGAAGGAGGGAGAGGCTGAAGAGGGAGAGAGGCTGAAGAGGGAGGGAGAGAGGCCAGAGAGGGGGAGAGGGAGGCTTCGCCCAATAAAGAGCTCTCTGAAGACCTGGGTTCAAGAATTTAACAAAAGCGGAGACCTGTTTTTTTTTTTTCATCTTAATTTTTTTTTGAGAAAGTTCAGATCAAATTTGACGGTGCTTTTATGCAGAAATGTGGGAAATTGCAAATCAGTCCACTGTTAGACTGTTGCTTAAACCACAACAGGTTATTTCGGTTGGATTGACAGTTTTCTGAATATTATTATTGGATCTCAAATCTGTGGAGCTGTGCATTGATTCTGTCTCACCACAGTCGGAGCAAATTCACATGAAAAGTTTGAGAACGGTTGATCCAAACGGAACAAGTCCATCGCTCATGTGTCTGTTGGCGTCGGTAAAGTCTGCTCTCTGTCTGCAGCTGTCAGTGAAAGGTTACAATGACAAACAGCACATCCTCCTCAAGAAAATCATCGAGAAAATGGCCACGTTCGAGATCGACGAGAGGCGCTTCGACATCATCAAGGAGGCGGTGAGCTCTCGTCCCACTCACATATGTTCAAAACACTGTCATCAGATAAATATATGTATAAATATTAGGGCTGTCAGAATTATCGCGTTAACTCACGTTAATTACATTTTTCATTAACGCGTTAAAAATAAAGTTATCGCATTAATGCATGTCTGAATGACCCGCCCATTTATCCATAATATCACTCAGAAGGCTGCGTGTGAGATGCATCGGCGCAGGTAGGCCTTCTGGGAACTCATGTTTTAAAAGATTACACGCGTCACCGCTGGGCTGTTGTTTGCTGTGAACTGAAGTCCGCCTCCTCCACGGCCGCTCTGGCTGTGAGCCGCTCACAACAACACGGCTGTGAGCCGCTCACAACAACACGGCTGTGTAACATGGTCATATAAGACCAAACACGCCACAGAACTATTCTCCTCATGTTTTGTTTGTGTCTTTGCAACCTGTACGTAACCTGTGCACGCCAATACACCGCTAAAGCGTCCGTGTCTCCTGCTGAAACGAAACTAAACTGAATTAAAGCTGGGGTACGTACATTTCCCCCTTTCATTAACAGCTCATGTTGGTTTTGCCCAAAAGCAAAGGGTTGTGAGCAAATCTAACAGATTTAAGTAAATTTGGTCTGAATGACAATGTCATTATATTTGATAATCTCATTTAACTTCAATTGGAGTGGATTGTAAATAGAATGTTTAAAATGCGATTAATCGTGAGTTAACTCATCATTACTGTGCGATTAATCAACAACAAAATGTTAATCGTTTGACAGCCCTAATAAATATATATGTATACTGGCTTTAAATGAGCGGTACAATTGCAAAGACTGTGAGGATGAGAGAGAGGGGGACAGTCCTGAGAGAGCGGGTGTAGAGAGGGCGTAGAGAGAGAGAGGGCGTGTAGAGAGAGGGCGTAGAGAGAGAGAGGGCGTAGAGAGAGAGGGCGTAGAGAGAGAGGGCGTAGAGAGAGAGGGCGTGGAGAGAGAGAGGGCGTAGAGAGAGAGAGGGCGTAGAGAGAGAGAGGGCGTAGAGAGAGAGAGGGTGTAGAGAGAGAGAGGGCGTAGAGAGAGAGAGGGCGTAGAGAGAGAGAGGGCGTAGAGAGAGAGAGGGCGTAGAGAGAGAGAGAGGGCGTAGAGAGAGAGAGGGCGTAGAGAGAGAGGGCGTAGAGAGAGAGAGGGCGTAGAGAGAGAGAGGGCGTAGAGAGAGAGAGGGCGTAGAGAGAGAGAGGGCGTAGAGAGAGAGAGGGCGTAGAGAGAGAGAGGGCGTAGAGAGAGAGAGGGCGTAGAGAGAGAGAGGGCGTAGAGAGAGAGAGGGCGTAGAGAGAGAGAGGGCGTAGAGAGAGAGAGGGCGTAGAGAGAGAGAGGGCGTAGAGAGAGAGAGGGCGTAGAGAGAGAGAGGGCGTAGAGAGAGAGAGGGCGTAGAGAGAGAGAGGGCGTAGAGAGAGAGAGGGCGTAGAGAGAGAGAGGGCGTAGAGAGAGAGGGCGTAGAGAGAGAGAGGGCGTAGAGAGAGAGAGGGCGTAGAGAGAGAGAGGGCGTAGAGAGAGAGAGGGCGTAGAGAGAGAGAGGGCGTAGAGAGAGAGAGGGCGTAGAGAGAGAGAGGGCGTAGAGAGAGAGAGGGCGTAGAGAGAGAGGGCGTAGAGAGAGAGGGCGTAGAGAGAGAGAGGGCGTAGAGAGAGAGAGGGCGTAGAGAGAGAGAGGGCGTAGAGAGAGAGAGGGCGTAGAGAGAGAGAGGGCGTAGAGAGAGAGAGGGCGTAGAGAGAGAGAGGGGTAGAGAGAGAGAGGGCGTAGAGAGAGAGAGGGCGTAGAGAGAGAGAGGGCGTAGAGAGAGAGAGGGCGTAGAGAGAGAGAGGGCGTAGAGAGAGAGAGGGCGTAGAGAGAGAGAGGGCGTAGAGAGAGAGAGGGCGTAGAGAGAGAGAGGGCGTAGAGAGAGAGAGGGTAGAGGAGGGCGTAGAGAGAGAGGCGTGAGAGAGGGCGTAGAGAGAGAGAGAGGGCGTAGAGAGAGAGAGAGGGCGTAGAGAGAGAGAGAGGGCGTAGAGAGAGAGAGAGGGCGTAGAGAGAGAGAGAGGGCGTAGAGAGAGAGAGAGGGCGTAGAGAGAGAGAGAGGCGTAGAGAGAGAGAGAGGGCGTAGAGAGAGAGAGAGGGCGTAGAGAGAGAGAGAGGGCGTAGAGAGAGAGAGAGGGCGTAGAGAGAGAGAGAGGGCGTAGAGAGAGAGAGAGGGCGTAGAGAGAGAGAGAGGGCGTAGAGAGAGAGGGCGTAGAGAGAGGAGAGAGGGCGTAGAGAGAGAGAGGGGGCGCAGAGAGAGAGGGGGCGCAGAGAGGGAGAGGGCGTAGAATTCTTGCAATGCCACAGTTAAATGTGTTTTATTAAAATGTTCCTGGTCTTCTGTCCTGCAGTACATGAGGTCCTTGAATAACTTCCGGGCGGAGCAGCCGCATCAACACGCCATGTACTACCTCCGGCTGCTCATGACCGAAGTGGCCTGGACCAAAGACGAGCTCCGAGACGCGCTGGACGGTCTGTCAATTATTTTATTATTCATTAAGAACATTTGACATGAACTCAAAAAAACACATGATAAAAACAAATTAAGTTCATGGACCATCCTTCGCCGGAAAAATAAACGACCGGAAATGGGTGAGAAACCTCGGAGGCTTACGGTGAGAGGGATCTGCTCCCACGGACAGGCTATAGATTCAGGCTGTAGAACGAGGACTGAGACTAGTATGTCATCGCACAACTATGACATCACACTTGGAGGCAATACTTTTGTTTTTAACTCATTTACTGCCAGTGGTTTTTGATGATTTTGTTGACTTTCAAGATCCACAGAATATTATGTGCTATGACTATATGAAATGTAAAAGCAGATTCTGAGAGACTGAACTGTCTACTTTTATCAGCAAAAATAAGTTAGTTTCTAGCTAGTTTTGTTCTCCTGTAATCCCCAGTCGAATGCGGGGAAGTTTGACAGAAATCACCAAGACAAACACGTCAATGGCAGCCAATGAGTTAAACTGCTAGCATGTACAGACGCTAACATAAAACTACATATTGCTTGCACACGGTACGGTTTTGTGATCTCTTCTCCGTTTCTTTTGCAGACGTGACTCTCGCTCGACTCAAGGCTTTTATTCCTCAGCTGTTGTCACGGTTACACATAGAAGCCCTCATCCACGGAAACATACTGAAGGAGGTCAGCTGACACTTTTATCCTTTACACAGACTGTGTTTGAGGAGTGGACTGACAGAGTGTGACGTCACCTCAGTGCCTTAACGCAGAAGAAGCAGATGTCAGCATGAAGATAGCTGGAGCCAATTTCCTTTTTATTTGGGTTTTTAAAAAGTGTTAGCACCATAGCAGATTTAGACATGTTGCTAAGATAGTTGCTGAGGCAAGTTGGAGTTTTCCCCCCGTACGTGAAGGCCTCTTATTGTCAATGCCAGAATAATATAAAAACCCTTGGAGAAGAGGGCACGAAACCACGGATTATTCAAGCAAAAGTTGAGGCAAAACTTTAGCAAAACACGTCACTGAGCTAGCGTGTTAGCATTATCATCTGTATACAGTCTATGATCCTTCGCTGTTAGTATGACTGTTGTGTCCCTGTGTAAGAAACAAAATGATTAATATTATAATTATGCTAACAGGTAGATGATTCTTGGGTGTGCAGGGATGTAAAGATATATAATAGTATGCCCCCCGCCGGGTTAGAGTACAAAGCTGTTGATTCGCCAACAACAAAGATTGTAGACCCAGGACTGAGGCTGCAGACCCAGGACTGAGGCTGCAGACCCAGGACTGAGGCTGCAGACCCAGGACTGAGGCTGCAGACCCAGGACTGAGGCTGCAGACCCAGGACTGAGGCTGCAGACCCAGGACTGAGGCTGCAGACCCAGGACTGAGGCTGCAGACCCAGGACTGAGGCTGCAGACCCAGGACTGAGGCTGCAGACCCAGGACTGAGGCTGCAGACCCAGGACTGAGGCTGCAGACCCAGGACTGAGGCTGCAGACCCAGGACTGAGGCTGCAGACCCAGGACTGAGGCTGCAGACCCAGGACTGAGGCTGCAGACCCAGGACTGAGGCTGCAGACCCAGGACTGAGGCTGTAGATCCAGGACTGGGCCAGTAGCTGCTCTCCTGTCCCTCTGTAACTGGTCTGGTCTGATCTGGTCTGGTTTGGTTTCAGTCTGCTTTGGAGATGATGCAGATGGTGGAGGACAAACTGATCGAACACGCTCACACCAAACCTCTGCTCCCGAGTCAACTCATCCGCTACAGAGAGGTGCAGGTGCCAGACGGTAAGACACATACGCACATATGTTTACACACACATGTTTACACACACATGTTTACACACACACACACACATACACACATACATTAAATAATTTTGCAATATTTGGGGCCACAATTCACTATCATTGCAATTCTTACATAGCGTGATTCAGCGAGTGTTGTGGATTGATTCTGTGATATATTTTCAGATGCATGTCCTTCATAAAATTCAAAAGCATTACAGAAATTGAGGACATACAAAAATATACAAACTGCTCAACATTTTTATCATTTTTGGTTTTATCATTTATTATGGTATTTTCTGAATCGGCGACCTCGCACAAGAAGTGGTGAGCTCCCGGCAAATCACTTCAATAATTCAAATATAATAGACTAGAGTCACAAAGACATCATCGAGAAACATAAACCTCAGACGTAAATTATCAGAGTAAACAAAAACGTGTGTGTGTTTGTGTGTGTGTGTGTGTGTAGGCGGCTGGTACGTGTATCAGCAGAGGAACGAGGTCCATAATAACTGTGGGATCGAGATCTACTATCAGACCGACATGCAGAGCACCCACGACAACATGCTGCTGGAGCTGTTCTGTCAGATCATCTCTGAGCCCTGCTTCAACACGCTGAGGACCAAAGAGCAGCTCGGTAACACACTTTTACACACTCTCCTTCAGAATCCACACACTGCTGTCAGATGTCTGCAACTCCACTTGTAGTTTTTGAGAAGTATCATCTATAGTAAGTAGATAAATATGTTTAAAATGGTCTCTCCACTTGAAATAATCCTCACCTGTAAGATTTCCTGAAGGAGAATAGTTGGACCAGTGATGAGAGGCCACAGCTAAGATTTAGATTAATTTCGACCCAATCAGAAATCTGGGGCGGGGCCTACATCAATCTTTACAATTTGAATAGTAACTGACCTTCACTTTTACAGCTGAAAATTAAACTTATTTTTTATGTCCAATTTGCAGTGAGTTTTGGTTAAGGATTCTTGTATACAAAACATTGTTGTAGAATCGATTCATTTTGACCTTTTGTTGACTTGGAGCTTAAACCTTTAACCCTTTAAGCGCCAAAGTCGCAATATTGCGACAAGCAACATTGCTCACTTAAACAGGCTGTATGTAAAAATGTGGTGCAGAATCTTGTTAATACTTGTCACCAGGGGTTAGTGGACATGTGTGCCTGTAATATGAGCAGCGTTTGTGGGTGTGGTTATATTGAAAGTTTTAGAGTAAATTAAGTGCGGCGCGGAGGTGAAGCAGCAGCGGTAGAGCTGAGAGGAGCGAGAGCAGAGCAGAGGGAGAGAGTGTTTTTTATTTTACTGACGAGGTCTTCAGTACCAGAGAAGTACTTGGTCTGGTACTGGCTCACTCAGATTCAGAGGAGGAAGACACGCAGGTGTCCAGTGAAGCAGACACGGACATTATTGGTGACGGGGAGACCGCGCCGTAGTCCACAATCAGCCCCTGTGCAGCGGCTGCTTGTCCTCCGTGTGGCCGCGGTAGAAGCATTCTGTGAACGCCAAGCAGGGTCCGTGGTGGAGGGGACAGGGGCATCATAACACCAGGCATGTGGGAGAAAGTAGCGGGGGTAAACATCCACGGGGAACACGGGAGACGCTGGAGAAGTCTCAGGAGAGCCACGGGAAAAAAACACATCGCTAATCACGTTCACTGCCTTTACCAACAGTGATGATGAGGATGAAGGCAGTTCTTGAGAGAAAATAATCCACAAAAGTGGATCAGAAGTGTTGAAGAGCCTGTTGTTTCTTGTTTAGACGATCTGACATGTTCTGTAGCCCATTCATTTCATCTCTCTGTTTCTAAACAATACAATACAATACACAATTTATTCTTGTATAGCCCTAGGTCACAACAGAAGT
>OZ035835.1:4934957-5150956 GCA_964034765.1 Knipowitschia caucasica | reverse complement strand
TACATGGCTCTCTGCATTTCTCTCTTGTATATTTCAGTCTGCTCTCAACAGCACACTTTGGACAACTCTGCTCATTAAATATAAATGTTGAATCTCACAAAAGCCTGAAGTCGTTCAGACTCAGAGTGAAAGGAGCGGAAAGTGGAAATGGGCCAAATGAGTTCAGGTAATGAGAGAGTCCAGGAGCAGGAAGTGACGGCTGCAGCTCCAGTCTGGTGTCTCTCTGGTCTCTCTCTCTCTAGTCTATCTGGTCTCTCTCTCTCTAGTCTATCTGGTCTCTTTCTAGTCTATCTCTTTGGTCTCTCTCTCTAGTCTCTCTCTGGTCTCTCTCTGGTCTCTTTCTGGTCTCTCTCTAGTCTCTCTCTAGTCTCTCTCTGGTCGCTCTCTGGTCTCTCTCTGGTCTCTTTCTGGTCTCTTTCTGGTCTCTTTCTGGTCTCTCTCTGGTCTCTCTCTGGTCTCTCTCTGGTCTCTCTCTGGTCTCGCTCTAGTCTCTCTCTGGTCTCTCTCTGGTCTCGCTCTAGTCTCTCTCTGGTCTCTCTCTGGTCTCTCTCTGGTCTCTCTCTGGTCTCTCTCTGGTCTCTCTCTGGTCTCTCTCTGGTCTCTCTCTGGTCTCTCTCTGGTCTCTCTCTGGTCTCTCTCTGGTCTCTCTCTGGTCTCTTTCTGGTCTCTTTCTGGTCTCTTTCCGGTCTCTTTCTGGTCTCTCTCTGGTCTCTCTCTGGTCTCTTTCTGGTCTCGCTCTAGTCTCTCTCTAGTCTCTCTCTAGTCTCGCTCTAGTCTCTCTCTAGTCTCTCTCTGGTCTCTCTCTGGTCTCTCTCTGGTCTCTCTCTGGTCCCTCTCTGGTCTCTCTCTGGTCCCTCTCTGGTCTCTCTCTGGTCTCTCTCTGGTCTCTCTCTGGTCTCTCTCTGGTCTCTCTCTGGTCTCTCTCTGGTCTCTCTCTGGTCCCTCTCTGGTCCCTCTCTGGTCCCTCTCTGGTCTCTCTCTGGTCTCTCTCTGGTCTCTCTCTCTTGTCTCTCTCCCTTCACTAAGAAGCCACATATGTCCTGCTGTTATCCAGGTAATGAGAGCGATTGAGGAGGAGTCTTTCCTCACTTTTGAATTGTTTCATCAGTTTTATTCCAGAGAAACGGGTCATCGCGACGCGCCGCTTCCAAATGTGATGAAAATGTCAAATTTATTCATCACGGTAAAAGTAGGGACTGAGAAAATACGCCATAATCGTCCGACCAACTTCTGCCTTCTCTCATATGCTAACGGTAAAGGTCTGTGCTGATGAGTTCAATTCCATTTACTTTAGTGACAAAGTGGTTCGATTCCTCAACAACAGACCAGAGAATCAGTCAGTACACAGAACAACAGACCAGAGAATCAGTCAGTACACAGAACAACAGGAAGTGCAATAATATGTTTTTTGAGTGTGCAATTCTCTTTTGCAGTGTGCTCCGACAGCACCTCGTCATGTGAGAGCTACAGTAGTATCACATGGCAATTTAATTTAATTAATTGGAAATTTAATTTATTTAAAGTCGGAAGAAAAAACTTTTGAGGTCTTCCCGTAGCCCTCAGTCTTGGTCCTCTCTGGTCTCTCTCTCTCTGGTCTCTCTCTCTCTGGTCTCTCTCTAGTCTCTTTGCTTGATCTCTCTGGTCCGTTCCTGATCTTTCTCTCTGGTCTCTCTCTGGTCTTTCTCTAGTATCTCTGGTCTCTCTCTTTAGTCTCTCTTTCTGGTTTCTCTCTCTCTCTGGTCTCTCTATCTCTGGTCCCTCTCTCTGGTCTCTCTCTCTCTAGTGTCTCTCTGCTCTCTCGCTGGTCTTTCTCTAGTCTCTCTCTCTAGTCTCTCTCTCTTTAGTCTGTCTCTCTGGTCTCTCTCTAATCTCTCTCTAGTCTCTCTCTAGTGTCTCTCTGCTCTCTCTCTGGTCTCTCTCTGGTCTCTCTCTGGTCTCTCTCTCTCTAGTGTCTCTGCTCTCTCGCTGGTCTCTCTCTAGTCTCTCTAGTCTCTCGCTAGTCTCTCTCTAGTCTCTCTCTCTCTAGTGTCTCTCTGCTCTCTCGCTGGTCTCTCTCTAGTCTCTCTCTAGTCTCTCTCTAGTCTCTCTCTGGTCCCTCTCTCTCTAGTGTCTCTCTGCTCTCTCGCTGGTCTCTCTCTAGTCTCTCTCTAGTCTCTCTCTGGTCTCTCTCTCTCTAGTGTCTCTCTGCTCTCTCGCTGGTCTCTCTCTAGTCTCTCTAGTCTCTCGCTAGTCTCTCTCTAGTCTCTCTCTCTCTAGTGTCTCTCTGCTCTCTCGCTGGTCTCTCTCTAGTCTCTCTCTAGTCTCTCTCTGGTCTCTCTCTCTCTAGTGTCTCTCTGCTCTCTCGCTGGTCTCTCTCTAGTCTCTCTCTGGTCTCTCTCTGGTCTCTCTCTAGTCTCTCTCTGGTCTCTCTCTGGTCTCTCTCTGGTCTCTCTCTGGTCTCTCTCTAGTCTCTCTCTGGTCTCTCTCTGGTCTCTCTCTGGTCTCTCTCTGGTCTCTCTCTAGTCTCTCTCTAGTCTCTCTCTGGTCTCTCTCTAGTCTCTCTAGTCTCTCTCTAGTCTCTCTCTCTCTAGTGTCTCTCTGCTCTCTCGCTGGTCTCTCTCTAGTCTCTCTCTAGTCTCTCTCTGGTCTCTCTCTCTCTAGTGTCTCTCTGCTCTCTCGCTGGTCTCTCTCTAGTCTCTCTCTGGTCTCTCTCTGGTCTCTCTCTAGTCTCTCTCTAGTCTCTCTCTAGTCTCTCTCTAGTCTCTCTCTGGTCTCTCTCTGGTCTCTCTCTGGTCTCTCTCTGGTCTCTCTCTAGTCTCTCTCTAGTCTCTCTCTGGTCTCTCTCTAGTCTCTCTAGTCTCTCTCTAGTCTCTCTCTGGTCTCTCTCTGGTCTCTCTCTAGTCTCTCTCTGGTCTCTCTCTAGTCTCTCTCTAGTCTCTCTCTGGTCTCTCTCTAGTCTCTCTCTAGTCTCTCTCTAGTCTCTCTCTCTCTAGTGATACCTATCAGACCAAGTGATGCTGGTAGTATCTGATCTGAGCTAATGCTGGTCCAGTGTTTGTTCGCGCATCACTGAAATACTTCCCCGTTTCAGCCAATCACATGTTGTTTTTGCTAATTCAAAAATCCACTTCCCACAAACCATTTAACACGTAATGGCCGCCCTCCGCTTGATTTTTTCCGTTCTCGCCGCGCATCTGTAAATCATTATGTTTTTAAAAGAGAGGTTTCCAGCACAGTGAGCTCATGTCCACTCTGTTCTGTCCTTTTTTATTTCATTCTTGTGACGTTTTGGCAAAAGCCGGAGGAAAAGCTGAGTCCTCTGAGTTCACTGCTGCGGCGACCGGAGCGAGTAAACAAAGCTTCTAGAGTGTTCTCTGAGTTATGAATGAAACTGGACTGAAGCTACAATTTGGCAGAAACAGGCCGGTTTATAGTGGTCTTTCCCCAGTCTTGGTCCTCTCTGGTCTCTCTCTCTGGTCTCTCTCTCTTGTCCCTCTCTCTGGTCTCTCTCTGGTCTCTCTCTCTGGTCTCTCTCTCTGGTCTCTCTCTCTGGTCTCTCTCTCTGGTCTCTCTCTCTGGTCTCTCTCTTTTCCCTCTCTCTGGTCTCTCTCTGGTCTCTCCCTTTGGTCTCTCTCTTGTCCCTCTCTCTGGTCTCTCTCTTGTCCCTCTCTCTGGTCTCTCTCTGGTCTCCCCCTTTGGTCTCTCTCTCTGGTCTCTCTCTCTGGTCTCTCTCTCTTGTCTCTCTCTCTTGTCTCTCTCTCTGGTTTCTCTCTTGTCCCTCTCTCTGGTCTCTCTCTTGTCCCTCTCTCTGGTCTCTCTCTTGTCTCTCTCCGGTCTCTCGGCTCTTTCGCTTGTCTCTCTCTCTCTGGTCTCTCTCTCTGGTCTCTCTCTCTCTGGTCTCTCTCTCTGGTCTCTTTCTGGTCTCTCTCTCTGGTCTCTCTCTGGTCTCTCTCTGGTCTCTCTCTCTGGTCCCTCTGTGGTCTCTCTCTCTGGTCTCTCTCTGGTCTCTCTCTCTGGTCTCTCTCTCTGGTCTCTCTCTGGTCTCTCTCTGGCCCCTCCTGGTCTCTCTCTGGTCTCTCTCTGGTCCCTCTCTGGTCTCTCTCTGGTCTCTCTCTGGTCTCTCTCTGGTCTCTCTCTGGTCTCTCTCTGGTCTCTCTCTGGTCTCTCTCTGGTCTCTCTCTGGTCTCTCTCTGGTCTCTTTCTTGTCTCTCTCTCTGGTCTCTCTCTCTGGTCTCTCTCTCTCTGGTCTCTCTCTCTGGTCTCTTTCTGGTCTCTCTCTCTGGTCTCTCTCTGGTCTCTCTCTGGTCTCTCTCTCTGGTCCCTCTGTGGTCTCTCTCTCTGGTCTCTCTCTCTGGTCTCTCTCTCTGGTCTCTCTCTGGTCTCTCTCTGGCCCCTCTCTGGTCTCTCTCTGGTCTCTCTCTGGTCCCTCTCTGGTCTCTCTCTGGTCTCTCTCTGGTCTCTCTCTGGTCTCTCTCTGGTCTCTCTCTGGTGTCTCTCTGGTCTTTCTCTGGTCTCTCTCTAGTCCCTCTCTGGTCTCTCTCTAGTCTCTCTCTAAAACAGTAAAACCATGAAGGGACATGTCTGAATGCGATAACCTGTATTCGCTCGTGAATAGAAGTTGACGAGGCACAAACTCAGGTGTTTTCTGCGCCCCGGAATTCTGAAATTCTGCAAGTCAGACGTGACGAGACTGCGGCGTCCTGACGAGAACAGAGTGTACCAGCGCTGGCACCAGCGCTGGCACCAGCGCTGGCACCAGGAGCACAACGGGAACCAGAGGAGACACTGAGGAGACATGAAGGACGCACACTTTAGCTACATCTCGACTACACACTGCTAAAAGAAATGACAAAGTTGTTTTATCTTGAAATGATTCTTCTCTCCCTGGTCTCTCTCTCTGATCTCTCCCTGGTCTCTCTCTCTGATCTCTCCCTGGTCTCTTTCCCACATCTCTCTCTAGTCTCTTTGGTCTGAGAATGAGACCAAAGGGAGAGACCAGAGAGAGTCAGAGAGAGACCAAAGTGAGAGACCAAAGAGAGAGTCGGAGAGAGACCAAAGTGAGAGACCAGAGAGAGTCAGAGAGAGACAAAAGTGAGAGACCAGAGAGAGAGCAGAGTGAGACCAAAGGGAGAGACCAGAGTGAGAGACCAAAGAGAGAGTCAGAGAGAGACCAAAATGAGAGACCAGAGAGAGTTAGAGAGAGACAAAAGTGAGAGACCAGAGAGAGAGCAGAGTGAGACCAAAGTGAGAGACCAGCGTGAAAGACCAGAGGGAGACCAAAGTGAGAGACCAGAGAGAGAGACCAGAGAGAGAGCAGAGTGAGACCAAAGGGAGAGACCAGAGTGAGAGACCAGAGAGAGACCATAAACAACTTGACAGACAAGCTGCGTTTTTTTGTAAGTCAATCGGAGCCAGAGCAAACCTTTGAGCAAAACTTCCCCTGTGAGCGCTTCCCTATTGGGTTTCATTGAGCCAGCGGGTTAGCCCTTTCCATCTACAGTAAAAACAGGCTGTAGTTTGGACCCATGAGACTTCACGTTGCAAAAAAACTGGCAATTTTCTATTTCTTTTCTGCCGACTTTTTCTGCCTTGTTTTCTCCACTCTCTACAAAATCTCTCTCTTTTCACCGACACTCGACTCTTCAGAGATGAACTCTATTTTCGCGGTGTTGGTGGAGAGAGAGAGAAGCCGCTGGGTCTGGACCATCTTTTCTTTAATGGCTTTGACTCTGCCTCTCGCTCCCTCTGCACCGGTCCTGAATTATTGAAATGTGCAGAGTGGATGCTTTCTCCAAAACTTTTCACCTGCAGAAGCCCCACTCTCTCTGTCTCTCTCTGGTCTCTCTCTCTGGTCTCTCTGAGAGTCTCTCTTTCTCTCTCTCTCTCTGGTCTCTCTGAGTCTCTCTCTCTGAGTCTCTCTCTGGTCTCTCTGTGGTCTCTCTCCTCCTCAGTCTCTCTCTGGTCTCTCTGTGGTCTCTCTCCTCCTCAGTCTCTCTCTGGTCTCTCTGTGGTCTCTCTCCTCCTCCGTCTCTCTCTGTGGTCTCTCTCTCTCTGGTCTCTCTCTTCCTCTGTCTCTCTCTTCCTCTGTCTCTCTCTGGTCTCTCTCTGGTCTCTCTCTGGTCTCTCTCTGGTCTCTCTCTGTGTGTCTCTCTGAATCTCTCTCTCTGAGTCTCTCTCTGGTCGCTCTCTGGTCTCTCTGTCTCTCTCTGGTCTCTCTCTCTGTCTGTCTCATCTTCTTTCTCTTTCTCTCTCTTTTCCAACACTGAATTGTTCATGGCTCGCTGCAGGAGAGGAGCACTTGAGGCCGAGGTGAAAGACGAGACGTGGTGAAACACAGGATCAGACTCAGAGAGAGACAGATTCAGAACCGTTAGAAACTATTTTATTGATTCAAATCTATCGTTTTGTTCCATGATCAGAGTCGTCTCCATCAGAGAGAGTTGGGCTGGCCTTGGATTGGTCTGGGACTTGTCTTGGACCGGTCCTGGACTGGTCCTGGACTGGTCCTGAACTGGTCTTTGACTGGGTCTTGGATTGGTCTTGGGCTGGACTTTTACTGGTCGACACGGTGGCTGAGTGGATAGCACTCTCGCTTCTCAACAAGAAGGTCCTGGGTTTGAATCCCGGTCGGAACAGGGCCTTTTTGAGGGGAGTTTGCATGTTCTCCCCGTGTCTGTGTAGGTTTCCTCCGGGTGCTCCGGTTTCCCCTACCACTAAAACCATGTACAATAGGTCTGTGCCTCCTGCACTGGCCCCGCTCCCATCTCTGTGTGGAGTGACAGACAAATGCCCACAATTGTAAACCGCTTTGTGATGGTCTGGTCTGGTCCTGGTCTGGTCTGGTCCTGGTCTGAGCTTGGTTTTCCTTCATGCCTTTATGTATAAATGACTCACTTTTCATTAAACGGTCAAAATGACTGCTCTGGGTGTTCTGGAGCTCTCGGACTGGTCTCCTTTAACCCGGTATGGCCCTGCTGTGTTTGTTTGTAGGTTACGCGTTCCTGCTGTTCCAGGAGGAGAGCTCGGTCCAGGCTCTGATCGACTCCTGCATCGAAGAAGAAAACAAACTGTATCTGTGCGTCTCCAGCCCCACCATCAAGGACAAACCAGTGAGTATTTACAGAGCATCAGGACCATGTGTGACGGAGCTAAGACAAGTTTTCATTTATATTTCTTCGTCCGTCCCACTGCACTTTTCTAATGTGGTCCACTTTATATACTGTATATATTTACCAATTTCAATGTATTTTTGTATTGCCCTAAATCACAGCAGCAGTCGTCTTGGAGGGCTCTCTCTGGTCTCTCTCTGGTCTCTCTCTGGTCTCTCTCTGGTCTCTCTCTGGTCTCCCTCTAGTCTCCCTCTGGTCTCTCTCTGGTCTCCCTCTGGTCTCCCTCTGGTCTCTCTCTGATCCTTCTCTGGTCTCTCTCAAGTCTCCCTCTTTTTGTCTCTCTATCTGTTCTAGATCTCATGGTCTCTATATCTGTCCTCTCTTTCTTGTCTCTCTCTCTGGTCTCTTTCTGGTCTCTCTCTGGTCCCTCTCTCTTGTCCCTCTCTCTGGTCTCACTCTCTGGTCTCTCCCTGGTCCCTCTCTCTTTCTCTGGTCTCTCTCTCTCTTTGGTCTCTCTCTCTCTTTGGTCTCTCCCTCTCTCTGGTCCCTCTCTCTGGTCTCTCTCGCTGGTCTCTCTCTCTGGTCCCTCTCTCTGGTCCCTCTCTCTGGTCCCTCTCTCTGGTCCCTCTCTCTGGTCCCTCTCTCTGGTCCCTCTCTCTGGTCCCTCTCGCTGGTCTCTCTTGCTGGTCTCTCTCGCTGGTCTCTCTGGTAAAGATGAAGAATGATTTCATTTCAAAATGCTGTTCTCTGGTAGATCTGTGCAGTGTTGTCTCTGTGGGATGGAGACAGATGGAGCTTTACTCTGAATCATTATCACAGGTGCAAAAGATAGGGAGAGAGAGAGGAGGGAGAGAGAGTGGAGAGAGAGAGAGGGGGGAGAGAAAGTGAGAGAGTGGAGAGATAGGAGGGAGAGAGAGACCACAGACATCTGACCTCAGAACAGTGGAAAAATCCTTTCTGCTCTCTCTCTCTCTCTCTTTGCTCTCTCTCTCTCTTTGCTCTCTATTTCTCTCTCTTTGCTCTCTCTCTCTCTCTTTGCTCTCTATCTCTCTCTCTTTGCTCTCTCTCTCTCTTTGCTCTCTCTCTCTCTTTGCTCTCTATCTCTCTCTCTTTGCTCTCTCTCTCTCTCTTTGCTCTCTATCTCTCTCTCTTTGCTCTCTCTCTCTCTTTGCTCTCTATCTCTCTCTCTTTGCTCTCTCTCTCTCTCTTTGCTCTCTCTCTCTCTCTTTGCTCTCTCTCTCTCTTTGCTCTCTATCTCTCTCTCTTTGCTCTCTATCTCTCTCTCTTTGCTCTCTCTATCTCTCTCTCTTTGCTCTCTCTATCTCTCTCTCTTTGCTCTCTATCTCTCTCTCTTTGCTCTCTCTCTCTCTCTTTGCTCTCTCTCTCTCTCTCTTTGCTCTCTCTCTCTCTCTCTTTGCTTTCTCTCTCTCTGACTTAAATTTCGACACATTCCTGTTTTCCGTGGTTTGAAAAGCCGACACGGGTCTAAACAACACGCCTGGGACAAAACAGTTGTCCTGGAGCAACATCTCTGAACATCAGGTGTTTGTTGACGGAGCTAAAAACTGCTGCAGGTCTGTTTCGATGAGCCGACATTGCTGTAACCATGGTAACGGCTCAAAAAGGTTGTTTCTCTGGTGGTTAAAGGCCCGCTGCTGTGCTTTTCTTCTTCCAGGTTCAGATTCGTCCGTGGAACCTCGGCGACAGTGACTACGTGATGGACGGGTCTCAACCTCTGGACCCGAGGAAAACCATATTTGTGGGAGGAGTCCCGCGGCCGCTCAGAGCAGGTCAGAGCAACGCAAAATTCTATTCCATTCATTTTTGCACCAATTTGTTTTTTTTCCTCAGATTAGAGAAACAGTTCACACACAGGAAATGCATTAATAACAGAAAACAACTATTATTGTAGTTGTCATTTTTATGTGGTCCTCTGCCTTGCGAACCCACAGTCTTTGAGATCATAAACACAAGTTAACTGTTTGTATAAACCCTCAGTCGTACAGGGATTAGTCCAAGAAAAGGAAGGTTTCTCACCATCATCTGTACTTCTTAGCAGGTTTTCCCGACGTTTCGTCCTCAAACCAAAGGACTTCTTCAGGGAATGAATTCTCAGACCGCGTGTTGGAGATTTATAACCTATGGGTGTGGTTAGCCACACCCTAATCCTGATACTAACTCAAACCATCTAAGGTCTAGACCTTGAGATCTGAAAATATATCTGGAATATATAACATGTAATTACACAACCACTTCTCCCCATCCTCAAACCACTAACTACTTGGGTTTCATATGACGTCAGGGCAGCGGCGCGAATAACAAACGTAGGACAGGACGTGACGTACCCTGGCGGTGCAGTCTGCCGGGTTTATACACGGAGATATAGTAGAAGAAGAAGTGGTTTATACACGGAGATATAGTAGAAGAAGAAGTGGTTTATACACGGAGATATAGTAGAAGAAGAAGTGGTTTATACACGGAGATATAGTAGAAGAAGAAGTGGTTTATACACGGAGATATAGTAGAAGAAGCATCTTTTTGTGCGGTGTACGCTTGTAGCAACCGCACAAATAGAGAAAGAGAGAGTTTGTTCATGTTCCAACTGTGGTCTCATATAAAGGAGGACACTTTTAAAAAATCACTGGAATGAGGCGAGGTGGATCAAGGCTTTCCCAGATAAGCGCCCCCTGCAGGCCACCCCAATGAAACGCAGCAATTTCTTCTGTTTTTCTTTCCAAAAATGCCCGAAATCAAGACTCTTTTGAGAAATATTTGTTAGTGCTCCTTTAGAATTGAGTCTCCGCGATAAAGACTGTTCCAACAACCGTACAGCGTGCAGGAGGAGAGCCTTTTGACTCCAAAACAGACTTTACATGGTTTTCAATGAGAGAAAAACTGAGTCGTCCCACCTCTGCTCATGCGCCCCCTACAGGACAGTTTAATGAAACCCAAGAATAGACTCTTTAACTGTCTTTGTAGATTCATTCTCAAATATCCGCATCACACACATCCATGCTTTCTTTACACATACCTTCACTGGATGCACTTATTATTTAAATATATTCATTTTAGTTGTTTTTAAAACCGTTTTTTGGCACCTTTTTGTTAAAAAGAAATAATGGCCGGTAGAACGTTTTGAAATAACATTCAAGAGCATTCTACTGCTGCTGTGAGGAGCGTGTCATAAACATAAACATCTCTAGCGTGCGTAAACCCTGTGTTTCTGTTTGTGGTGCAGCGGAGTTGGCGATGATCATGGACCGGCTCTACGGAGGGGTGTGCTACGCCGGCATCGACACGGACCCAGAGCTGAAGTATCCGAAGGGAGCGGGACGAGTGGCCTTCTCCAACCAGCAGAGCTACATCGCCGCCATCAGCGCCCGCTTCGTGCAGCTGCAACACAACGACATCGACAAGAGGGTGAGACGGACGCACAACTACACACGCTACACCACACTACAATAGATGCAGAGGATCGGAAAGATACAGATTACAATTTTTTTACTTTGGCAAAACACAAATCAGAGAATCAATACTAAGAAACACATAGAGAGGACTGAGGCTTTAGATCCAGGACTGAGGCTGTAGATCCAGGACTGAGGCTGTAGACCCAGGACTGAGGCTGTAGATCCAGGGACTGAGGCTGTAGATCCAGGACTGAGGCTGTAGATCCAGGGACTGAGGCTGTAGATCCAGGACTGAGGCTGTAGACCCAGGACTGAGGCTGTAGATCCAGGGACTGAGGCTGTAGATCCAGGACTGAGGCTGTAGACCCAGGACTGAGGCTGTAGATCCAGGGACTGAGGCTGTAGATCCAGGACAGAGGCTGTAGATCCAGGGACTGAGGCTGTAGATCCAGGACTGAGGCTGTAGATCCAGGACTGAGGCTGTAGATCCAGGGACTGAGGCTGTAGATCCAGGACTGAGGCTGTAGATCCAGGACTGAGGCTGTAGATCCAGGACTGAGGCTGTAGATCCAGAACTGAGGCTGTAGATCCAGAACTGAGGCTGTAGATCCAGGACTGAGGCTGTAGATCCAGGACTGAGGCTGTAGACCCAGGACTGAGGCTGTAGACCCAGGACTGAGGCTGTAGACCCAGGACTGAGGCTGTAGACCCAGGACTGAGGCTGTAGACCCAGGACTGAGGCTGTAGACCCAGGACTGAGGCTGTAGACCCAGGACTGAGGCTGTAGACCCAGGACTGAGGCTGTAGATCCAGGACTGAGGCTGTAGATCCAGAACTGAGGCTGTAGACCCAGGACTGAGACTGTAGATCCAGGGACTGAGGCTGTAGACCCAGGACTGAGGCTGTAGACCCAGGACTGAGGCTGTAGATCCAGGACTGAGGCTGTAGATCCAGGACTGAGGCTGTAGATCCAGGACTGAGGCTGTAGATCCAGGTCTGAGGCTGTAGATCCAGGACTGAGGCTGTAGATCCAGGACTGAGGCTGTAGACCCAGGACTGAGGCTGTAGATCCAGGACTGAGGCTGTAGATCCAGGACTGAGGCTGTAGACCCAGGACTGAGGCTTTAGATCCAGGACTGAGACTGTAGACCCAGGACTGAGGCTGTAGATCCAGAACTGAGGCTGTAGACCCAGCCGGAGCAGACACAGGGAGAACATGCTAATTCCACTCAGAATGGTCCTGTTCCAAGCTGGGATTTGAACCCAGAGTCTTCTTGTGTTTGTAAAGAGCAGTTTTTTGCAGATTTTCTCTTGGATTTAGGTCTGGACTTTGACTGAGCCATTCTAATACATTTTAATTCTACATTCTGAAAGCTCTGTAAGTGTAGTGCCCTCCCGCTGTGTGTGTGACCTCTGGCTTCATATTGTGAATATCGCAGTCGTCCTGGTCTCTTCTGACGCACAACACTCCATGTCATTGTGTCAGAGGATGTTCCTGCCTCCTCCCGTCACAACACAGACAATCACTCTCTGCTCTTTCATTTAGCCGTGCCTTAAGCCCCGCCCCCCGTGGGTCTGGCCGCCGCCCAGTCTCCGTCCGGGTTCTCTATGGTGAAATGGGCATAATTACTGTCTGCCCACTGGGATTAGACACACACACACACACACACATACACACACACAGGGACTTCCTCACGGCGTAATGATACACACAACATCAGACACCAGCCGGACAGGAAGTAGAGACCAGGAGGAGGAGGACCAGGAGGAGGAGGACCAGGAGGAGTTGTTCTTTGCCGAAGCAGGAGGGTCTAAAGACACATTTATGGACCAATGGTTCAGTTTGTTCTATCGTTGTATTTCTTGTGTTTGAACTGTTTCATTTTCTGATCTGTGTTTGGTTTTTATCTATTTATGTGACGGGGATTATGCACACACACACACACACACAGAGAGAGACACACAGACACACACACACACACACAGAGAGAGACACACAGACACACACACAGAGAGAGACACACAGACACACACACACACACACAGAGACACACACACAGAGACATAGAGACACACACAGACACACACACACAGAGACACAGACACAGACACACACACACAGAGACATAGAGACACACACAGACACACACACACAGAGACACACACAGACACACACACACAGAGACATAGAGACACACACAGACACACACACACAGAGACACAGACACAGACACACACACACAGAGACACACACACAGAGACATAGAGACACACACAGACACACACACACAGGTAGTATTGGCCTTAGAGCCTGAAGGTCGTGGATTCGAACCCAACTCTACACCTTCTCCACCGACTCCCACTGATGTCTGCTGTTGTTGTGTCCTTGGGCAAGACACTTAACCCCACTTTGCCTGAAGCCCCCACTGAAAGATCAAGGCTGTGATGCCACAGACAGAGCAGGCTCCGGTGGACTCCTGCAGGAGCATCAGTGAGGGGCTGGTGCTCTGTGGACTGAGGGGAAAAACATGGACGGAACATTTGTTGTGTTGGAGAATCAACAGTTTTGTAAAGTCCTCTGAGATAACTGCTGTTGGGATTGAATGCGATATACATAAATAAATTGATTACAGTCTTTCCCTTGTCACAGTGGGCTCCTAGTGATCGGTCATAGCGCTGTTTTTAGCTGCACATGGTCCTGTCCTCCCACTGGTGTCTGACACTGGTCCTGCGTCCCATCTGTCAAAAACGCTCCTTTTCCAACTCATTAAACACACTACGGTGACATCATCACTGTCGTTAAAGGTGCCACTTTTCACAGTCCGTCCTCTGCACATGATGATGATGATGATGATGATGATGATGATGATGATGATGATGATGATGATGATGATGATGATGATGATGATGATGATGATGATGATGATGATGATGATGATGATGATGATGATGATGATGATGATGATGATGATGATGATGATGATTGCTCCTGTGAAAGGCTCGGCTCAGTGTCCTCTGTCTGTGAGCCGCAGCTTTAACCGTCAGAGTTATTTCACACCTGACACTACAAACTACATTCAAGCTACAAAAAAAGAAGCATCATTTTTTTTATTTTTGTAACTAAATGTTACCAAGATGTTACTTTTTTACTGCAGCACCTGAGCCTGAGAGAACCAAACACAGGTTTTATTCAATGTATTTGAGTAGTTTTCTCAGAGGACTTTGCACAAACGTTAAAATCCCCAAAACAGGTTAGAGAATCAAACAGATCAACTCACAGGTATTGGTCCATATTGGTCCATATTGGTCCATATTATATGACTTGGACCGTACGCGCGCTCTGATTGGCTGATTACCGGTCTGATATTTTACCATCTTGGACCGTTACCATGACAATTGGTCCAAACAGCGCGTATCACACAAAACCAAGTTGGACATGAACATACTTCACAAATATCTCAAAAGCATTGGTAAAGACACAGACGAGAGTCATATAATAAAACATTTATTAACCTTGCTTGCTCGGTCTGTGCAGAGAAGGTGCAGTGGCGAGGTCTGTACATTCGGATATTTCTCCACACAGACCTCGCGCTCGGTTAATAAGCCGTTAATATTGGTCCATATTGGTCCATATTGGTCCATATTGGTCCATAAGGGTCTTATCAACTCTAAGATTGATAGTTGTTCATAAATGTTGTTGAATGTTGTGTGTCCAGGATCATCACCACTGTCCCTTTTCTCAGATCCCTAAAAGTCTAACACATGGGTGAGATCCGGCCCCTGGAGGAGTAATCTTGGCCCCTGAGATGATATTTGATCAGTTTTAGAACCGGCCGCACAGACATAAGAAAATATTGGATTATTAATTTAATGTTCAGGACATGTTTATTCTCTCTGAAGGAAGGAGCTGTTTAAGGCGACAGTGGCTCAGGTGGTAGAGCGTTGGTCTTTGAGTCAGAAGGTCGTGGGTTTGAGCCCACCTCAAGTGAACGGTTGGTGGTGGTGGGAGGGGCCGATGGCACAGACTGGTTGCCTCGCTTCTGTCAGTGTGCCCCAGGGCAGCTGTGGCTACAGTAGTATTTATTTATTTATTTATTGTGGATGGCCCCTTGAGATGAATCATCTGTTTTTCGAGGGGGTCCGGTTTTATCACCACCGTGTTTGGAGTGAAAGAATGACATGTGAAGCGTTTACATGTATAAAAACCATTATTATTATTATTATTATTATTATTATTATTATCAGCATTATTATCACAAATGTACAGAGCCACACTCATATATTGGATCATTCATGTAATCATTAAATAAAACACGGTCCACAGTGTTAGGTCTTGATTCAACAGGTTTTATGCATCATTTGAATATGTTTTAATAAAGTTTGAACCAGCCCGACTCTCGGCTTGTAGTGAATGAGTTGTTTCTGCCTCTGATGTCTTTGACCCCGACATCTCTGGTCCAACAAACTAAAAATCTGGTTAAAAACAAATCAATCTTGCACTCACAGGTAGTTTAATTAAAGTTCAATGCTTAATAAACTCTTGGTCGTGTTGTGTTATCTTACCTGTGTCTGTCCTTGTAACTGTGACTGTAACTTTGTGCTGTTCTCTGGACTATGTTTGTATTTTCCTTCTGTCAATGTTTCTTTTCCTGCCTTAGGACAACGGAGGCAATTTAGCTCTCACGCTAACTCTGGTACATTTACATTGATGCTTTTGGCTGACGTGTTGATTAATGTGCACTGTCCTAATTCAAATAAAATAAAAATAAAACAAACCCTCCTGTAACGTGTTTCTGTGTTTGGATGGAGATGTGTTTTTGCTGCTGGACACGCCTGAATCTCTCCCACAGGGATCAGTAAAGTATGGATCTCTGTGTGTTCCAGGTGGAGGTGAAGCCGTACGTGCTGGACGACCAGATGTGCGACGAATGCCAGGGCGCTCGCTGCGGCGGGAAGTTCGCTCCGTTCTTTTGCGCCAACGTGACGTGTCTGCAGTACTACTGTGAGCTCTGCTGGGGCTGCATCCACGCCCGGGCCGGCCGAGAGTTCCACAAGCCCCTGGTGAAGGAGGGGGGGGACCGGCCCAGGCACGTGTCCTTCCGCTGGAGCTGAGAGAGGACCAGAGCGAGACCGAGCCACGAGGAGCCAGGACCCTGTCTGTGTCTACTGCAAGAACCAGAGAACCACACAGCGTTATGGATAAGGCTTGTTCCTTCATCTGCTCTGTCCAAATGTCCACCGTCTCTGCAAAAAGTCATGAATAATAAGTCAAAAATTACTCAAATTTGGCACAAAATATTTTAATTTGAGCACATTCTGACTGAGCCTTAAAAGTAGATTTTCCAACAGGACAAAGAAAAAATTATCTTGTTTTAAAAAAGATACAAGAAATGTCTCCCTTTGAATGAGAAAATATAACTAAATGATTATTCCCATTGGTGAATTTTGTTTTATCACAGTCAGAATGTTCTCAAATTTAAAGTCATATGAGAGGATTTCCCCAAAGTTTAGCACATATCAGCAGAATGATTGACAAGTGGGAGGACCAATAGTCTTGATGATCCACCAGGAAGTAGAAAATCCTCCTAAAACCACTCGATTCAAGCACTTTTTTACCACATACTGGATCATGTTTTTGCAGTGATGTCACCCACGCACCCCTGCAGCAGTCTGGAAGTGCATCAGGGGGAAAAGTAGTGCACACAACACCCCCCCACAGTGCGTTTGGAAAAGAAAAGTCACAGGAGCAGTCTCTCCCGTATCCAAGTTCAAATTCATTTCATTATTTACAAAACTTATAGTCACACAAGTCATACACATATTTATTGTAGACTTGGTCGGGGTTTTGTTAAAGGGAACTCCCAGGAAGCTGCATTTCTTTATAAGCGGGGCCCCAAAGCCAATACATGTAAAACAAATGTGGGTTAAAGACAGTTGATAGAAGAGCTGTTTTAAATGGACACTTATGAACGAGAGGAGACGGAAGAGTCTAGAAGGTTCTTTTCAGTGAGACTAAAGTGTGATAGATAGGCAAGGCAAGTTTATTTGTATAGCACAATTCATACACAAGGCAACTCAAAGTGCTGAACAAAACAAGAAAGCATTAAAATCATAAATAATCACAGAACATTAAAAAGAAAGATAAAAATATAAATATAAAATCCCTCAGTTGTAGCACAGCTAAACAGCACTGTTTTTAACCTGGTTTTAAACATTGTCAGAGAGGAGGCCTGTCTCACATCTTCAGGAAGATTGTTCCAGATTTTAGCAGCATGAATCTGAAAAGCAGATAGATAGATAAATAAATAGATAGAGAAATGCAGGTGTCCAGTAGCAGCAGGAACACATCCATCCATACAAACAAAACAACAACAAAAATACATCATTCTAAAATGGGCAAATAATGATAATTATAAGAAGAAAGGAGAGAAATAGATCAAAGAGCTGTAGTCTAGATTAGGAACAACAAAAAACCCCACATTTAACCATTAACCGTAAAGACAATAACATTATCTACAGAAAGATCATTTTGTCCTTCATCACGAGCCCCAATCTTGTCTCCACTTTGTCAGGATTACATTTTGGCCTCTAAAGACTTTAATTTCATTCTGATTATTGTATTTTTCCTGTTGAGAAAGTGCACTATAGTTTCCACCGATGTTTTCTGGACTGAGTAAGGAGTGGTTTGGGAAACGGCGGGACATTCGGACTCTGCTTTAAAACGGCTGTAATACGTTTGTTTACTTTGCCGCAAAAACACACGAAATCCACTCAAGTCAAACTGACGCCACTGCTAAAAAAAAAAAAACATAAAACGTGTTTGTTCAATACATTTCTGACTCAAATGTGATCAGTTTTGTGAGAAGCGGTTTAAAGACGTTCCTAGAAGTGGCGGACGTCGTGTGGATTTGCAGTTTTTGCAGTGTACAGCCTCAAAAACACCATTTTTGCAACCAATTTCATCTTCATTTTTGGCGATAAATCCCCTTAAAAAATCGACAGAATTGGGGAATAATCACTTAGAATTAGCTCCGGTTTGGAAACATCCCTGCTTTACAGACAGTGGGGAAATGGTTTGAAGCAAAATTGTATCTATTTTTATTTTCTATAGATTCTTAATTTAAATTTTATGTAAAAAAAAATAAACTGCATGCACTTATCGGAGGCTGTAGTCGTGTTGCCCCATCGTGAAACCAAAGGCAACGCCCCGGTCTATGTAGCTAACAACTTCAAATCAACAATAGTGTTCGACGTTCGGATAGATTTCTAAGATATTAATAATACCTCATTGTCGAAGAATAGTTTGCTTTTGGATTTTTAAGCCTTTATTTTTGTATTCACGTTGTTTTCTAGTGTTTTGTCACTGCTGCCGTAACATAGTCGTGCTGCTAAGTCAAAGGTGTGAACAGAGACCGTGGAAACAGACCATATATGGGTAGAGTTATGACAAAATAATATAATATATACAGATATATATATATATATATGAGAGAGAGAGAGAGAAACAGTGAAATCCAAGATGGCTGCCTTTTTCTTTTTTAAGCAATGGGAGGATGCATGTTTTTTTCAATCCGGCTTTGCATGAAATAGGCTTTTTCTGCCCAAGTTTGGACGCGACAATAATGTAAAAGGTTTCTGTGTTGGGAAAAAAAGTTTGGGGCATAAACAGTAAAACGGTGATGGATTCTAAAGAGACTTAGCTTTAGCATTAGCATTATCGCACGCTAATAGTGATAACTAGCAAGAAAAGGACCAGATTTCAGGTAGTTTTTAAAATATGTGTTTTGATGTTTATTAGAAGAAACTTTAAACTGTTTTAAAGCTGGGGGTATGTAACTTTCAAAGCACTTAAAGTCATATAGTCTCATCTAGGTCCTTGCTTTAAAAACGGTTTGGTTCTAGGACTGAGGCTGTAGACCCAGGACTGAGGCTGTAGATCCAGGACTGAGGCTGTAGACCCAGGACTGAGGCTGTAGACCCAGGACTGAGGCTGTAGACCCAGGACTGAGGCTGTAGACCCAGGACTGAGGCTGTAGACCCAGGACTGTACCAGGACTGAGGCTGTAGACCCAGGACTGAGGCTGTAGACCCAGGACTGAGGCTGTAGACCAGGACTGAGGCTGTAGATCCAGGACTGAGGCTGTAGATCCAGGACTGAGGCTGTAGACCCAGGACTGAGGCTGTAGACCAGGACTGAGGCTGTAGACCAGGACTGAGGCTGTAGACCCAGGACTGAGGCTGTAGACCCAGGACTGAGGCTGTAGATCCAGGACTGAGGCTGTAGACCAGACTGAACAGACTGAGGCTGTAGATCCAGGACTGAGGCTGTAGATCCAGGACTGAGGCTGTAGACCAGGACTGAGGCTGTAGACCCAGGACTGAGGCTGTAGACCAGGACTGAGGCTGTAGATCCAGGACTGAGGCTGTAGACCCAGGACTGAGGCTGTAGATCCAGGACTGAGGCTGTAGACCCAGGACTGAGGCTGTAGATCCAGTCCTCACCATTTCCCACCGTTTACAATCCAATCCAGTACCACAGATTCACACTCACTCTAGATTAAAAATAAGATTAAAAATGCTTTAATTTGACTGAAAATTAACGATTGGATTTTTCTCATAATATTCTGACAAATCTTTGAGGTGCAGCCATAACATCTTATTAACCTCTAACATTAAAGTGAATATTTGTCGATTGGAAGACGCGGTCCATCCACTGTCTATGCCCTAAACCCGCCGACACAGAACAAACAGTGGATTTTGTCTCTGGTTCTGGTTCTGGTTCTGGTTCTGGTTCGGTGAAGTTCTGTTTTTGCAGTGACTGTAGGTTTTTCTCTTCCTCTTTTCCACGGTTTTCGTCGTGAGCTCTGCCTTTAGAACTGTGACCTGCTTTTCCCTGTCGTCTGTGAACGTTCTCTTCGCTCAACGTTCAACAATATTTGCACCGGAATTTAGAATTTACGCGCACAGGAAAAAAAACAGGCTGAAAAGAGCGGGAAATGTGAGCCAAGATGGAGGACGCCGGCTCCAGTGACAGGCTGGGTTCGCTAGGAGTCGATACTGAGGCTAAGCTAACATTTATTAGCGCTAGGAGTCGCTACCGCTAATCTGAAACTTCTAGAACTCTCAGAGCGGACATTTGGAAACCTGAAATTCAAATCAGTGGAATCGTGAAATAATCTGTAAAATAATTCAGTTACTTTTAACCAAACGGGTGGAAAATGAAGTCATTTATAAAGTTTTTTACCAGTACTCACTTTTAAAACAAGCTAACACGGGTGAGTTTAACAGAATACAGCAAATGCCAAGCAACCTACATGAATAATAAGTTAAAGTTAAAGAAACTTAAAAAAAAAATACAAGATTTAAGATCCTGTATTTGTCCCACAGTGGGGAAATTCCAGTGTTGCATCACCAGTTACAGAGCAGTAGAATGAGGAGCACAAGAATATTAAGTATAATCTAAGTCTATACTGTAAAAATACAAAATAAATCTCTATTTTTAGCCTAAAAAAATAGATAAAATGCTGAATTCTGTGGCCTGGGTAATATTACTGTATAATTGTGTGTCTACGTCGGCAACACAACTCAGTTAACCTCGTTGGACTATTCAAAGTCTTCGATTCGTCAAAACAAGTGGTCCAGCCTTAGACTCTTTCAGACCAAACCAAACCTGGTCAGACCGTAAAACAAAACATCAGATTTTCGGGAAATGCAAAGTTAGGTACCCGAGCTTTAAGAAATAATTCATATCAGTGAACTCAGCCTATTCCTGGAGACAAAGGACTCGTACGAAAAGCATGAAAACGATGAATAAAAACAGAGGAGACATTGGCGGTGATCTGTAAAAACGTAGATGAAGAAGAAGAGGCGGCGTTTGGAGAAATAGTTCCGTTTCCGGATTTTTTTATTACCTGCGAAAAGCTTGAACTAAACCACAACTCGCTGCCAACACGGCGGCGGAAAAACCCTTTTATATCAAAAAGTGAAAAAACAGATCTGATGTTGACACGTTTGGGGAACACTGGTTTTTGCAACATTTTTTTTATCTACGTCCGTTTTTTTTTAAGTTTAGTGGTGGTTTCATTGGGTGCCACTGGTAGGAAAGTGTTGGGCAGGCATTTTGGCACTGTTGATGGCTTTGGATTTGACCTGGACTTTGTTTCTCATCTAACGCTAATATCAGGGTTTATTAGATTGACCTCCACCTACTGGAGACAGAGGGAATTACAACAACCCCCAATGCAAACAAGCCTCAAGTACTCTACCCTCCCCTATCCTACTGTACTGTACCCTACTCTACACTGCTCTACTCTACCCTAGTCTACCCTACCCTACCCTACCCCACAATACTCTACCCTACCCTACACTAGTCTACTCTACCCTCCCCTATCCTACTCTACTCTACTCTACTGTACTCTACTCTACACTGCTCTACTCTACCCTAATCTACCCTACTCTACCCTAACCTACCCCACAATACTCTACCCTACTCTACCCTC
The DNA here is from genome assembly GCA_964034765.1 of Knipowitschia caucasica. Classification (NCBI taxonomy): domain Eukaryota; kingdom Metazoa; phylum Chordata; class Actinopteri; order Gobiiformes; family Gobiidae; genus Knipowitschia; species Knipowitschia caucasica. The sequence continues at coordinate 5,129,962 of OZ035835.1, read as the reverse complement.
CCCTATCCTACTCTACTCTACTGTACTCTACTCTACACTGCTCTACTCTACCCTAATCTACCCTACTCTACCCTAACCTACCCCACAATACTCTACCCTACTCCACCCTACCCCACAATACTCTACCCTACTCTACTCTACTACTCTACTCTACTGTACCCTACTCTACACTGCTCTACCCTTCTCTACCCTACCCTAACCTACCCTACCCCACAATACTCTACCCTACTCTACTCTACTGTACCCTACTCTACACTACCCTAAACTTCCCTACCCTACCCTAACCTACCCTACCCCACAATACCCTACCCTACCCTACACTACTCTACCCTACTCTACTCTACTCTACTCTCCCCTATCCTACTCTACTCTACTGTACCCTACTCTACACTGCTCTACTCTACCCTAACCTACCCTACCCTACCCCACAATACTCTACCCTACCCTACTCTACCCTCTCCTATCCTACTCTACTCTACTGTACCCTACTCTACACTGCTCTACTCTACCCTAACCTACCCTACCCTAACCTACCCCACAATACTCTACCCTACCCCACAATACTCTACCCTCCCCTATCCTACTCTACTCTACTGTACCCTACTCTACACTGCTCTACTCTACCCTACCCTACCCCACAATACTCTACCCTACCCCACAATACCCTACCCCACAATACTCTACCCTACTCTACCCTCCCCTATCCCACTCTACTCTACTCTACCCTACCCTAACCTACTCTACCCTACCCTAGAAACCAGTCCTTGGTAACGATACTTGATTTAAAAAAGCAGTAGTTTTAATGTCGCAGACGTAGTGTCCGAGTGTGACATCACCACAGCGTTAGCCGTTATGTGGAAGAAGCGGATTTGAACACAAGCTAGCTGGAGCCAACTTCCTTATACCGTAACATGGGCAGACGTGTTGCTAAGGTGGTTGCTGGGGAAAGCTGGAGTTTTCATGGGGAATGAAGGCATCTGATTGGTCAATCCTTATATGGGTCATATCTGGATTTACACAGATATCAAAATATAAACCCAGGGATCACAGCGAGAGCTAAAACCACAGATTTTTAAGCCCAAAATGGCAGGTGTGGCACAAACTGTTACTGAGCGAGAGGAGTTTACTTTTCAATGCAAGTCAATAGGAGCAAAACTTTGACCATGAGCACGTCCCTATTGGCCTTCAGTGAGCTAGCGGGTTAGCATTGTCCATCTATATACAGTTTATGGTCACAGATTGAGCGAGAAGGAGCGAGGACCCATTTGAATGTTCTGATATTAGCGTGGATGGAGAGAAACACAACTCCAGGTCCGTTTTTTTATTTTATGATGACGCTAAAAACTAAAAAAACAGTTTAAAAAATGATTTAAAGTAACAGTCCATTGCTGAACTTTCACTGTTAAATACACGTGTAAATACATTAGTAACATTGGTATTGGTTTTATCAGGAGTTTCTTTGAATAATTATTTTTCAGACTTTGCTTCGTAAAAATCACAAAGTGGCATCCCGTTTTTTGATTTCTCCAAAAATACCTGAATGAGACCTTTGTTTATTATCAGAGACTGCTTTTTTTCTAAGTTGATTCAAATGAGAAAATATATATATCGTAATTTAATCATTAAGAGAAAAATGTAACCCATTGATTTTTGATTTTTTTATCTGGTGTTTGTTTTGAAATGTATTTTTTAAATGAAGGAGCTTTATAACTAATATATTGTATCATAAGAAGTCCAGGTTCGGGCCCCACTCTTAAAACGATGCAATCTACAGGACTATGGAAGCCCAGAAAGATCACAAAGCCAAGTTCAACACATGGACTGTATTTTCAGACAAGAATTACCAGATTTGTCTCCGTTTCTCTGGTTGGTTGGCATGGCTGGGCTCTTCGTGAAGCTCAGGCTCAGTAGTTTTGGCCTCTGCTTACCAATGTACTCCTATTATAAGTGGTGACAGTCAGTGCAGAGAAGAAAATCACAAATGTCCTGTCAATCAAAGACAAATTCTCAACATTTAAAAACTTAAAACGATAAAAACATCCAACGTGAATGAATGAGACAGGGAGGAGAGCCCAGTCACGCGGCTAGAGCTCGGAGTAGAGCCGCTGCTTCTCCATGTCGAGAGGAGCCAGCTCGGGAGGAGACCAGGGGGGAAGACCCAGGACAAGCTGAAGGACCAGGGTCTCTCCGCTGGTCTGGGAACGCCTCAGGACTCCCCCAGATGAGCTGGAGGAAGCTTCGACCGCTGCCTCCTCGTCGGCAACGGATAAAGTGGAAGAAAATGAATAGACTTACAGTAGCATCGACTCAAACTAGGAAAGAGCACATCTCCAAACACTGCAAATGTTTGACTTTCTGGGCTTCCGTAGAGTTCTTTGTGCTTGAATCCCAAAAATCCCTGTTTTTATAGAAGTATTTATACCTTTCCACCGCAGACCAGACTTTACGTTTATTTATTTTTATACACATTTTTGTTCCGATTTTGTATTTTCCTTTTATAAACGGCCCTGTTATGCTTTGAAATCACTGAAAACGGAGAAAAAGAGGAGATTGTGTTAAAAACAGCGATCGTGGCCTTCTCTCCAAACTCAACGCAAGACTTGAATTTGTCCGTTTTTATTTTTTATTTTTAAGGCAAAATATGATTAATTCTTTGTCGTAATGTGCAATAGCGTTTGTACCGTTTGTAGAAAAAAATAAAATATAAATAAAAAATGTATTTAAGTATTTGGTGGATCCATTGCTTCGCTCACTCAGATGGTTTTCTACTGTGGCGTCGTCTGTAGCCTTTTTACTGAAATATTTGTCCGTTTTTTGTTTTTTCACACATTAAATGATTATATTTGGATGTTTTTCATATCTGGGCAATGTCACGGTTTGTGTTTCATGTATTTCACAGGTTTTAAAATGCGTATGACGAAAGATTGGACGTTTTTTGGGCTGATGCCGCAAGATCAAGTTTCCGGAAAGAAATTGGACAAAAAAAAACAGTAATGGCAGCAGAGGACCAGGTATCGGACCAGGTATCGGACCAGGTGTCGGACCGATTCTCAAAGGGTCATTGTGGCTGCTGGTTTTCATTCCAACCAAGCAGGAGCACTCACTTGGACTGGGTCGGGTTTGCTCCTGCTTGGTTGGAGAGAAAACCCGTAGCAACACCGGCTCATTAATCCTTGTGCTATTGATTGATTAAAAAGTACCCTAAATGTTTTTTTTGTGCTGATTTTATTCCCAGACCTTTTCAGATCCTATTTTTGGGTTTAAAATAGTTACTTTCAATCCGTGGGGTGGGTATTTTTGACTTGAGGGTAGCACAAGGGTTAAGGATCGGTTTGATATCTCTGAAGTAGACAGAGTGGACCAAGCATTGATGAGTTTAGAATAGAATTTACTGAACTATAGTATTAAATCTGTCACTTTAGCAGAAGCAAATATAACATCTTTATAAAACTGATTATTTACTCAAAAACGCTTCTCATCTCATTTGTCTCTCCGTACACTGTGGTGATACTGTAGCCACAGCTGCCCTGGGGCACACTGACAGTAGTGAGGCAACCAGTCTGTCATTGGCCCCTCTGAACACCACACACACACACCAGACTCATTCTAGGCCATGTGGGTGAAGTGTCTTGCCTAAGGACACAACCACAGTCTGGGCACTTTACAGCCGCCCCACTGTGACACCAGGTGTTCCCAGAGGTCTCCCATCACATCACTAACCAGGCCCTTCCCTGCTTAGCTTCAGAGTTCTGAAAGGATCTGGCTTTCAAATACACATGAATCAAAGTTTAAAAGTTTCCACGCCGCTCTCTCCTGATTGGCTGACACAACACATGGAACTACAGCACATGGAACTACAAACATGGCGTCTGGTGCCGGATTAGCCGAGTAGCCGCTAGCTAACGCTCCTGTCCACTCTTTCTACTGTCCCATGTCCTAGAATCATGCTAACTAAACCCATTTTTCAGACTCCTCCTGGTATAGAGTCCAGTCCGATCGTGATACGCAGTTTAAGACCAGGCTTGATTATTTATTTGTTGATGTTTGGTGAAAATAAGTCTTTGTGTTTTCGTTTTAAGTGTTTTGATCCTGGATTCAAAAAAACAAAAAGGCAAAGCTTCTGTGTGTTGTATCTGCTGACGTCGGTGTGGAACCTACAGACTCAAACATGTAAAAACTAATGAATGGGCAACGAAATAAATGGCGACTGGAGCAACGAGAGGCGTCTGTGGTTTATTCAATGTCTGTGTCGTCATAAATCACAGCGGCTCGTTTCCCGTCAGTGAAAAAGCGGATCTAAAATTGACAAAACTTCAGGTAAATTTTTGCTCTTGGTTCATGGCTTCTTACACACACACAGAGAGACACACACACAGACACACACACACACACACACACAGGAGCCACTTGTTTCATTGGCTGCCATTGAGGTGTTTGTCTGAAACTGGTGATTTCTGTCAAACTTCCCTCTTTTCGACAGGGGATTACAGAACAACAAAACTAGCTAGAAACAAACTTATTTTTGCTGATAGAAGTAGACAGTCCAGTCTTTCAGAATCTGGTTTCATATTTCACATAGTCTTAGCACATAATATTCTGTGGGTCTTGAAAAATCAGTGACATCACCAAAAATGGCTGGCAGTTTGATTTCTCCTAAAATTCCTGAATGAGATCTTAGTCTCTGATAAAAACAAAACCGCTTCTTCAAAATGTATTCAAATGAGGAAATTTACATATTGTAATTTAATGATTGAGAGCCCGGGCGGTGGATAGCACTTTCACTTCTCAGCAAGACAGAAGACGGTTCTTGGTTCGAATCCCGGTCGGAACAGTGCGTTTGAGTGGAGTTTGCATGTTCTTTCCTTGTCTTCCTCTGGTTTCCTCTACCACTAAACACGTGTGCAGTAGTTCAGGGTGAATGTGTGAGTGTGAATGTGGGACAACGGATGCAAATTAGCCCAAGGTACAATCCGGAGTGATGTGTTCATGAACATGTACTGTCCCAATCAACTAAATAAAATACATTTAACCAATTGATTAATTTTTGATCACATGTTTTATGATGTTTTGAAATTTATTTTTTTTAAACTGAGGGATTTTTATAATTATATTGTATCATGAGAAGTCCAGGTTCAGGCCCCACACTTAAAACGCTGCAATTTACAACAATATGGAAGCCCAGAAAGATCACAAATCTCAAGTTCATGGACTGTATTTTTAGACAATAATTTATACATTAAGTCCAAAGTTTCTCTGGTTTTTGGTTTCATCCCCTTCTTTCCATTGTACCCAAAAACCCAGTGGAAAGACAGTGAGAATCCTCAGGGAGCCTAATATAGAGAGACCTACTCCCACAGACCGAGGCTGTAGATCCAGGACCGAGGCTGTAGACCCAGGACCGAGGCTGTAGATCCAGGACCGATGCTGTAGATCCAGGACCGATGCTGTAGACCCAGGACCGAGGCTGTAGATCCAGGACCGAGGCTGTAGATCCAGGACCGAGGCTGTAGATCCAGGACCGATGCTGTAGATCCAGGACCGAGGCTGTAGACCCAGGACCGAGGCTGTAGATCCAGGACCGAGGAGGCTGCCAGGCGGTGCAGCCCTCGAGTCCAGTCCAGTCCAGTCTTCATCTTGCTTTGACAGTTTAAACAGACTTTTACAGGATTGTTTCAGGACAGGAAAGGTACCCCAGCTTTAAAATAGAACTTAGATGCAGTCATTGTGACAAAAACACCCCCTCTACTGGCCAGTATTGAGAAAACACATACAGAGAAGAGAGAGACAAAAAGAGACACGCACACAGAGAGAGGCCAAGAAAGAGAGCGAAGATCGAGACAGAGTGAGAGACCTAGACGAGAGAGAGGCCTGAGGCAGAGACCGAGAGAGAAACATCCACAGAGACCGATACACCGACAGAGAGCGAGAGAGAGGCTGAGAGACAGACCGAGAGATTCACAGCCTCTCAGTCTCTGAGGGTGTGACAGAGACTTAGACGAGAGAGAGGCCGTAAGGCAGAGACAGAGAGAGAGAAGCATCCATACAGAGACAGAGAGAGCCTGAGAGACAGAAGGAGAGACCGACAGAGAAACTGAGATATACATCCACACAGCGACAGAGAGGGAGAGACCTAGAGAGACCGTGAGACAGAGAGGGAGAGACCGAGAGAGACCGTGAGACAGAGAGGGAGAGACCGAGAGAGACCGTGAGACAGAGAGGGAGAGACCGAGAGAGACCGTGAGACAGAGAGGGAGAGACCGAGAGAGACCGTGAGACAGAGAGGGAGAGACCGAGAGAGACCGTGAGACAGAGAGGGAGAGACCGAGAGAGACCGTGAGACAGAGAGGGAGAGACCGAGAGAGACCGTGAGACAGAGAGGGAGAGACCTAGAGAGACCGTGAGACAGAGAGGGAGAGACCGAGAGAGACCGTGAGACAGAGAGGGAGAGACCTAGAGAGACCGTGAGACAGAGAGGGAGAGACCGAGAGAGACCGTGAGACAGAGAGGGAGAGACCTAGAGAGACCGTGAGACAGAGAGGGAGAGACCGAGAGAGACCGTGAGACAGAGAGGGAGAGACCGAGAGAGACCGTGAGACAGAGAGGGAGAGACCGAGAGAGACCGTGAGACAGAGAGGGAGAGACCGAGAGAGACCGTGAGACAGAGAGGGAGAGACCGAGAGAGACCGTGAGACAGAGAGGGAGAGACCGAGAGAGACCGTGAGACAGAGAGCGAGAGACCGAGAGAGACCGTGAGACAGAGAGGGAGAGACCGAGAGAGACCGTGAGACAGAGAGGGAGAGACCGAGAGAGACCGTGAGACAGAGAGGGAGAGACCGAGAGAGACCGTGAGACAGAGAGGGAGAGACCGAGAGAGACCGTGAGACAGAGAGGGAGAGACCGAGAGAGACCGTGAGACAGAGAGGGAGAGACCGAGAGAGACCGTGAGACAGAGAGGGAGAGACCGAGAGAGACCGTGAGACAGAGAGGGAGAGACCGAGAGAGACCGTGAGACAGAGAGGGAGAGACCGAGAGAGACCGTGAGACAGAGAGGGAGAGACCGAGAGAGACCGTGAGACAGAGAGGGAGAGACCGAGAGAGACCGTGAGACAGAGAGGGAGAGATCGAGACGAGAGAGAGGCCATGAGGCAGAGACCGACAGAGAAACTGAGATATACATCCACACAGCGACAGAGAGGGAGAGACCGAGAGACAGAGACCTAGAGAGACAGATAGGGAGAGACCTAGAGAGACCTCGACGAGAGAGAGGCCGTGAGGCAGAGATCGAGAGAGAAACGTCCACACAGAGACAGAGAGAGAGAGACAGAGAGGGAGACACAGAGACCGAGAGATACACCCTCAGAGACAGTGAGACAGAGAAAGACACACTCATTGAAAGTTGCGCAGAATTTATTCCAATTCCACATAATTCCTTAAACAAAAGCAGCAGCTACAGAAATATGTACAAATGCGTCTAATCGCATTTACATATTACGTTTTACATATTTTTTAAAACACTTTTCAGTCTGTAACGCTGCTTTAAGTGCAGATCCGCTCCCAAAAAACCTCCATCTCCACAACTACATCCAAAGGAAGTCTCGAGGCCGCACTAGATCCACAAGCTAGTGCTAATCCACAAGCTAGTGCTAATCCGAGCGCCTTTGTCCTACTTTATACCGTCCTCCATTTCCTTTCTGACTTTTTTAGAGCGAGCACAGACGTCTATAGCAATTCATTAAGACTTTTATCGTGAGGGAAAATCGTTTGGAAAGACACATATAACACTGTGCGGCGATAATATTGGTTTAAAGTTTTCCATCGGGTCAAGAAATACAGAGTAAGATGCCATTAACGTGTCCAGTGGGGCAAAATCCATCCATAGGAAATATAGTAAAAAGTAGCAGCAGTGGAGTAGAACACAGAGCGACCAGGTCCGGCTTGGTCCATTTTGTAACAATGGGAGGGGTAGGGGGGAGTGGGAGGGGCTAGGTGATAGGGGGACATGGGTTATTTTAAGGAGTGCATGAAGCTGTCCAGGTTGTACTCGTGGTCGTACTGCTGCTGGTCCCAGAGTTCCCCCAGACCGTCCAGAACCGACTTCATGGAGGACTTGGAGGAAGAGGAGTCGCTCTTGTCGCCTATTTCGTCCTGAGAAAAAAAATTTGCAAAATGTGAGTTGGTTCCGTTCATGCGACATCACAAGGTTCTGTTCATGCGACATCACAAGGTTCTGTTCATGCGACATCACAAGGTTCTGATCATGAGACATCACAAGGTTCTGATCATGAGACATCACAAGGTTCTGTTCATGCGACATCACAAGGTTCTGATCATGAGACATCACAAGGTTCTGATCATGAGACATCACAAGGTTCTGTTCATGAGACATCACAAGGTTCTGTTCATGCGACATCACAAGGTTCTGTTCATGCGACATCACAAGGTTCTGTTCATGAGACATCACAAGGTTCTGTTCATGAGACATCACAAGGTTCTGATCATGAGACATCACAAGGTTCTGATCATGAGACATCACAAGGTTCTGTTCATGCGACATCACAAGGTTCTGATCATGAGACATCACAAGGTTCTGATCATGAGACATCACAAGGTTCTGTTCATGAGACATCACAAGGTTCTGATCATGAGACATCACAAGGTTCTGATCATGAGACATCACAAGGTTCTGTTCATGAGACATCACAAGGTTCTGTTCATGAGACATCACAAGGTTCTGATCATGCGACATCACAAGGTTCTGATCATGCGACATCACAAGGTTCTGTTCATGAGACATCACAAGGTTCTGTTCATGAGACATCACAAGGTTCTGTTCATGAGACATCACAAGGGTCTGTTCATGAGACATCACAAGGTTCTGATCATGAGACATCACAAGGTTCTGTTCATGAGACATCACAAGGTTCTGATCATGAGACATCACAAAGGTTCTGATCATGAGACATCACAAGGTTCTGATCATGAGACATCACAAGGTTCTGATCATGAGACATCACAAGGTTCTGATCATGAGACATCACAAGGTTCTGATCATGAGACATCACAAGGTTCTGATCATGAGACATCACAAGGTTCTGATCATGAGACATCACAAGGTTCTGATCATGAGACATCACAAGGTTCTGATCATGAGACATCACAAGGTTCTGTTCATGAGACATCACAAGGTTCTGTTCATGCGACATCACAAGGTTCTGATCATGAGACATCACAAGGTTCTGATCATGAGACATCACAAGGTTCTGATCATGAGACATCACAAGGTTCTGTTCATGAGACATCACAAGGTTCTGATCATGCGACATCACAAGGTTCTGTTCATGAGACATCACAAGGTTCTGTTCATGCGACATCACAAGGTTCTGTTCATGCGACATCACAAGGTTCTGTTCATGCGACATCACAAGGTTCTGATCATGAGACATCACAAGGTTCTGATCATGAGACATCACAAGGTTCTGATCATGAGACATCACAAGGGTCTGTTCATGAGACATCACAAGGTTCTGTTCATGAGACATCACAAGGTTCTGTTCATGAGACATCACAAGGTTCTGTTCATGAGACATCACAAGGTTCTGATCATGAGACATCACAAGGTTCTGATCATGAGACATCACAAGGGTCTGTTCATGAGACATCACAAGGTTCTGTTCATGAGACATCACAAGGTTCTGTTCATGAGACATCACAAGGTTCTGTTCATGAGACATCACAAGGTTCTGATCATGAGACATCACAAGGTTCTGTTCATGAGACATCACAAGGTTCTGTTCATGAGACATCACAAGGTTCTGTTCATGAGACATCACAAGGTTCTGATCATGAGACATCACAAGGTTCTGATCATGAGACATCACAAGGGTCTGTTCATGAGACATCACAAGGTTCTGTTCATGAGACATCACAAGGTTCTGTTCATGAGACATCACAAGGTTCTGTTCATGAGACATCACAAGGTTCTGATCATGAGACATCACAAGGTTCTGATCATGAGACATCACAAGGTTCTGTTCATGCGACATCACAAGGTTCTGTTCATGAGACATCACAAGGTTCTGTTCATGCGACATCACAAGGTTCTGTTCATGAGACATCACAAGGTTCTGTTCATGAGACATCACAAGGTTCTGTTCATGAGACATCACAAGGTTCTGTTCATGAGACATCACAAGGGTCTGTTCATGAGACATCACAAGGTTCTGATCATGAGACATCACAAGGTTCTGTTCATGCGACATCACAAGGTTCTGTTCATGAGACATCACAAGGGTCTGTTCATGAGACATCACAAGGTTCTGATCATGAGACATCACAAGGTTCTGATCATGAGACATCACAAGGTTCTGATCATGAGACATCACAAGGTTCTGATCATGAGACATCACAAGGTTCTGATCATGAGACATCACAAGGTTCTGTTCATGAGACATCACAAGGTTCCGTTGTGTTTCCTGTGACTATGGTCAAAAGTCAAGATTCTCAGTCTTGGATTAGAGAGAATTTCCGGAATCTCTGGAGCAAGACACGAAGGACTTTTCTGCATCATCTTCGGCAGAACAAATCAACTCTAGTCTCTCTCTAGCCCCGTCTCTCTCTAGCCCCGTCTCCTTCTAGTCTCTCTCTAGCCCCGTCTCTCTCTAGTCTCTCTCTAGCCCCGTCTCTCTCTAGTCTCTCTCTAGTCTCTCTCTAGCCCCGTCTCTCTCTAGTCTCTCTCTAGCCCCGTCTCTCTCTAGTCTCTCTCTAGTCTCTCTCTAGCCCCGTCTCTCTCTAGTCTCTCTCTAGCCCCGTCTCTCTCTAGTCTCTCTCTAGCCCCGTCTCTCTCTAGTCTCTCTCTAGCCCCGTCTCTCTCTAGTCTCTCTCTCTAGTCTCTCTCTCAGCCCCGTCTCTCTCTAGTCTCTCTCTAGCCCCGTCTCTCTCTAGTCTCTCTCTAGCCCCGTCTCTCTCTAGTCTCTCTCTAGCCCCGTCTCTCTCTAGTCTCTCTCTAGCCCCGTCTCTCTCTAGTCTCTCTCGCCCTCTCTCCTAGTCTCTCTCGCCCTCTCTCCTTCTAGTCTCTCTCGCCCTCTCTCCTTCTAGTCTCGCCCTCTCTCCTTCTAGTCTCACCCTCTCTCCTTCTAGTCTCTCTCGCCCTCTCTCCTAGTCTCTCTCGCCCTCTCTCCTAGTCTCTCTCGCCCTCTCTCCTAGTCTCTCTCGCCCTCTCTCCTAGTCTCTCTCGCCCTCTCTCCTAGTCTCTCTCGCCCTCTCTCCTAGTCTCTCTCGCCTCCAGTCTCTCCGCTCTCTCCTAGTCTCTCTCGCCCTCTCTCCTTCCTCTCTCTCGCCCTCTCTCCTAGTCTCTCTCGCCCTCTCTCCTAGTCTCTCTCGCCCTCTCTCCTAGTCTCTCTCGCCCTCTCTCCTAGTCTCTCTCGCCCTCTCTCCTAGTCTCTCTCGCCCTCTCTCCTAGTCTCTCTCGCCCTCCTCCTAGTCTCTCTCGCCCTCTCTCCTAGTCTCTCTCGCCCTCTCTCCTAGTCTCTCTCGCCCTCTCTCCTAGTCTCTCTCGCCCTCTCTCCTAGTCTCTCTCGCCCTCTCTCCTAGTCTCTCTCGCCCTCTCTCCTAGTCTCTCTCGCCCTCTCTCCTAGTCTCTCTCGCCCTCTCTCCTAGTCTCTCTCGCCCTCTCTCCTAGTCTCTCTCGCCCTCTCTCCTAGTCTCTCTCGCCCTCTCTCCTAGTCTCTCTCGCCCTCTCTCCTAGTCTCTCTCGCCCTCTCTCCTAGTCTCTCTCGCCCTCTCTCCTAGTCTCTCTCGCCCTCTCTCCTAGTCTCTCTCGCCCTCTCTCCTAGTCTCTCTCGCCCTCTCTCCTAGTCTCTCTCGCCCTCTCTCCTTCTAGTCTCTCTCGCCCTCTCTCCTTCTAGTCTCTCTCGCCCTCTCTCCTTCTAGTCTCTCTCGCCCTCTCTCCTTCTAGTCTCTCTCCCCTCTCTCCTTCTAGTCTCTCTCGCCCTCTCTCTTCTAGTCTCTCTCGCCCTCTCTCCTTCTAGTCTCTCTCGCCCTCTCTCCTTCTAGTCTCTCTCGCCCTCTCTCCTTCTAGTCTCTCTCGCCCTCTCTCCTTCTAGTCTCTCTCGCCCTCTCTCCTTCTAGTCTCTCGCCCTCTCTCCTTCTAGTCTCTCTCCCCTCTCTCCTAGTCTCTCGCCCTCTCTCCTTCTAGTCTCTCTCGCCCTCTCTCCTTCTAGTCTCTCTCGCCCTCTCTCCTTCTAGTCTCTCTCGCCCTCTCTCCTTCTAGTCTCTCTCGCCCTCTCTCCTAGTCTCTCTCGCCCTCTCTCCTTCTAGTCTCTCTCGCCCTCTCTCCTTCTAGTCTCTCTTGCCCTCTCTCCTTCTAGTCTCGCCCTCTCTCCTTCTAGTCTCTCTCGCCCTCTCTCCTTCTAGTCTCTCTCGCCCTCTCTCCTTCTAGTCTCTCTCGCCCTCTCTCCTTCTAGTCTCTCTCGCCCTCTCTCCTTCTAGTCTCTCTCGCCCTCTCTCCTAGTCTCTCTCGCCCTCTCTCCTTCTAGTCTCTCTCGCCCTCTCTCCTTCTAGTCTCTCTTGCCCTCTCTCCTTCTAGTCTCGCCCTCTCTCCTTCTAGTCTCTCTCGCCCTCTCTCCTTCTAGTCTCTCTCGCCCTCTCCCCCTCTACACTCCCTCTCTCTCTCCCTCCTTCTCCACTATAGTCTCATAAAGATAATCAGACTTTAAACACGTATCTTTATCTATCTTTATTTAAACCATTTCTGACCCTTCACACCAGTCCTGGGCCAGTGTCTCTCCCTCTGAAAGTCCTGCCCCGAGATCCCACCCGGTCCAGAGCTCTCACCTGGTCCAGCGTGAACAGGTTGAGCAGCTGGTCCGTGCCCATGCTCTGCAGACTGGAGTTGTCCTGCGTGATGACCGTGTTAGCGATGCTCATCTTGAACTTCTGCAGCCCCATGATCTTCTCCTCCAGCGTCCCGCGGGTGATCAGCCGGTACACGTTCACCACACGTTTCTAAAAAGACAATGTTATTATAAGTTCAGAGGACGATTCAGTGATTTTCCCTGAGAATAATAATAGTATTCATGGTCCGAAACAAGCGGATCAGACAAAAATCCACTGTGGGAATGCTAACTTTTGAAAAATGCTAACAAATCATTAGCATTTGACTTGGTCTGACCCAACTGGCAGCTCTTCTCTGGCAGTTGGTGGAACACTTTCACCGGATTCAAGCTGAAGGATTACCTCATGCAGGCTTGGATCTGCCCTTTGTTTGTCTTTGAGTTCAAGAGGAGTCAGCACCGGGACTACAGGCAGCCCATGCAGGTTGTCGGTGAAGGCCTCAGGAAGAGACTCTGTCCAGATGGAAAGGGACTCGACAAGAGTAGTTTCGGCCTGGGTCCTCAAAAGACTGCTCTGACAAACTGCATCCACCACTTCAGCCGGCAATTGAGCATTGTCTTCATCCAGTAGATGTTGCTCCATGGACAGGACACTCATCAATTGGACTGTCATGTGGACAGCGAGATAAAGCATCTGCATCCAAGTTATGCTTTCCCAGTCTGTATTGCAATTTAAAGGAAAATGTTGAGAGAGCAGCAAGCCAGCGATGGCTGGTGGCATCGAGCTTAGCGGAGGTCAGAATGTAGGTGAGTGGATTACTGTCAGTGATGACAGTGAAATCAGCGCCATACAAGAAGTCTTGGAACTTCTCAGTCACACTCCACTTCAGAGACAAGAACTCAAGCTTGTGTGCAGGGTAGCGACTTTCGCACTGAGACAACCCTCTGCTTGCAAAAGCAATGGGCCTCAGCTTCCCCTCCTGTTCCTGATACAGAGCGCGCCAAGTCCAGTGGTGCTTGCATCTGTGTGAAGTATATAGGGCAGTGCTGGATTCGCAAATCCAAACACGGGAGCAGTGGTCAGCTTCTCAATAAGCAATGTGAAAGCTTGTCGACAGTGGGATGTCCATCTGGCACCAAAGGCCTGTTTCGGATCATGCAGATCTTTGGAATGTTTATTCTTAGTGGGTGTTCGTACAGGTAAGTATCCTCGAGTTAGGTCGTTGAGTGGTTTTGCAATGGTGGCATATCCCTGGATGAACCGGCGGTAATAGCCAGCAAAGCCGAGGAAAGATCGCAAGGTCTTCAGGTTGTAGGGAACTGGCCAGGATTTCAAGGAAGAAGCCTTGTCTGGGTCCGTCTCAACGCCCTTTTATTGTTTTATAATGTGAAATAATATAGACAATACATGGGACTAGTGTGAGGATAAAGAAACCGAAAAAATCAGGGGTTTTTTTGGCAAATTTGAAAGATACCAGCTGCAAACACAGACCTATGATTGTAAAGAATGTAATTTCTCTTCACAACCTTGAATTTTCAAAACAGAACGTAATTTGAACTCATTTATGGGTCAAAAAGTGCTCCAAGTGTGATGTCACCGTGGTGCTATCACAGGACAGCAGGGAGCGGAGTGATACGTTTTTAACCATTACACATTAGCGTGGATGGATCTAAACACAACTCCAGGTCTGAGTAACATGGAGAGGAGCTGGGAACGTGGCGGCGGCCCTCACCTGCCCGATGCGGTGGGCCCGGTCCATGGCCTGCAGGTCTCTCATGGGGTTCCAGTCGTGCTCCACAAAGACCACGGTGTCGGCCCCGGTCAGGTTCAGGCCCAGACCTCCAACATGAGTGGTCAGCAGCAGCACGTCGATGGATGGGTCGTTGTTAAATCTGAGGAGACGGAGGAGACACGGTGATGAGATAAGATTATTCAGGGAAATGTCAGTGTTGCAGCGCACAGACAGGACAGTAGTAAGAGACACAGGGGGCACAGAAAATACAAAATAAGTAGCTGCTGAGCCTGTAAATGTCATTCATCTGTAAATAAGGAAATATTGCACTGCACAATGTCACCCTGCACTATGTGTACAGTATATAACTCAGCTACATATATATACTCTATATATATATATATATATATATATACATACAGTGGGGCAAAAAAGTATTTAGTCAGCCACCGATTGTGCAAGTTCTCCCACTTAAAATAATGACAGAGGTCTGTAATTTTCATCATAGGTTCACTTCAACTGAGAGAGAGAGAATGTGAAAAAAAATCCAGGAATTCACATTGTAGGATTTGTAAAGAATTTATTTGTAAATTATGGTGGAAAATAAGTATTTGGTCATTAACAAAAATTCAACTCAGTACTTGGTAATATAACCTTTGTTGGCAATAACAGAGGTCAAACGATTACTATTAGGTCTTTACCTGGTTTGCACACACAGTAGCTGGTATTTTGGTCCATTCCTCCATGCAGATCTTCTCGAAAGCAGTGAACACAGACTTTCAACTCTCTCCACAGATGTTCAATGGGGTTGAGGTCTGGAGACTGGCTAGGCCACTCCAGGACTTTCAAATGCTTCTTACGGAGCCACTCCTTCGTTGCCTGGGCGGTGTGTTTGGGATCATTGTCATGCTGGAAGACCCAGCCACGTTTCATCTTCAAAGCTCTCACTGATGGATGGACATGTATCTCACGATACATGGCCCCATTCATTCTTTCCTGAACACGGATCAGTCGTCTTGTCCCCTTAGCAGAAAAACCGCCCCAAAGCATGACGTTTCCACCCCCATGCTTCACAGTATGGTGTTCTTGGGATGCAACTCAGTATTCTTCTTCCTCCAAACACGACGAGTTGAGTTTATACCAAACAGTTCTACTTTGGTTTCATCTGACCACATGACATTCTCCCAATCCTCTGCTGTATCATCCATGTGCTCTCTGGCAAACTTCAGACAGGCCTGGACATGCACTGGCTTCAGCAGGGGACACGTCTGGCACTGCAGGATTTGATTCCCTGTCGTCATAGTGTGTTACTGATGGTAACCTTTGTTACTTTGGTGCCAGCTCTCTGCAGGTCATTCACCAGGTCCCCCCGTGTGGTTCTCATGATCATTTTGACCCCACGGGATGAGATCTTGCGTGGAGCCCCAGATTGAGGGAGATGATCAGTGGTCTTGTATGTCTTTCATTTTCTGATAATTGCTCCCACAGTTGATTTGTTCACACCAAGCTGCTTGCCTATTGTAGATTCACTCTTCCCAGTCTGGTGCAGGTCTACAATTCTTTTCCTGGTGTCCTTCGACAGCTCTTTGGTCTTGGCCATAGTGGAGTTTGGAGTCTGACTGTTTGAGGCTGTGGACAGGTGTCTTTTATACAGATAACGAGTTCAAACGGGTGCCATTAATACAGGTAACGAGTGGAGGACAGAAGACCTTCTTAAAGAAGAAGTTACAGGTCTGTCAGAGCCAGAGATCTTCCTTGTTTGAAGTGACCAAATACTTATTTTCCACCATAATTTACAAATCAATTCTTTAAAAATCCTACAATGTGATTTCCTGGATTTTTTTTCACATTCTGTCTAACAGATGAAGTGAAGCTATGATGAGAATTACAGACCTCTGTCATTATTATAAGTGGGAGAACTTGCACAATCGGTGGCTGACTAAATACTTTTTTGCCCCTCTGTACTTCTACTTTTTTTGGAAAGACTGGTATTGAAGTATTTACAGCTAGCTAAGAAACAGCAGCTACTTACTTATTTTGTACTCACTTATACAAAATAAGTAAGTAGCTCATGGTGGTGGGAGGGGCTGATGGCACAGACTGGTTGCCTCGCTTCTTTCAGTGTGCCCCAGGGCAGCTGTGGCTACAGTAGCAGTTTATCACCACCGTGTTTGGAGTGAAAGAATATTGACATTGGTCCTAAAAAGCGCTGTATAAAACCAATGCATTATTATCATTATTATTATTATGTGCATAAATAAATTCAGCTAAAACAATTGAGCAACAATAAGAGCTGCAGGATTATTATGAATTGTTATTCTTGCAGCATCATGAAAGCCTGGGTTTGCTTTGATTCCAGTTGATATGGGGCGTTGACGGTGTGAATAGAGTAGTGCTGGTACCTGGAGACGATGGAGTGCCTGAGGCCGGCTGGAACGCTCCCGTCCAGCCTCATGTAGGTGACCGAGGGCAGTTTGGGCTTCAGCAGGTCGTGCTCCACGATGTCCAACATGCTCTTGAGCTGACAGAAGATCAGGACCCGGTGCTGGGCCACCACCGACTCTGTCCCTCCCTCTGCAGAGCCTCCTCCACCCAGGCCACAGTCCAGAAGGAGCTGAGGAGAGAGGGGAGAGGTTAGAGGTGGGAGGTGGGAGAGAGAGGAGTGGAGAGGGAGGAGAGAGGAGAGATGGGAGAGAGAGAGGAGAAAGGAGAGAGGAGGGAAGAGGGAGAGAGAGAAGAGAGGAGTGGAGAGGGGAGAGGCGGGAGAAAGAGGAGAGGAGGGAAGAGGGAGAGAGAGGAGGTAAGAGAAGAGAGGAGGGAGGTGGGAGAGAGGAGAGGTCCAAACAAAAGCCGATATTAGATATTCAGCTCCAGCTAGCTTGCGTTCCAATCGGGCTCTTGCGCATTAAGGCTAACACCCTGTGCTTTTGAATAAAGTCCTTATCGTGGACATTAGTGTTTCCGCTCTCCACACTCTCCACATGTCGGTCCTGGACGTGTGAGGTTTGAGTCCACACCTGTCTGAGAGCAGAGAGTTTGGGCGCACACCTGTCTGAGAGCAGAGAGTTTGGGCGCACACCTGTCTGAGAGCAGAGAGTTTGGGCGCACACCTGTCTGAGAGCAGAGAGTTTGGGCGCACACCTGTCTGAGGGCAGAGAGTTTGGGCGCGTGCTGGATGTCTCTGAGGTTAGAGTTCTGCGACGACAGCTGCTCCGTGATCCGTCTGTACTCGGGGTGTTGGGGCGTCAGCACCAGGCTGGGGTGGTTACACAGCTTCCTCAGGTACTGCAGAGCCTGGAGAGAGAGAGAGGGGAGGGAGGGAGAGGGGGAGAGAGAGAGAGGGAGAGAAAGAGGTTTAAAAAATGAAGTTAAAAACAAAGGTCAGCATGGGCAGGTTCGTCAGAAACAGAGATTCACACAAGTCTCTGACCTGCAAGTCCAAGTCCCTAAACTCTCATTTCCTACGCGTTAAAATTATGGCCGATAGAATTTAAAAAGGACTAAAGATTATGCTCAGCAGTGCTGTTTATTGTGCCACAGGATCGACTGGAGCCTCCTGCTGGGACTCTGAGGAGCACAGGGACTGGCCTCCTGCTGCTCCCAGAGTCAGGACTAAATATGAGGAGGCAGCGCTTTAGATTCATGCAGCTAAAATTGGGAGCAGTCTTCCTGAAAATGTGAGACAGGCATCTTCTAGTTGCAACTGAAGGTATAATTTATCACTTTAATGCCTTGATTTAATGCCGTGATTTTAGTTTCTTTTCTTGTTTTGTGAAGTACTTTGTTTATGAACTGTGCTCTACAAATAAACTTGATATCATGTAGCTAAAGCTAAAGAAAGCAATATATTTTTTGTCAATGTTGTCAAGTGTCCATTCATTCATTCCGCACACATCCGAGTACAATCCTTAAATAACTTTAGCTACACAAATGGTAACGCTAATCTCACCTGGAACACGTGTCCTGTGGCCTTGAGTTTGGGTTTGTCCTGGTCTTCAGCCGCAGACACTGAAATGCTGTCGTCCACACTGGCTTTGGCTCGAGATTTAGCAAAGTCCTCGTACAACTGAACCTGCGAGAGACGCCACAAACAGAAAGAGCCATTACCTGCTGACTGTTTACCCCTGCAGGCGGAAAATCAGGAAAAAAAACACAAAGGACAGCCTGTGGAGAACCAATGCTTTCAAACATCTCCTTTCAAAGCTGCTGTCAAAACATGTCACTTTTCTTCATGAAATGTGTTGTTTGAGGGCTGCAATCATCAAAAATATTTCACTTTTCTATTCACCAATAAAGCTTTTGATTCATTGATAAGTAGTTTACAGTGTCCACAAGAAATGAGATTTTTCATATTTTCTTGCGTTAGTAGACAGACTTTCCTCAAACATTTTTCAGAGACTCGAGGCAGACCCAAGGCGAGAGAGAGAGAGACTCGAGGCAGACCCAAGGCAAGAGAGAGAGAGACTCGAGGCAGACCCAAGGCGCGCGCGAGAGAGAGACTCGAGGCAGACCCAAGGCAAGAGAGAGAGACTCGAGGCAGACCCAAGGCGCGCGCGAGAGAGAGACTCGAGGCAGACCCAAGGCGCGCGAGAGAGAGACTCGAGGCAGACCCAAGGCGCGCGAGAGAGAGACTCGAGGCAGACCCAAGGCTAGAGAGAGACTTGAGGCAGACCCAAGGCAAGAGAGAGAGAGACTCTAGGCAGACCCAAGGCAAGAGAGAGAGAGACTCTAGGCAGACCCAAGGCAAGAGAGAGAGAGACTCTAGGCAGACCCAAGGCAAGAGAGAGAGAGACTCGAGGCAGACCCAAGGCAAGAGAGAGAGAGACTCTAGGCAGACCCAAGGCAAGAGAGAGAGAGACTCTAGGCAGACCCAAGGCAAGAGAGAGAGAGACTCGAGGCAGACCCAAGGCGCGCGCGAGAGAGAGACTCGAGGCAGACCCAAGGCGCGCGCGAGAGAGAGACTCGAGGCAGACCCAAGGCAAGAGCGAGAGAGAGACTCGAGGCAGACCCAAGGCAAGAGAGAGAGACTCGAGGCAGACCCAAGGCAAGAGAGAGAGACTCGAGGCAGACCCAAGGCAAGAGAGAGAGAGACTCGAGGCAGACCCAAGGCAAGAGAGAGAGAGACTCGAGGCAGACCCAAGGCAAGAGAGAGAGAGACTCGAGGCAGACCCAAGGCAAGAGAGAGAGAGACTCGAGGCAGACCCAAGGCAAGAGAGAGAGAGACTCGAGGCAGACCCAAGGCAAGAGAGAGAGAGACTCGAGGCAGACCCAAGGCAAGAGAGAGAGACTCGAGGCAGACCCAAGGCAAGAGAGAGAGAGACTCGAGGCAGACCCAAGGCAAGAGAGAGAGAGACTCGAGGCAGACCCAAGGCAAGAGAGAGAGAGACTCGAGGCAGACCCAAGGCAAGAGAGAGAGAGACTCGAGGCAGACCCAAGGCAAGAGAGAGAGAGACTCGAGGCAGACCCAAGGCAAGAGAGAGAGACTCGAGGCAGACCCAAGGCAAGAGAGAGAGACTCGAGGCAGACCCAAGGCGCGCGCGAGAGAGAGAGACTCGAGGCAGACCCAAGGCAAGAGAGAGAGACTCTAGGCAGACCCAAGGCGCACGAGAGAGAGAGACTCGAGGCAGACCCAAGGGGCAAGCGAGCGAGCGAGCGAGAGAGCGAGAGAGAGAGAGACTCGAGGCAGACCCAAGGGGCAAGCGAGCGAGCGAGCGAGCGAGAGAGAGAGACTTAAGGCAAGACTCCAGGAGAAGGAGAAACAGAAGGAGACTCTAGAAGACAGAGAAAGAGGGAGAAGGAGGGAGAAGGAGACTGAAGGAGAAGGCAGGAGGACAGATGTGTGTTTGGTGAGTTCAGCGCTGGTTGTGACGAACCTGCAGTGGACTCAGGTTGCAGTAATAATCCTGGATGATCTTCGGGGGCAGGTCCTGGAGCACGTCCTCCTTCATCCTCCTCAGAAGAAACGGCAGTACCTGTCTGTGCAGAGCCTCCATCGCCAGCACACCTGCACAGACACAACAATACTTGTAAATGTAATATTCCAAAGATCAAATCTAAGGTTTCTTGTTGTAGAAAGTGAAATATTTGATAATAAAGATACAGAGACTAGTGAGAAACTGACCAGATTCGTACCTTAACCCTTTAGGCGCCAGAGTTTTTTCAAGAAAATATACAATTTTGATTTCAAGATTTCAAAAGGCTATAACTTTAAAATGGTTTGAGATAAAGGCATACTGTAAATTAGAAATATCTTCAGTTTGAACCAAACTTTGGGATGGAAGTTGATTCGTCATCTAATTTGCATATTGTGACGTCATCAAGGTGGCGGCCATTTTGGAAAATGTTAATTATTGTATAAAAACTTCAAAAAGCTGTAGTTTGGGAGTTTTTTTTAGATCAGGGAATACTATAAACAGTCAGTGTGAAATATCTTTAGTATGAAATGAATTTGGGATAGAAATAAATTCCCTGATCCAGATTATAGATAATGTTTTAGCACTGGTTCGCGGCCATACGGAATTGTATTATTTTCAAAGACCTTCAGTGATCAAGACAGCTCTCTTTATAGTTTACAGTCATGAAATCTGGAGTTTGGTTTCAATATTTCCCTTTCAAAGAAGTGGTGGGCTTACTATTTTTCTCGGTGGAAATGAGGCTCAAGGATTTACCGTTTACAAACAGAGAGATGAAATGAATGGGCTCAGAACATGTCAGATCATCTCAACAAGAAACAACAGGCTCTTCAACACTTCTGATCCACTTTTGTGGATTATTTTCTCTCAAGAACTGCCTTGATCCTCATCATCGCTGTTGGTAAAGGCAGTGAACGCGAAAAGCGATGTGTTTTTATTCCCGCGGCTCCCCCGCGACTTCTCCCGCGTCTCCCGTGTTCCCCGTGGATGTCTACCCCCGCTACTTTCTCCCACATGCCTGGTGTTATGATGCCCCTGTCCCCTCCACCACGGACCCTGCTTGGCGTTCACAGAATGCTTCTACCGCGGCCACACGGAGGACAAGCAGCCGCTGTACAGGGGCTGATTGTGGACTATGGAGCGCGGTCTCCCCGTCACCAATAATGTCCGTGTCTGCTTCACTGGACACCTGCGTGTCTTCCTCCTCTGAATCTGAGTGAGCCAGTACCAGACCAAGTACTTCTCTGGTACTGAAGACATTGTGAGTAAAAGAAAAAACACTCTCTCCCTCTGCTCTGCTCTCACTCCTCTCAGCTCTACCGCTGCTGCTTCGCCTCCGCGCTGCAGCGTCGCAGGTGTTTTACGAACTCAATTTACTCAAAAACTTTCAATATAACCACACCCACAAATGTTGCTCATATTACAGGCACACATGTCCACTAACCCCTGGTGAAAAGTATTAACAAGATTCTGCACCACATTTTTACATACAGCCTGTTTAAGTGAGCAATGTTGCTTGTCGCAATATTGCGACTTTGGCGCTTAAAGGGTTAAGTTTTTGATTTTGTGTCTGGAGCAAAAAAACTATTCCAGATCTGTTTTACATTTAATACTGTGCCACATTTTAATTATGTTAGAGTGATTCATGCCCACTGGAGAAAGTAGAGAACAGTGGCTTTGTGCTGGTGTCATTCTGCCAGCACATTGAGTCATCTTTGAATGTCCCAATTTCAGAGTCTGCAGATCCACCGCCACAGCATTCTGGCTCGGATGAACAGCAGTTTTCTATCGATACAAGTGTTTTTTGAGATGTAGTGAAACCAGTGGGGCGGGTCCCGGCCCAAAAGTGGCCAAAATGATGTGCGCTGACATACTTGCAATACCACCCCGGGCCAATGGGGGTGGACCCAGAAGAAGAATTAACCAATGCTAACATATAGCATTAGCTGACCTCTCTAAAAGGTCTTTACAGGATGGTCCAAAAGTTGGCTCTTGGCCCAAAGCTCCGTTCCACATGTGTGTCAATGCTGAGGGGGGTGTTTTGGCCCAGTCTAGTTTAGTCGCTGTGAATTTTTGAAGTCACTCGTTAAATGAATGGGGCTCGTGCAGCTGACGCAAGTGCAGATGCGTTTACTTTTTTCCCATTTTCCAGCCCCCGCGTCTATTTTGAAACTGCCCATAGACTGCGGAAGTTGCGGCACATTGGTTAGAACGGCGGAGATGGGCGTGACTACGTCTATTAATATTTACAGTCTATGGTTGAAACACTGGGAAAGGTTGCGGTGTTGCTTAGATCAGTGACTGAGTTTGACCTTGGGGGTGGAAGACTGAAAGACGTCAAAATAAAACTGTCCAACCAAACCTCCAGCTTGCAACCAGGACCAGAGACAACTACACTATAATGGACTACGGCAAGAAAAAATAAATAATTCATACATTGATATTTACTTAAAGTCCCACAGATTTCAGATACTCTTTCACTGTAGTTCCGGCCCCAGACAGAGCAGGAGCCTTTGTACATGTTTTTAGTTGTAGGGGCAACCGCAGCACCTGGAGGAAACTTTCGCAGGCGCGGTTAGAAAATGCACACTCTACACAGAAAGGCCTGGAGGTGGAGTCGAACCCAGTACCTTCTTGCTGACCTATAGTTACCTATGAGTCTATAGAATCCTCATGAAAAGTAATCTTGTACCCACCGGCCTCTTGCTCCCGAGACGAGCTCTTGGCGTCCCGACTGGCCAGGATGGGCTTCCCGTACCGAGCCGCAAACTGCCTCTCTGTGCCGAGGAAACCGGGCATCAGGAAGTCAAACAGCGACCAAAGCTCCAGCACATTATTCTACAGAAGAAGACAAATATTTACCAATACTGCATCTACACAAGCGTCGGGGTTGAATGGGTACGTACCTGGATCGGCGTTCCGGACAGAATCAGTCTGTAGTTTGCCGCTAGCTGCTTGATCGCTTTGGAAAGTTTGGTTTTCCCGTTTTTGATCACATGGCCCTCGTCCAGGATGCAGTAATTAAACTTTATATTCCTGAAAAGATCACACCAACAATATTACACACTAAAGTCTCCCTTATAAACAAGTACTACTGCTACTACTACTACCATTACTACTACCACTACCGCTACCCCTAAGGCCTGGACTCCACCGGGCGCGTCTCCGTTGACGCGCGCTGGCTGCTGTCCGTCGGACGTCCGTAAAAAAGACTAGTGGCCAAACCGGCTGCAGCAGCAGCAGCTCTGGCTGTGCGTTTATCAGCCTGCTTTGTTTTTGTAGGAGACACGTTTGGGCATTGTGTGAATAAATGAATGTTTGGCTGATGGAGGAGTCATGTGTTGTCGGCGTGTGTGTGTGTGTGCGTGAGAGCGCCTGTGTGTGTGTATGTGTGTGTGTGTGTGTGTGGTGGGAGGCGTGTGCGTGCATGTGTGTTTGGGCCTGTGACCGCAGCGTTTATTATGATCCAGCCTCTTCGTTTGTTTTCTATACTTATTTAGCGCGTCATACACTTTTATGGGACCCAACTCGCCTCTCCGCGGCTTCAGGCAACCGCTATAGTTTTAAATAGAAGAAGCGGTGTGTGATGTGTATGAGCTGTGGCTATGATCTATGCAAAGCACAGCATAGTGAAGCATCGAGGACGTCGCGATGGATGAGGCAAAACTTATTGAAAGCAATTGGAAAAATGGGAGAGAAAAGAACTAACATATCCAGTGTTGTGAGATCTGTCTCTCATAAGTGCAGCTGTGTGTGTGTGTATATATGTGTATGTGTATGTGTATGTGTATGTGTATGTGTATGTGTGTGTGTGTGTGTGTGTGTGTGTGTGTGGTGAGGAGAGAGCTCCTCGCAGGTAGACGGGACAGAGCGAGAGAAAAAAAGAGCGAGGTGTATGTAAAGTTTAGCGTATTAACATTACGCGAAAAATAAATAGCACATGTACGATCAAGAAACAATTATTTAAATTAATACATGAAAAAATTACACGTTTGTTAATAATCATTGTCATTAACAAATACAGTTGTGTGCGAAAGTCAGGGCACCCCTTTAAAAACAGCATATTTTATATATTTAAAAATTTATATTCATATTTACTGTCTCTCTGGTATATGTGAAAAATAGACAATATTGTCAGGAAACATTAATGCGTAGTTACATTTTATTTTATAAATTGAAAAAAATTACAAAAATTAAAAACATAATTTTGGCATGTGCAAAAGTCGGGGCTCAGACCTGTACCAGCTCATTGGTCCTGAAGCATGTGTCAACAATTGTCATTAGGGAGTGCCAGCTGGTGCCAATTTGAGGGTTTCTTAAATACGGAGACTCCACAAACCTTGTACAAACACTCAGCAACCATGGGTTCCTCTAAGAAGCTGTGTAAGACAGAAAAAATGAAAGTAATTGATGCCCACAATGCCGGGGAGGGCTACAAGAAGATAGCAAAGCGTTTTCAGCTTGCAGTTTCCACAGTGCGAGGCATAATTAAGAGATGGCAGGTGAGGGGAACTGTGGAGGTCAAGAAGAGATCTGGAAGACCAAGGAAACTCTCGGAGAGAACAGCTCGTAGTCTGGTCAGAAAGGTAAACCAAAACCCACATTTGACTTCAAAAGACCTCCAGGAAGATTTAGCAGACTCGGGAGTGGTGGTGCACCCTTCCACTGTGCGCCGATACTTGCACAAACAAGACCTTCATGGAAGAGTCTGCAGAAAAAAACCTTATCTACGACCTCATCATAAAATAAAACGTCAAAAATATGCAACAGAACATCTACAGAAGCCTGATGACTTTTGGAAACAAGTGCTTTGGACTGATGAAGTTAAAATAGAACTCTTTGGCCACAATAAGCAAAGGCATGTTTGGAGAAAAAAAGGAGCAGCATTTCATGAAAAGAACACCTTGCCAACTGTTAAATATGGGGGTGGATCCATCATGCTTTGGGGTTGTGTTGCAGCCAGTGGGACAGGAAACATTGCTCGGGTGGAGGGAAGAATGGATTCAATTAAATACCAGCAAATTCTGGAGGCAAATATCACAGCATCTGTAAAAAAGCTAAAGCTGAAAAGAGGATGGCTTCTACAACAGGATAATGATCCTAAACATACCTCCAAATCCACCATGGACTACCTCAAGAAACGCAAGCTG
Source organism: Knipowitschia caucasica (assembly GCA_964034765.1). Taxonomy (NCBI): domain Eukaryota; kingdom Metazoa; phylum Chordata; class Actinopteri; order Gobiiformes; family Gobiidae; genus Knipowitschia; species Knipowitschia caucasica. Next base: position 5,104,337 of record OZ035835.1, on the reverse strand, counting down.
AAGGTTTTGGAATGGCCTTCACAGTCTCCCGACTTAAACATCATCGAAAATCTGTGGGTAGATCTTAAAAGAGCTGTGCATGCAAGCCCTCTTAAGAATATTGCAGAACTGGAAGCCTTTTGCAAGGAAGAATGGGGAAAAATCCCAAATAATAATAGAATCCAGAAACTTGTTGTTGGCTATAAAAAGCGTTTACAAGCTGTGATATCTGCCAGAGGGGGTGTTACTAAGTACTGAAGGTACTGATGCTGTAGAGTGCCCCGACTTTTGCACATGCCAAAATTATGTTTTTAATTTTTGTAATTTTGTTCAATTTATAAAATAAAATGTAACTATGCATTAAAGTGATAGTCTGTAACTCTAAATGAATTACAAATTTTAGGAAATGTGTTAAATTGACCTCCTGGCCTTAAATGTTGATATAAAATAAGTCATTTTATTAATTCTAATATTGCGGGCAAGTCCCGCCTTCCCTGCTCTTAGCTATAGTTCAGAATCCACGGTGCCGTCGAGGTTAACCAATCGAGTCATGCCAAGGGCTGTCAATCATCGGCGCTGATGCTCGTAGCTGCTCATGCTCAGTTGTTTGTTTTCGCGGAGCCTCCGAATCAAGCCTCTATTAGGCTCTGGAACTACATGAAAACTGAACAAAGAATTCTGAACATCCGCGCTGAGGTACTTATGTATATTCTGAACCTATATCCATAATCAGATCCTCTGCAGATGTGTCCTGTAATGTGCAGTTCATGATAATAGCACTTCCTGGTTTGTGCATAAAAACATTTTTTTTCATTAAAACGTTAACAAATAATTCTGAAAACCTCCGTGCATGTGTATTAATAATGTATATTGATTTTTTTTCCAATCAAGTACCTCTCTGTCTCTCTTTATGACAAACTCCAGACAATCACTTTAATGTTTCCTGACAATAGTCTTTTTTTCCCATATACCAGAGAGACAGTAAATATGAATATATTTTTTAAAATATATAAAATATGCTGTTTTTAAAGGGGTGCCCTGACTTTCGCACACAACTGTACTTATAACCAGGACTACAGCATATATCAATACATGTTTAATAATGTGGTAAATATAATTATTCCATTGTATTTTCAACGGAAAACGGACCCGACATGCGTCGACGGAACAAATAGGATTGTTTCTATTTCGTCCGTCCGCGTCCGTTGCACCCTCCGTTGACGGAATCCGTCCGACGCGACGGATGTTGGAGGCAGTGGAGCCACTTCCATTCACCCTCATGGAGATAACGGAGACTGAGATGAAACGGACATGTTTGGACGGATCAGTTGTCCGTTTTACGCGCCCGGTGGAGTCGGGGCCCAACACTACTACTACCATTACCGCTACTGCTGCTATTACTACCATTGCTGCTGCTGCCGCTGCTACTACTACTACTGCGATTACAGCTAATACTACTGCTAATACTCCTAGCATTTCTCATAATTTTATATATTAGAAACTCACTTGAAAAAGTCGATGTCGTTTCGAACGACATCATACGAGGCGACCACGAGGTTGTGCTTCTTCACCAGATACTGCAACCTGGAAAATAATATCACATATTTAGATCACATTAGTCCAGTTGTCAGGTCTCAGAGAAGGTAGAAGCACCGATACAAAGCACTCAACTGTCTGCTAGCACCAGGACAACTGATAAAAATTAGTTGCATTGTCAATAGCAGTGATGTGGAATGTTGTTTTATCAGATGTGCTATTAAAATTAATTGGATGACGCATGTTCAACAACCAAAACTTATGGACATTGGTCAACTCCCAATAGACAAATAGAAGAAGAAGATGATATACTTTATTAATCTCACAGTGGGGAAATTGGGTTTGATGAATAGTCATATACACACATCACATCAAGGCACCTTAAGATAGACTTTATGGAGCTCACACTGGAGAATTTTACATTTAGGCAAAGCAAAGCAACTCAAAGTGCTGAACAAGACCAGATAGCATCAAAATCATAAAAAAATCACAGTACAATAAAAAGTATAAAATATAAAATCCCTCAGTTGTAGCAGTTAAACATTTACCATGCTGTTACTTCTGCGCTCCTTGTAAGCAATGTGGTGTAAAGTGTCTTGCCCAAGGACACAGCAGTGAGAGTTGATGGAGAAGGTCTTGCAGTGGGCTCAAACCCATTACCTATGTGTTCTCCATTCTCTCTGATTCTGTGATCTGTGTTGGCGATTTCAAAAGGTTTTGTAAAGTCCTCTGAGATAACTACGGTTGTGATTTAGGGCAATACACAAATACATAGAATTAAATTGAATGTTCTGTGGGAAAATCAACCTCACAGAGACGGGATCTTTACGCACCAGAGACACCTGGAAGTATATTCTCAGTTTTTTTCAGGTTTTTTTCAGGCAGAACAAAGTCAGGACAAGCTCTATATAGTCAACGCTTATGTCCCACATGGAAAAACATTTGTGTCCATATCTAGAGACATGGAAAGAACCCTGATACACAGTCGATGTGATAGCTATTGTCACGACCCCTTCGCCGTCCTCTGGTCTGCTCTAGGACTGCCTTGTTACATTTATGGACTATTTATGGACCTGCCTGCTGTCAGTCTCACTCTCTCCCAGCCTGCATCCTGTGCCACACCACTTTGTTTCTGTTAGCGTTATGGTTTTGATCAGCATCGCACCATACAAACTCATAACCATCCACTCACCTACACCACTGATACTACAGGCTGTCACATCTCATTATTACTTTTATTTGTTATACTTGGGTAAACCTTCTGTTAAAATAAAACACCCATCCAAGTATCCCATTTCGTTGTCTGCGTCCATAATTTGTCATGGCCTTGAGGTTAAAGACACTATATAAGGCCAGATCAATTGTATAGCCATTTAATTCCCATACTACTATCCCTTTAAATCTCCCAAACACACACTGAAAGCTCTCACCTCATGCGCTCTGTGGGCGGCCCGGTGTAGTGCAGGGGATGGAGGAACTCTTTAGAGCAGAACTTCCCCACCTCGTCCACCCAGTGCCCCGTGAGTGTGGGGGGGCACACCACGATGGAGGGAAGGGGGCTGCTGTCAGCGGCTTTGGTCCTGGAGTACTCCTGGTTCCTGAGGTAGTGGTCTCCGGCCAGGATGCAGATGGACTGCAGGGTTTTGCCCAGACCCATGTCGTCACATAGGATCCCGTGGAGTTTGTATTTGTTGAGGAAGGAAAGCCAGTTTACTCCATCCTGAAGGAAGAAGATGGTTACATTAGTGTGTGTTATTTGCTTTATGTGTATTAGTAAGTAATGTTTATTTATATAGCGCATTTTACAGACCAAGGTCCCCCAAAGAAGCCTGGCTCTCGCCAGACCCTTGTAGTTCCGTCATGCGCCACCAGAGGAGTTTCGCTTCACGCACAAGGGTCGGGTATCGAGCGCAGAGCAAACTCCTTCAGCAGAGCAGAAAATAATCGACCAATCAGGATCGCCGGTGTTACGTTGGGTCTGCACCGCCTTCTCAAGCGTGTCTCACGCAGCAGCAAAAGCAATCCAAGATGGCGGACATGAAGTCCATGAATTTAAAAAAAAGTTTAAATACGAACGAATTAAGACACAGATGTCACTTTTAATGCGATATGAGGAGAGATGTTGATGGTTCTATGTTGATGGTTATATGTTGTTTAAGAGTCAAATGTTTGTGTAAAGTTTGGTTTAAATACTAGTTTAAGTGTTCCTGTTTACAACACTATGCAGCAGGGTTGCCAGGTTGGGTGGTTTCCCGCATACGTTTCTTCAAGAGACTTGTAGGTAATAAATAAACAGAAAGACAATCAATCAAGTTTTTAGCAAAAAAAGATTTTGGGTATTTGTTTTTGAGGCATTCGAGAGTTTTGGGCTGGAAAATCTTGCCGGCATTTGGCAACCTATGGGAGTCATGTGCTTCGATGTGAGTGGTTGAAGGAAGACGTCATTCAAGATAACTGACAAGTGGTTTATCCAATCATATACAAGTTTTTTTTTTTTTTTTTTTTTTTTACAAGGCCCCGCCTTCTGAAATGTATTCGCTATGAAGGAGTCCTAGTGCCATGTGAGAAGCTCAGCGATCTACAAGAGTCTGGCGAGAGTCAGGCTACCCCCAAAGAGCTTTACAATTGTTGAGAGTTGAGATATTTCTTCATTCTCTGCACACGGTGATGACAGAAGCGTCGTCAATACACACTGGTGCATCAAACACCATCCATTCACTCACTCATTACCTATTGGACATGTTTATAGTGGTAGGGGAAACCGGAGTGCCCAGAGGAAACCTACGCAGACACAGGGAGAATATGCAAACTCCACACAGAAAGGCCTAGAGGTGGCTTAGTTGGTTAACGCCTTTGATTCTAAAGGTCTGCTGTCGTTGTGTCCTTGGACAAGACACAACCCACTTTGCCTATACGGAGCAGGCGGGGAATATTGGCTGCATGCCTTGAGTACATGTGTATTCATCAAACTGACAAATGAAGGACCTTCCCGGAGGTCTCCCATCACACTACTAACCAGGCCTTGCCCTGCTTAGCCACTGAGATCCAATTAGTTTTGGTATTCACATGCAGGTGCGGCCATAGACTGCAAATGTAGCACGACAAGTTTGGGAGCATTTAGAAAGAAAGGCTGGATGAGAGGAATCAAACTCCCACAGAATAACATTTCATCATAACATTTACATAACGAGACGCCCTTAGGAACTTCCCAAATGCCAGAGGAGTTTGACATTTTGAGATTTTAAATTCAAATAAAGCCCCCAGAGAAACACTTTTGCGACTCCAGACTTTTCCAACACAGAAACTTCATCATTGAAATGACAGAAAAGGGTTTGACGCAGTGGCGGCTGCGGCTCGGGGCACTCGTCTGAAGCAGCTGTGGTTTGAAAATGTCGACTTTTTCACATCTTGAGGACGTATAGACTGGAGGCGGTGGAGCCGAACGTTGGGGAATAGTTTCAGGACACAAAAGAGGAATTAAAAGGCAAAGGCTTTCATTTTGCTTTTCAGGATGGGGCACTTAAAGGGGTATAGGAAGATTCTCTTCTGGGTGGATCATTCTCATTGTCAATCATTCTGCTGGAAAGGTTTGGCTTCTTTATAGAGAAATCCTATTCAAGTAGTAAGTAATCTTTATTTATATACCGCCTTTTCACTGCAGATCTGAGTCTCAAAGCGGTTTACAATTTTTATTTTGGGCATTTGTCTCTCACTCCACACAGATGGGAGCGGGGTCGCCAGTACAGGAGGCGCATGCTAGAACTATTGGACATATTTTTAGTGGTAGGGGAAACCGGAGTACCCGGAGGAAACCTACGCAGACACAGGGAGAACATGCAAACTCCACTCAGAAAGGCCGTGGTCCAACCGGGATTCGAACGCAGGACTTTCTTGCTGAGAGGCGAGAGTGCTATCCACTCGGCCACCGTGCTAACTCCCCCCTGGACTGCCACCTTAACGTGGTGGGGGAGTTTGAGTACTCGGATGATCCCGGGAGCTATGCTGTCTGGGGCTTCATGCCCCTGGTAGGGTCTCCCATGGCAAACAGGTCTCAGGTGACGAGTCAGACGAAGAGCGGTCCAAAAACCACCATGGACAGCACTAAAATGAGACCAGTGACGTCGCCCGGCATGGCGCAGCCGGGGCCCCACCCTGGAGCCAGGCCTGGGGTCGGGGCTCGTATGTGAGCGCCTGGTGGCCGGGCCTTAGCCCACGGGGCCCGGCCGGGCTCAGCCCGAAGGGACGACGTGGGCAGTCCCTCCTGTGGGCCCACCACCTGCAGAGGGGTCCGTGGTGGCGCGGTGCTAAGAGGACTGGGCAGCAGTCGAAGGCGGAGACCTCGGCGACCCAGTCCACACACACAACATCTGGCTCTTGGTAAGTGATCTTTATTTATATACCGCCTTTTCACTGCAGATCTGAGTCTCAAAGCGGTTTACAATTGTTAATTTTTGGGCATTTGTCTCTCACTCCACACAGAGATGGTAGGGGAAACCGGAGTACCCGGAGGAAACCTACGCAGACACGGGGAGAACATGCAAACTCCACTCAGAAAGGCCCTGGTCCGACTGGGATTCGAACCCAGGACCTTCTTGCTGAGAGACAAGAGTGCTATCCACTCAGCTACCGTGCCGCCCAACGGGACGTGGAATGTCACCTCACTGGGGGGGAAGGAGCCAGAGCTCGTGGGGGAGGTTGAGTGATACCGACTAGAGATAGTCGGCCTCACCTCCACACACAGCTTGGGCTCTGGAACCCAACTCCTTGAGAGGGGTTGGACGCTCCACTTTTCTGGTGTTTCTCGCGGGGAGAGGCGGCGAGCTGGGGTGGCCATACTAATTGCCCCCCATCTCAGCCGCCACGTGTTGGAGTTCTCCCCGATGAATGAGAGGGTCGCGTCCCTCCGCCTTCGGGTGAGGGACAAGTCTCTCACTGTTGTGACGGCCTACGGGCCTAAGAGCAGTGCAGAGTACCCGGCCTTCTTGGAGTCCTTGGGAGGGGTACTTGACAGTGCACCAACCGGGGACTCAGTTATTCTCCTGGGGGACTTCAACGCCCATGTGGGAAACGCCAGTGACACTTGGAGAGGGGTGATAGGGAAGAACGGCCCCCCTGATCTGAACCCGAGTGGTGTTCAGTTGTTGGACTTCTGTGCCAGTCACGGTTTGTCCATCACGAACACCATGTTTGAGCACAAGGGTGTCCACCAGTGCACGTGGCACCAGGACACCCTAGGCCGGAGGTCGATGATCGACTTTGTTGTCGTATCATCTGACCTTCGACCGCGTGTCTCGGACACTCGGGTAAAGAGAGGGGCGGAGCTGTCAACCGATCATCACCTGGTTGTGAGTTGGATCCGCTGGCAGGGGAAGAAGCCGGTCAGACCTGGCAGACCCAAGCGTATAGTGAGGGTCTGCTGGGAACGTCTCGCTGAGCCCCCTGTCAGACGGATTTTCAACTCGCACCTCCGGGAGAGCTTCTCCCAGGTCCCGGCGGAGGAGGGGGATATTGAGTCTGAGTGGACCATGTTCTCTTCCTCTATCGCCGATGCGGCGGCTCGTAGCTGTGGTCGCAAGGTCTCTGGTGCTGGTCCCGGCGGCAACCCCCGAACCCGGTGGTGGACACCGGCAGTAAGGGATGCCGTCAGGCTGAAGAAGGAGTCCTATCGAGCCATGATGGTTCGGGGGACTCCTGAGGCAGCTGTCCAGTACCGGCAGGCCAAGCCTGCCGCGGCCCGGGCTGTTGCAGATGTAAAAACCCGGGTCTGGGAGGAGTTCGGAGAGTCCATGGAGCATGACTATCGGTCGGCCTCGAAGAGATTCTGGCAAACCATCCGGCGCCTCAGGAGGGGGAAGCAGTGCTTTGCCAACACCGTTTATGGTGGGGGTGGAGAGCTGCTGACCTCGACTGGGGATATTGTCGGGCGGTGGAAGGAATACTTCGAGGTTCTCCTCAACCCCCCTGTCACGTCCTCTGCCTCCGCCCCGGAGGCAGAGGCTGAGGATGTTGGGGCGGATACTTCCATCTCCCTGGCAGAGGTCACCAAGGTGGTTGGCAGCCTCCATGGTGGCAAGGCGCCGGGAGTGGATGAGATCCGCCCTGACTATCTAAAGTCTCTGGATGTTGTAGGACTGTCTTGGCTGACACGTCTCTGCAACATCGCGTGGCGATCAGGGGCGGTGCCAATGGAGTGGCAGACCGGGGTGGTGGTCCCTCTCTACAAGAAGGGGGACCGGAGGGTGTGTTCCAATTATCGTGGGATCACACTCCTCAGCCTCCCTGGCAAGGTTTACTCCAAGGTACTGGAGAGGAGGCTACGGCCGATGGTCGATGGTCGAATCTCGGATTCAGGAGGAGCAGTGTGGTTTTCGTCCCGGTCGCGGAACACTGGACCAGCTCTACACTCTCCATCGGATACTCGAGGGTTCATGGGAGTTCGCCCAACCTGTCCACATGTGCTTTGTGGATTTGGAGAAGGCGTTCGACCGTGTTCCCGGGGTGTTCTTTGGGGGGTTCTCCGGGAGTACGGGGTCCGGGGTCCTTTGCTGAGGGCCGTTCGGTCCCTGTATGACCGGAGCCAGAGCTGTGTTCGCATTGCCGGCAGTAAGTCAGACCTGTTCCCGGTGCATGTTGGCCTCCGCCAGGGCTGCCCTTTGTCACCGGTTCTGTTCACTGTATTCATGGACAGAATTTCTAGGCGCAGCCAGGGGCCGGAGGGGGTCCGGTTCGGGGACCACAGGATTTCATCTCTGCTGTTTGCGGACGATGTTGTCCTGTTGGCTCCAACAAACCAGGACCTACAACATGCACTGGGACGGTTTGCAGCAGAGTGTGAAGCGGCTGGGATGAGAATCAGCACCTCCAAATCTGAGGCCATGGTGCTCGACCGGAAAAAGGTGCCTTGCCCTCTACAGGTGGGTGGAGAGGTCCTTCCTCAAGTGGAGGAGTTCAAGTATCTCGGGGTCTTGTTCACGAGTGAGGGAAGGATGGAGCGTGAGATTGACAGGCGGATCGGTGCAGCGTGCGCAGTGATGCGGTCGCTGTATCGGACCGTCGTGGTGAAGAGGGAGCAGAGCCGAAAGTCAAAGCTCTCGATTTACCGGTCTATCTTCGTTCCCTCCCTCACCTATGGTCATGAGCTTTGGGTAGTGACCGAAAGAACGAGATCGCGGATACAAGCGGTCAAAATGAGCTTCCTCCGCAGAGTGGCTGGGCGCTCCCTTAGAGATAGGGTGAGGAGCTCGGTCACACGGGAGGAGCTCGGAGTAGAGCCGCTGCTACTCCACGTTGAGAGGAACCAGTTGAGGTGGCTCGGGCATCTGCTGCGGATGCCTCCTGGACGCCTCCCTGGGGAGGTGTTCCAGGCACGTCCCACTGGGAGGAGGCCCCGGGGAAGACCTAGGACACGCTGGAGGGACTATGTCTCTCAGCTGGCCTGGGAACGCCTTGGAGTCCCCCCGGACGAGCTGGAGGAAGTGTGTGTGGATAGGGAAGTCTGGGCGTCTCTGCTTAGACTGCTGCCCCCGCGACCCGGCAACGGATGAAGCGAAGGAAAACGGACGGACGGACGGGCTTCTGCTCTGAATGATTATATCCAGGTTAAAAACAGATCTATTTATCTGTATTCTCATTTTAATGTACAGTGATTATTTATGACGTTAATACCTTGTGTGTTGGTTTCGATCTTCTGCACTTTGAATTGCCTTGTGTATGAATTGTGCTATACAAATAAACTTTCTTTGCCTTGCCTATTATGTGTACTGCAGCCTCTCCCATTCTCCTTGACTCTGGTTGCCAGATATGCAGACGAAAATCCACCCAATAGAGTTTTGTCAACAACAAATCAATAACCAACACTTTTTTCACAAAGATAGAAATTCTGGTTATTTTTGTCGTTAATGATTTGAGAATGAAAAATAGGACAATTTTTAGTTCTACGCCACATGGTACTTGTGGTAGCTCCACGCGGTGAGTTCTGGCGCCCGGATCACAGACTGTTAGGGGGAAATGATGGAGGGTGGGAAATCGAAATGAAAACAATAACAAGATTTAGGGGCTGGAAAACTCATTTAGAAATTCAAATATCTCTGAACTACTGTTATTAGTTAAAGAAGTATTGGAAAAGAACATGTTTTGTTAAGTAGTAATCTTTATTCATACACCGCCTTTTACAGACCAGAGTCACAAAGTGGATTTCAATCGTTGGCATTTGTCTCTCACTCCACAGAGATGGGAGCAGGGCATGGATCTATGATAATAACTGGATAGTGTATTACTAGCTTACTGCTGTCCCACCCACGGGCACAGGGGGCGCTGTGGTACTGCAAATTAAATTCACGTGGTCTACCCAGAAACATGTCTCATAGAACTCAATGTAAACTAAAACAGCTTGACCTCAGCTGACAGAGAACCTACAGCTTTAAGAAATATCGGATTTTGTGGGGATTTTAGTGTCCCTTGTCATCCTGAACTTTTCTTCTTCTTAAATCCATCGGTCTTCTTTAAATTCGCACTTTAGTGCCACAAACTCTGCTCCTTTCCTTCCCCCTCTGACTCCACTCAACCACTGCTCTGATGAACAGCTCTGATTGGTCAAAGCGCGCCGAGCCCCTCTGTGCACGTGCTTGAGAGCCACACACGCGTATTTGGCGCAATGCATCATGGGAGATCATCCACTGCGCAGAACCGGGAGGACCAGACGATGCCCAAATATAGGGGAGTTCTGCTGATCTCCTGGTCTCCGTGAACAGAGCGCCATCTTGGATCACCGGGGCTTTGAGCGGGGCCAGTACAGGAGGCACAAGCCAGACCTATTGTATGTTTTTTTTAGTGGTAGCAGAAACCAGAGTATCCGGAGGAAACCTACGCAGACACTGGGAGAACATGCAAACTCCACTCAGAAAGGCCCCGTCCTGACCAGAATTCAAACCCAGGACCTTCTTGCTGAAAAGTGCTAACCACTCCGTGCCGCCCAATGCCTTTGACAGATTAGGGCCCTTTAATGATGACTTGACATGAAAATCCAACATGAACATTGCTACTTTAAGTGATATTAGAGGTTAGTATCTCTGCATCAGCAACTTTCTGTTCGGCTCGTCGAACTATTGTGCTTTATGACTTGGCTGTCTAACATAATGAAAGTATTGACTCCATATTTCCTCGGCTCGACACTGACCTGCTGGTACTTGCGCAGCTCGGCTTTAATGGGCACTGGGATCTTGTAGTTTTCCAGTTTCCTGCTGTCCAGAAGCTGCTCCAGGAAGTTTCTCTCTCGAGCCTTTTGCTGGATGAGGTCGTCCGACATGGAGGGAGGGTCTGGGATACCGGCCTGACGAGCAAAGACACGTTAAAAACTGTTACACAGTTTTGAGACGCCTTCCCAAATCCTCCCACATAGTTCAAGGAATATTCAGTGAGTACATATACATTTTTAAACGCATAGATTAAAGCTGAGGTACCTGCATTTCAAACCACAAAAGAACTCTGTGCATGTGTATTTCAGCTTTCATCACATCAGCTTTTTCAGACAGAAAAGTTAAAAAGAGGACCACATCAGATCTCAGCCTAAAGCCTCAAATGGTGACTGACAGGCTTTCTTTTACAAGTATGCGAATGATAACATGTTTCCTAAATAGATAATTGCAGTATGTTTGTGGTCTGATTAAGAGAAAAAACACAAATCATACAAGTTTCAGCACCCCAGCTTTAAAGTACGTACATGATAATATGTGTTTTGGATGGAAATAGGGATGTAAAAAACTATGAATTTTCATGACCGACCACCGAGCCTCATTAACCGGTTGAAACCGGTTAACCGCGTAGTTTAAAATAGTCCACGTTCTTTGAAATAACAGCCATTTCGAGCCGCGTACTTTTCGTAAGTGCAGCTCTGCGTTCTACGGGATCAGAGCCGAGACAGCGGCACCAAAACCCGCAACAGCTTCGGCACCTTTGCGCACAGAGAACTGCTGTTTTAATCTTCCCATTCTTCTGTGCTGCGGCTTAAAGCATTTTTAAGCAAAAGACAGCTCGTCCACATGGTCAGGGCAGCGAGTGACGAGCCGCGTCTCGCAGGTCTCCGCTAAAGTTTAAAAGTGATCAGTGTGGAGCTGATGCCAAGGACCAGCAGCACAAACATGGTCCATGTGGTTTGACTGGAGCCGTGTATTTGCAAGAATGCTTTGGGCTCCGTGACACAGAGGAGCGCGACAGACCGGTATGTGTGTGTGTACAATACATGTATGTATGTGTGTATATGTCTGTGTGTGTATATGTAAGCTATGTGTGTGTGCAATACATGTATGTATGTGCGTGTAAATATAAGCTCCAATGTAGTTCTGACCCGCACCAGTGTGCAACTAGCAGGCGGTAACAGAGGGGAGAGATGATGCGTGTGGATGTTACGTGTCAATGGAGGGGGGGGAAATGTGTGTGTGTGTGTGTGTGTGTGCGTGTACATGTGTGCGTGCATATGTGGCGCGTACGGCAGAGTTTACTGTTACATTGGCGCACACAGCTAGATAGGGACCCGCTCGTCACATCGTGCAAATAGGGCTTAAAATAGCGTTATTAAGAGACCTCCCCTCTCCCCCTTTTCTCTTTTTTAACCGACAGCTTTGACCGGTTAACGCTGTGACGGTCAACCACCGGTTAACCGGTCACCGATTTACATCCCTAGATGGAAAGATATTTTGTCTATAGATACAGGTACAGAGGCATTTATCTGGAGGAAGTAGTCATTCTTTTTAGCCCCGGTGATCCAAGATGGCAGCCTATTCAAATCAATGGCTTGTGCTCAGTAGCGCTGGTCATTTCTCTGGTCCTCCCGGTTCTGGGCAGTGATCGGCCTCCCATGATGCTTTGCGCCAAATACTAACAAGAACGAGTGCATGCATTCTGACCATGAGCCACACCTGTATCTAATGCAAGCTTCGTGAGAGTTCAAGCACATAAAAAATATTGGGATTATACTGTATGGACTTTAAGAATGTTTGGGTTCTATTCTCATTATTTACCAGTCAGATTTATAGGAATAGTTTTTTCTGATTTATTAATAATTGAATGTTGCTGATGCGTGTGTGTGATATGGCAGAGCAGGTCACCTCCAGAGGCAGCAGGCGGATGAGCGTGGCGAAACACTGCGTGGCCATGAAGCGGATGCTGTCGGTGGGATCGCTCATGCGGCCGAGCACCGGGACGACCAGCAGCACGATGTACGGCACAATGTCCACGTCCAGCTGCTCCATCACACCTGAGAGGAGGTGAAGGAAAGTAGAGTTTCGCTTTTCAGCCCGAGCCCGAGCAGGCCCGAGGCCCGACCTGAGTTCGGGCCGGGCTCGGGCCTCATTTGACGCTCAGCTGTCGGGTTCGTGCCGGGCTCGGGCTTCTTTTTTTAAATATATGTTTATGTTTTATTATCATAATTATTTTTAAATGATTTTTATACATAATGATTTGCATATATATATATATATTAATAACAATGTCCGTTGATTGACAACAAGTTATTAAAAAAAGTGAATATATTAATGACACCGTAACCAGCGTGTCCTACAGCAGCAGCGAGCCCTGAACGCATCATCCCCGTGTCTCCTGCTGCTGTGGTCAACAGCGAACAAGAACAATAGTAGAAATGGATCAAGTGGAGACAAAACAAATTCAAAAGTAGAGACTAAACTTGCAATTGGAAGGTGAGTGCGTACAACGGGAAATCAGATGTGTCAGGTTCATTGCCGGGCTTCATTTTTCAGGCCCGAACAAAACTCTAAAGGAAAGACACGACACACACACTGTCTGCAGTTAGAGAGGCGTTTAGGCCGATTCAACAGCTCAGAACCAGAGACTGTGTGTTAGGAGCTTTATGAGGTGTAGCGTGCCATGGTAGAAGCCAATCAACCCCTTATTCAGTTATTCTGATGAAAGTTTAGCATTGATATCATTTCAGGGGCGCCACATCTGTTGGCATCTATGTGTATCTGTGAGTGTATATATCTGCGTGTGTAGGTGTGCGTGTTTGTATGGGTGTACGAGTGTGTGTGTATGTAAGCAAGTAAGTAATGATTATTTATCGGTATAAAGCACCTTACACAGACCAGTCACGAAGCACTTTACAATTGCCATGGGCATTTGTCTCTCACACCCCACAGAGATGGAAGTGAGGAATGGGTGTGTGTACATGTGTATATGTGCATGTGTGTATGTATTTTTGTCTGTTTATGTGCGTGAATGCATGTATTTGTATGTATGTATGGAAGGGTGTGTGTATCTGCTCCCACTCTCTGGAACTCCCTCCCCCTCCATCTCAGAAACTCTGACTCTCTAAACTCCTTCAAAAAACAGCTCAAAACTCACCTTTTCCTCCGAGCATTTGACTTAGTTTAAACTCTCTACCCTTCTTCCTCACTCTTAGATTTTTAGTTTGTGTGTCTGTCTAAACGTGTGTGTTTGTGTCATGAATTTGTGAAGCGTCTTTGAGTTCTTGAAAAGCGCTATATAAAACTGATGCATTATAATTATTATTATTATTATGAGTATAAGTGTGTGATGGAGGCTGGAATCAAATAATCATTTTAATTTATCCAACCCCTTTTTGAACCATCCATCCATTTTCTTCCACTTCATCGGTTGCCGGGTCGCGGGGGCAGCAGTCTAATGGTGCTTTCAGACCGGATCATGCGTTGCGTCGGGTTTCAATGCAAAGTCTATGATGACGCGCGTTCGAGCGTCACAACGCACGGACCTCTCGGTTCGCACGAACGGACTGTTCAATAATGACGCACGGACTTGGCGGGAAAGTGAAAAGGGAGGAGCAGGAGCGAAAAATCAACGCCCACAGGAGATGGATTCTGCTCATCCTTTCCTTGGGACGTTCGTGCGACAACCAATCAGAGAGCAGCAAAGTGGTCACAGGGACATTAGCGGACTGAGAGAGCAGACTGAAAATACTCGTAAACAGCCAAAACAGGACCCACACCAGACTTCACCAGAACTCAAACCAGGGTTGACAATGGGGGACTCTGTGCTTGTGAACATATGAGTTGTCATGCTCCCGTGACTTTATGCAACGGCTTCGAGTGTGTTCGCCGATGCGAAAATACCGTTGAATAATATGAAAAAACGTATGCCGCACCTCCATGAACACATACTACTGTTGTATAAAGCCCGTGGAATGTCTGTGAGCAAAGACACGCTGCAAAGCTGCATATTGGAGAAGATCTGTACACAAGAAGCCGCTAGCTAAACTCTGTTAGCATCATAGCCTGCCGGCTACTTCCGGTACTTCCGGCTCGCGTCAGGACGTTCTGGTGTGAAGTCCTCTGCGTCTGAAAACTAGAGAATGCGCGTCTGGTGAGCGGGGCTTCAGCGTTTCAGCGTTGGCGGTCTGAATGCCCCATAAGCAGAGACGCCCAGACTCCCCTATCCACACACACTTCCTCCAGCTTGTCCGGGGGGGACCCCAAAGCGTTCCCAGGCCAGCTGAGGCACGTCCCTCCCGGTGGGACGTGCCCGGAACACCTCCAGAGGGAGGCGTCCAGCAGGCATCCGGAAGAGATGCCCGAGCCACCTCAACCGGTTCCCCTCGACGTGGAGAAGCAGCGGCTCTACTCCGAGCTCCTCCTGTGTGACCGAGCTCCTCACCCTATCTCTAAGGGAGCGCCCAGCCACATATACGTCATATGATTCTTTAGGTCATTACCCAAAGCTCATGACCATAGGTGAGGGAGGGAACGAAGATTGACCGGTAAATTGAGAGCTTTGCCTTTTGGCTCAGCTCTCTCTTCACCACGACTTTTTTAAACACATACCTGTTTTTTCCCCATATAATCAATATAACCTAAAAGTGTGTTGTGTAGGTCAGAAATATTGTTTAAAGTGATTCTAAATGTTCTAAATGAGACGATAGTGACAGTGCAGTGTGAAGGATACAGGCCAGAGCCTCGATGGCGCCCTCCTGTTTGGTGCAGTCCTCGATGGCCGCGAGCCAGGGCAGGACTCTCTCCAGGAAACAGTTCATGGTCTCCAACATGGAGATCTTACAGAGCGCGCCCACACAACGTGCAGACATGTGGCGCACGGCTGTGTAAGGGTGCTGCAGGCAGGTGAACAGGTGCTGCAGCTGCTCCAGGAGCTGACGGAGCAAAAAGAGCAACAACAGGCAACGTTAAACCTGGCTCTGTGCCCTGCTCTGTGCCCTGCTCTGTGCCCTGCTCTGTGCCCTGCTCTGTGCCCTGCTCTGTGCCCTGCTCTGTGCCCTGCTCTGTGCCCTGCTCTGTGCCCTGCTCTGTGCCCTGCTCTGTGCCCTGCTCTGTGCCCTGCTCTGTGCCCTGCTCTGTGCCCTGCAAGAGACATTTTCCAAAGCTGTTAGGGGAAACTTCTGTAATTTAATTTATTCTTGTTTAGCCCCAAAATCAACCTGGTGATGCTGGTAGCTCTCTCTAATTCTCTGTAATAAAGTGTGTGTCTTGCCCATGAATGTGAAAAGAGGTGATGGAAGACACACAAGTTCAGACACAGACAGATGGATAGATACTTTGATCCCAAACTGAAATGTCCTCACTGTGGGACGAATAATCTCTTAAATCAACAGTAGTTATCTTGGAGATTAACAGTTTTGTTAAGTCCTCTAACACAGATCAGAGAATCATAACACATTAGGTATTGGTCCATAGGAGGAGTTGACAATGCCTATGAACTTAGACTTATGCATTTATTTATTGGGATCAAAGTATCTAAGTCTATCCATCCTTCTATGCTTGAACATCAGCCATTTGCATGAGACGGTAAACAAATCTATGTGGTTGTCCGACTAAGAATGTTTTTTTCTAATTTATATTTTTCAATTTGCAACACGAAAATAAAGCAACTTTATCTCGGAGGAGCAGGGACGGGCCTCCTGCTGGTGCCCGGACTCAGGACTAAACACGGAGGAGGCAGCGTTTCAGATTTATGCTGCTAAAATCTGGAATAGTCTTCCTGAAAATGTGAGACAGGCTTTCTCTGAACTGTTTTTAACCTGGATCTAAACATTTTCAATTTGTCTGTGCATAAAACTGAGGGATTTTACCTACACTAGTGTTAATGTACTGTGATTTATGATTTTGAGATGCCTTGTCTATGAACTAAAAAACAAAAAAACTTTTAGTCCTCATTTAAAACCCTGAAATTTGCAAATATTTACTTCCCAACTTACTGAACCATAATGCCAAAGAAAATTCCTAGTTTGTGAAATTCTCAACTACAAACAAATATGAATTCCTTTTGTGAAAGTCCAAACCAACGTATTAAATTGAGCGACGTTTTCATGATAAAAGCTTAACAACAGATCTGAGGTAGAAAAGGCCTCTCCCATTGCAGACCACATGGACCTGTGCAAGTCGAGGGAAATCTTATGAGTGTCCCTTCACGATCCTGGGGCATCATCCAATACCACAGTCTGCCAAATCCCTCATGTCAAAAGTATTCATTATTTACCAAAGCTTTGAATTCTGCAGACATCGCTGGTGCCAGAACCTCCAGCACCTGAAGAGAGTTCACCAGTTCTTGAGCGGCTTCATCTCCTTTTTCCAACTCGACAACTCGGTCTGGAAAAAAACAGTCACAACACATTGGAACAGAGTATTCCTTTAGTTTTCCATTGTATTCCAAAGTTACTGTAGTAGTGATAATTGCAAATTGCACCCAGACAAAGATGCAGACAGAAGAATAAGCCGCTGTATAAACCAAATTGGGTCAGATGTTTTAAAGTCCCGTACTAATCTGGTGGTTGTCCTTGGCGACGTTCCGGAGAGGTCCGACAGTGTTTTCCCACAGATATGGCAGAGACTTTGTGAGATTGGCCCCGAAGTGTTTGGAGATGGTGGTCAGTGAGAACTCTGCTCCTCTTCGCTGAATGAGACACGATTTACTGCTCTGCAAACGGGAGAGAAGTCAGAGTAAGAGTCAATAAAAGATCAGGGCGGGGGCTAGAGAGAGC
Organism: Knipowitschia caucasica; assembly: GCA_964034765.1. Classification (NCBI taxonomy): domain Eukaryota; kingdom Metazoa; phylum Chordata; class Actinopteri; order Gobiiformes; family Gobiidae; genus Knipowitschia; species Knipowitschia caucasica. Next base: position 5,086,849 of record OZ035835.1, on the reverse strand, counting down.
TCAGGAAATGCAGTAATAACAAACACATAGGAGCCACTGCCCATAGAGAGCGGGAAGACTACTATAATTATGTATTAGTGATAGTAGTTCTTGATATTAGCGTGGACGCATGTAAACTCCAGGTCAACATGGAGAAAAATAAAAATCTGTTTTTGCACATTAGAAAATCTTATGCCTTTATATCTATGTTTTACTTTTTGTTTGAACTTGTTTGCACCATAGACCAAAGCAAATTCCTAGTTTGTGATTTACAATGGCAAAAAAACAAAAAACCATGATGACTCAGATTCCGACAACACTCCCATCTAGTGGCAGAAGTGTGAAAATACATTACATATGAATGTTCAATAGCCACATAAAATCAATAACATCAACAGCTTTTTACCATCTGAAGAACATTGCCAAAGTCAGAAATATAGTGTCCAGGGCAGACTTGGAGATTCTTGTCCACGCATTTGTCTCCAGCAGGCTAGACTACTGCAATGGCCTGCTTACAGGTCTGTCCAAACAGACCTGTAAGCAGCTGCAGTACATCCAAAATGCAGCAGCTAGAGTCCTGACAGGAACCAGGAAGTATGACCATATTAGTCCGGTCCTCAGGTCTCTGCACTGGCTTCCTGTGGCTCAAAGAATAGATTTTAAAACAGCTCTGCTTGTGTACAAGTCTCTCCATGGCCTTGCACCAGAATACATTAGTGACATGTTGGTGTCATATGAACCAGCCCGGACTCTGAGGAGCACAGGGACTGGCCTCCTGCTGGTGCCCAGAGTGAGAACCAAACATGGGGAGGCTGCGTTTCAGATCTATGCAGCTAAGATCTGGAACAATCTCCCTGAAAATGTGAGGGAGGCGTCTACTCTGTCAATGTTTAAATCCAGGTTAAAGACTGTTCTGTTTGCCTGTGCATACAACTGAAGGATTTTATCTCCATTTGTAATGCACTGCTGTCATTTATTTATTTTTTTTTTTTTAAATTTCTTGTGTAACTTTGAAAGTGTTAATGGTTTTATTCTTTTGTGTGATTTTATTGTTTTTATTGTGTTTTAATCTTTTGTGTGATTTTAATGTTTTAATTGTGATTCTGGTGTTTGTTTTATGTGATGATTTGTGATGTGGACTGTGAAGCGCTTTGTGTTGCCCTGTGCATGAAAGGCGCTCTACAAATAAACTTTGATTGATTGATTGATGATTTCTAAATAAACATGGGCCTGGTCTAAAGAATATTACTTGACGGAATAAATCTCCAGAACTGATTTTAAAAGGTTAGCATTTAAGCACATAGGGTGGCTGGACCGGGCCTGAAGTACATAATTCTAAAAGTTTCAAGTAAGTAACTAACAATAGTTGAATGGAGCTCTTGGCTGGAGCTCTAGGTACAGAACCACTCCAAGTCTGTTTATGAACCAAGGACTGTCCAGCAGGGACGAACTAGGGGAGGGGGGGAGGGGCTAACTCACTTCGTCGGTGTCGGGGCTGAGGCTGCTGCCCGAGGGGAGCTCAGAGCTTTGGGGCCTCTGGGACTTGGGGACCGGGCCTCTTTTGCTGGTGATGGCGAACGCGGCTTTTTGGTGTCTGTACAAAGTGATGATGCCGTGAGTTTTGGTCACCGTGTGATTCATGACGTCTTTTTCTAAGAAATTACCTGCAACAAAGCAGCATCAGAGAAAAAGATTGATTAAATACTCACATGAAAGACTCATCCTGACAAATTTTCTTGCTTTGATTATTTTTTCTTTCTTACAAAATAACATTTTTCTGTCCTGTTTTGTCCAGCTTCAAGCAAAATAATATAAAAACAAGACAAACTTTATTTAAGGTGAACCAAGTTGCCTTATTGAGGAAGAAGATAATTTGAACATAAACTAGCTGGAGCCAATTTCCTTAAATGGGTATTTGTTCTGACTGGGTTAGCTTTGCGCCGTGACAGGGGCAGACATGTTGCCAAGACTGTTGCTAAGGCGAGCTTGAGGATAACCCGCAAATTACAGCATGTGATCATCCATCCTTATATGGCTCATATCTGGATTTACTAAAAGACTTTAATATAAACATCAGGTTCACAGTGAGCCCTAAACCACAGATTTCTCAAATTTTCTACGTAACGTACTTTCGGGACTATAAGCCGCACGCTCAAATTGTTTGAAAGAAATTGAATTTTTCTACTTGTACATGCCACACTGGATTATAAACCACACCTGTCCAACGTTGTAATACTGAAAAATGTAGCTCAAAAACATTAATCATGACTTCTTTTTAGAATGAGTAATGAGAGTAAGAGTCACTGACTGTTCTTAATCTTCCAGTGTGAAGCAGAAAGAGACGGAGCAACATCTACTGCTCTCTTTTAACTTCTGTTTTTTAAATGAATATGATTAAAAAAGACATTGGAAATATTTACGCATAGATACTATAAGCAAGGCCTTTTAAACTTAATTTAATCTGCTTGATCGACCAATCTTACAATTTAGATGGACCTGTGAACTGCTCATCCATTCTGTTGGTCTACAGCTACAGGGCAAAAATGTTTTTGGCGCGACAGAAACAAAAAAATAAAAATTAAGACACATTTCACTATAAGGTGCAACACACAATGCAGAAAGGTTGCGGCTTATAATCAAAAAATACAATAAGTCAATAGGAGTTGGAGCAAAAGTTCCACCACGATACTGCCCAATTGGGATTCATTGAGCTAGTGTGTTAGCATTGTCCATCTATATACAGCCTATAGTATAATGTTTTTAATGTGATTCGTGTTCATTCTTACACGTGTGTGCCTCTTACCCTTGGGCGGAGACACGGGCGTATCGGAGAAGGGCGTGCAGCGAGAGTCCACGCAGACCGAGCTGCACAGGTTCTTGATGATCTTGGAGTTGGGGCAGGGGGAGCGGCCGGCGCACTGTTGGAGCAGTTTGGCGATGAACGAGGCGGCGTAGCCCTGGATCAGAGCGTTCTCCTCGTACTTGATGACCTCCATGAGCGGCCGCACCACCGGGTTGAGCTTGTCGGGCAGCGCCTGCAGGTTGATGACCGCGCAGGCCGTGAACATGTGCACGCGCAGGTGTAGCTCGTGCCACATGGCGTGAGTCTCTGTGACCGTGGCCTGGGCCTGCTGCCGCTTACTGTCCAGACACTGCCACTGTTTGTGTTTGGGGCTTAGCGCAGACGTGCTCTCGCTGAAGATGGAAGACACCTGCAGACGAGAAGAGGGAACAACTGTGACTCTGGTATGACTTACAGCCTGATTAGAGACTAGAACTAGGGCCGTAACTAGGGTGACTTAACTATCGGGATTAGTTTGTCACAAAGAGCAATCAACAAACGTTTAGAGAAATCAACAACACTGCAAAGTTCAAGTAAAGTGCATCAATCCTATAAATAAAAAAACAACTACATATAACCACTCTTATCCCATGTTATTAAAGCTGGAGTACTCAACTTTAAAACCAAACAAAATTGAACGATGAGATCAGATCTATCCCAATAATTTGCATGGTAAAGATGGTTTTGCTTCAGAATAGGAAAACCCTCTGAATAGGACAATCACTCTGCACTCTCACCACCTTTAGAGCTCTGGTTTGAAGAAGTTTTGCTGCCAGAAAAATCACCTTTTATGGTCAATTTGGGGTGTATTAGCTTTGACTTTTACACAAACTGATTGGAATTTAAATGAATATACAGAGAAATATAAAAGATAGACACATATTGGGAATATTGACAATGTGGACTCTATATTAATATTGATTCTATGATTAATTTATAACCAATTCCATATGTCCCTGGGCAAGACACTTAACCTCACTCTACTCTATAGCCACCCCCAACCAGTGGGTTAATAAAGGCGATGAAAATGAAGGAATGAACACAAGTGGTTGCTAGAATTTTATCTTAAAAAAGTATAGGTAAAAAAAAATTGCTTTACAGTGCCTTGCGAAAGTATTCTTTCGCAAATGTCTTTCAACATTTTGCCACATTTCAGGCGTCAAACATAAAGATATAACATTTTAATTTTTTGTCAAGAATCAACAACAAGTGGGACACAATCGTGAAGTGGAACGGAATTTATTGGATAATTTAAACTTTAACAAATGAAAAATTATTCTTCCAGAATGGTCCTGTATTTGGCTCCATCCATCTTCCCATCAATTTTAGCCATCTTCCCTGTCCCTGCTGAAGAAAAGCAGGCCCAAAGCATGATGCTGCCACCACCATGTTTGACAGTGGGGATGGTGTGTTCAGGGTGATGAGCTGTGTTGCTTTTACGCCAAACATCGTTTTGCATTGTGGCCAAAAAGTTCGATTTTGGTTTCATCTGACCAGAGCACCTTCTTCCACATGTTTGGTGTGTCTCCCAGGTGGCTTGTGGCAAACTTTAAACGATACTTTTTATGGATATCTTTGAGAAATGGCTTTCTTGTTGTCACTCTTCCATAAAGGCCAGATTTGTGCAGTGCACGACTGATTGTTGTCTTATGGACAGACTCTCCCACCTCAGCTGTAGTTATCTGCAGTTCATCCAGAGTGATCATGGGCCTCTTGGCTGCATCTCTGATCAGTCTTCTCCTTGTTTGAGATGAAAGTTTGGAGGGACGGCCGGGTCTTGGTAGATTTGCAGTGGTCTGATACTCCTTCCATTTCAATATAATTGCTTGCACAGTGTTCCTTGAGATGTTTAAAGCTTGGGAAATCTTTTTGTATCCAAATCCGGCTTTAAACTTCTCCACAACAGTATCTCGGACCTGCCTGGTGTGTTCCTTTGTCTTCATGGTTCTCTCTGCGCTTTAAACAGAACCCTGAGACTATCAAAGAGCAGGTGCATTTATACGGAGACTTGATTACACACAGGTGCATTCTATTTATCGTCAGTCATTTAGGACAACATTGGATCATTCAAAGATCCTCACTGAACTTCTGGAGTGAGTTTGCTGCACTGAAAGTAAAGGGGCCGAATAATATTGCGCGCCCCACATTTCAGTTTTTTATTTGTTAATTTTTTTTAAATTATCCAATAAATTTTGTTCCACTTCACGATTGTCTCCCACTTGTTGATTCATGACAAAAAAATTAAAATGTTATATCTTTATGTTTGAAGCCTGAAATGTGGCGAAATGTTGAAAGGTTCAAGGGGGCCGAATACTTTTGCAAGGCACTGTAGCGTATAGTGTAAAAATCCCAGTCTCACCAGTTCGCTGGCTTGGTCGATGGTGAAGACGCTGCAGTTGATCCGGTCCTGGATGTCGATCTGGGCGTCGGCGAGCAGAGCGATGAGCTGTTTGCACTCCGTCTGCATCCGGGTGAAGGGGATGGCGATCTCGTCGTAGTACAGATGCTCCGAGAGGATGGCGAGGAGGCGGGGCTGCACCATGGACATCACCAGCTGACAGTTCTGTAGCCACAAACACCAGCACTCAGACACGAACGTCATTGGATTCTATTGATTATCATGGTTTTCATTTGTTCCAAGCTTTTTAATGTGTCTAATTGATTTGTTTTTGAATGTGCATTTTTATCGTCTTCTCAAATGTTTTTTAATCATAATTTAAGATTGTATTGTTTGTATAGGATTATGAGTGTCTCTATCCATGCCAAATGTGACATGTAAATTTCTCATCTGTGAGATAAGATAAGATGTGCTTTATTTATTTTTGTAACTCAGCCATTCCCAAAGTCAGTAACACTGCGGGCCCCTTAAAAATTGGTTGGGTCTGAGCGGCCCCCCAAAATACTAACCAAGAAGACGTTAAAAATAGGCTGTTCTCTTTATTTTATTTGGGGGAAACTGCCTCTGCTACAAACATGTAAATCACGCACCCCATTTTGTAATACAAAAATGATTACAATTTGATTATTCAAGTCAAATAATGAACACAAATATTTTAATTTTACAAACAAAATATTATAAATTTAACATACAATAATGTATATAAAACTTTTTTATGACCTCTTGCGGCCCCCCCCCTGCAATAGGGCTGGAAAGCGGAAGTGCGAGATTTTGCGAGATTTCCACCCGTGGATACAAACAAACCACACGTGCCACTTGTATGGTGCTGAGATCGCCGACTTCTTCCTCCTTAAAAAGGACTTTCCTGTGTTATTTTGGACATGTTATAGAAATCTTACTGGGATTATAAATCAATTTAACTTAACTCATTGAATGCCAGCCTATTTCAGAACAGGTACTCCCATAGTGCCAGCCATTTCTGATGATTTTTACTGATTTTTCAAGACCCACAGAATATTGTGTACTATGACTACTATGACACCACATTCTAAAAGAATGGACTGTCTACATTCCTCAGCAAAAAGAATTTTGTTTATAGCTTTTTTCGTTCCCCTGTAATCCTCCGTTGAGTAGAGGGAAGTTTTACTGAAATCACCAGAAATCACCAGAAAGTTGAGAAAAAACAGGCACAACATGTGCACCTACATGTTTTCAAACCATTCAGAGAGCAATGCTGCCACCTGCTGGCTCGATAAAATATGGTCTCAAGTCATCCCCATACATATTAGATACAATAGACATCTGGGAACGTGAAAATAGCGAAAAAAGCAATTGACGTATTAATGCGTCAATGGCACACGACGTTACTATTTGCTTTGACGTATTTGTGCGTCAATGGGACACAATGAGTTAAGAATGAATCTAATGATGAAATGGGATATCTGGGACAAAGTTCAAAGCTAGTAAATCTGTTGAAACTAACTAAACTGTTGTTCTGTAGGGACACGAGGCCAATGACGGGGTGGAGGCAGATACTAGCTTGATATCAGGGGCAAGAAGAGCGGGCTCACCGGTCAGATTGACCATTCTTCCTGATATCAGAGTAATATCAGAGTCTATCAGAGTAAGACGTCAGAAGAGAGGGGGGTTTGGGCAATAGCTTCCACTTAATCTCGGACTCAGAGACGCCATAGATAGACTCTTCTGTTTGTTTCATCCTATAAATATGAGAGAGAATGAGCACTATTCAGCAGATCTACCCAGGACCTGCCACGCGGTTACACGGTTGTATTTCCTGTATATGTATACATTTACTGAGATAATAAACCACACTTTGATTTGAATTACAGCTCTTGTTGTTTATTTTATATTTAATATTGTGCATTTCACTCCTTAGAAATTCCACAACAGACACATTTCGTCTCTGGGACAGAAAAACTGAGTGAGCGGTCGGAATTAGCTGCGAACTGACCATGTCCTGAAGTTTCTATGACGGGGAGATGAGAAAGGTGCAGGGCCGTGTTCAAACTTATTGTTTTTTAATCCACTATTATGCATCAGAAAGACAATATAGAACACTATTCCCATGCAAATACATTGATGTCCCTTACAGCTATCTTTGCTGCGTTGGTTATGAGCCAATGTTTATGAATGATATGAATGATCAGTTTTCTATCTGTACATTAGCTCCATCTCCACTTCACACTCACTGCAGCTTCACATTGGGCCTTTTTTCTTTTTGCTGTGCTGTCAAAAATAACATGATGTAGTTGGGTTACCTATTCATTTACTACTAACTAATATTATGATTGTCCGTTTTCTGTTTATATTTGAACATTTGTTAAATGTTATTTAATATGTGCTAATATGTTCCTCCTTTATCTCTCAAATAAATAAATACATTTACCCTGTGTGACAACAATAAAGTTAATCTTATCTTAAAATACAAGCCACAATGAAAGGCTCGGCAGCGCACTACAGGTTAGTATTAGCTACAAGTTAGCTTGAATACATATTCAGGTTAACCATCTGTAAAATCAGACAAAAGGTTTTATCACAACTGCGTAGCTTTTTACACAGCTTCAGTTGGTCTTTGGGAAACCTAAAAAATGAGCATGCTTCATGTAAACTTTGATGATAACAGCCGAAAACAAAGCAGAGCATTTTGCAGCATTCATTTAAACCGCCTCTTCGAACAGCTGACGATTTGTTTGTATCCGAGCAATGAACCGGAAGTGCTTCTGGGACGAGACTTTCCAGCCCTATACCCTGTGGACCCCACTTTGGGAGACACTGTTGTAACTGACATACAGAGCCACATGCAGCCCAATTCATGTTTACAGTGCCTTGCGAAAGTATTTGTAGGTTCACAAATAGACGTATCCAGGTGTTAGAATGGCCGAGTCAAAGTCCAGACCTGAATCCCATCGAGAATCTGTGGAAAGAGCTGAAGACTGCTGTTCACAAACGCTCTCCATCAAACCTCACTGAGCTCGAGCTGTTTTGCAAGGAAGAATGGGCAAGAATTCCAGTCTCTCGATGTGCAAAACTGATAGAGACATACCCCAAGCGACTTGCAGCTTTAATTGCAGCAAAAGGTGGCGCTACAAAGTATTAGCGCCCCACTTTTCAGTTTTTTATTTGTTAATTTATTGAATAATTTAAAAAATGTTTTGTTCCACTTCACGATTGTGTCCCACTTGTTGATTCTTGACAAAAAAAATATTTTTTATATCTTTATGTTTGAAGCCTGAAATGTGGTGAAATGTTGAAAGGTTCAAGGGGGCCGAATACTTTCGCAAGGCACTGTATATGTGGCCCCTTTCCCCTTCCCAGCACCTAACCTCAATACTGTCCATTTGACCAAGAATTAAAATCCATTATCTATAAGATTAAGAGATCATTTATTATATAGTGCAAGTAATATATAGCTGCACATTTACATCATAGCAGCACGAGGCTCTTGGACAAAGTGACTTCATAAAGTTATGGGGTTGAAACAAAGCCATAGATGTTAACCCTATATGCCCGCGTGCATCGGTGCCGATGCACGCGCACATGTTTTACAAATAATCAATTTACTTGCGAACGGTAAAACGTAGCAACTTACTTTTTCTTCCTCTGTGAAGTACGTAATCAGGGCTTTCCGAAACTAGTTTTGATTTGTCTGTGCGATGCACGGAGGATAAACTACGTTTGTCTGAAAGTCCGTGTCCAAAGCATGACCCGTGAGGTACAAACAGCTGTGAGATACAAACACACGGGGACTGCCAAAGATCGTCAGAGAGTGCGATCTCTCACTCCTCTGAGTTTCCTTGTTCTCCCACAATTGAAACTACAGCTGCGATTGCAAAAACCGGCTGAAGAGTGCGCATTATTGATAAAGACGATAATACAGTAAAATTACATTATGTGTATATGATGTATATAAATATATGTATTAAATAAATAATTGATGTTTTTTTTTTTTTTTTTGGCTCAGTTTTTTATGTTTTACGTTTTTTACAGCTGTACTACAGAAGCAACCCCAGCATTATAGACAAACTGCTTCAAGAAGGGCATCAGGAGTACAGAGTTTTTTGCTTTTATAGTGGAATTTTGTAAAAAGTATAATAGTTAGAGATTCAATTTTTTTCCCCATTATCCCCAAGACCATAAATAACATTTCTATGCAGTGTAAAAAGTTGTTTATAGCATTTCATTGTGTTTTTTCAATACATTTTTGTTAAATTGATTTTCCGTTTGATTTTTTTCTTTGTCTTTATGATTCCATCATTTTTATATAATTCATATGACAGCTTTACAATATGAATATTCTAAAACCCCAGGTTGTACTGAAAAAAAAAGTATACTGCTTGACTCTGCATCAAAAGATGACTGTTTTATGAGCAATTATACACAAAGAAAACCAGGCGAGGAAAGTTCCCCAAAATGACCCATAGGCATAGAGGGTTAAGAGATGAGCCATCAACAAGCATAGCCTAACTTCAGAATGATTTTTTAAGCCAAAAACATCAAATGAGTAAGTTCTTTTCAACCCCTCATACGGTTACTGCCACATGGTTTGAGTCGTAACCAGGGCTGTAACCGGGGGCCGCAACTTTTTGTCAATATCACATTGACTCAAACCCTGTGGCAGTAACAGTATGAGACATTTTAATTCAGGCGTCAAACTCTTTCTGAAGTGCAGCAAAATGATCAACTCTCCAGGTTAAGACTAGAATATAAAAGGAAATGGGTGTAGTCTGGTGCACTCTGGCTTAGTTGGAATGAACACCTGCAGCCACACGTCCCTTTGAGGACCGTTTTTTGACATCTTTGACCTTAATACGAGAGCAGCAGCACAGGCGACAGTGGTTTTGCACCTGCACGCAGGGGGAAGCGTTTCTCTGCGTGGCGGCCCACTCGCACAGCACCAGGGACACGGCGATTCGCTGCAGGGCGGACTTGGAGTTCAGGTGGAAAAGCAGCAGCTGCCCCAGAGACTCGGCCGGACGCATCTCCTGAGACGAGCTGTTCAACTGCGGGTCACAGATGCAGCGGCACAGGGCTCCAAGCAACCTGCAGAAACACACCATTAAAACACATTAGTTATTATATGCCGTAGTCTGTATTTTGTATCTCGTGTTAATATTAGCTACGATTCTGGCCTATACCCAGGTATCTGTGGGCAAACGCAGCCTCCCACTCACTCTACACTATGGTAGAAATAGCACCCAGTATTTTAAGTGTTAACAAAGCTGTATTGTGTTCCAAAAGTTTCCAAGTTTTCTATTCATTCACAATAGATTTATAGCAAGACAAGGCAAGGTTATTTGTATAGCACAGTTCATACACAAGGAAACTTAAAGTGCTTAAGAAGACAGAAACAGTAATCAGGCATTAAAATCATGAATAATCCTGGATTTGAACAGAGTAGAAGCCTGACTCACACTTTCAGTAAGACAGTTTCAGATTTTAGATGCATAAATCTGAAACACTGTCTCCCTATGTTTAGTCCCTGTGCTCCTTAGAGTCTTTCATGGCCTCACACCAATTAGTCATTTTATTTTATTTGAAATTATTGGTCATTTTGGAGTCACACACTCACTTGGCCGCCATGAGCCGCGCCCTCATAACCATGTAGTCTCTGGTGAGGGAGTCGTCGTTCACCGTCTCTGCTCCTGCGATGTACTCCTGCACCGTCTCCTTCACCGGAGCTCCTCCCTGACGGGCTTTCACTCCAGACTTATCCTGTTTGAGACCAATGTGGAATAAATGTGGTGACACCATCTTACGTCAACAACATATAGTAAAGAAAGACTAGGGAATACATTCAAAAGACAGACAATTTCTAATATATAAATATACATACAGACACTATAGCCACAGCTGCCCTGGGACAGACCGACAGGGTGCTGGACAATGTGGATGAAGTCCAAGGACACAACAACAGTTTGTACTAGTTCCAAAGTAACCCACTGAGGAACTTGGTATTACGATGAGATCAGACTTTTTTATTGCACAATAGAGAAATACGTCACATTTGGCCTAAATAGAATCACTCACGTTGTGCACAAGACAGGAAATGTGCATTACTGTTAAAAAGTTAACATACACAGTGGGGCAAAAAGGTATTTAGTCAGCCACCGATTGTGCAAGTTCTCCCACTTGAAATAATGACAGGTCTGTAATTTTCATCATAGGTTCACTTCAACTTTGAGACAGAGAATGTGAAAAAAAAAGAAATCTGGGAATTCACATTGTAGGATTTTTAAAAGAATGTATATGTAAATTATGGTGTAAAATAAGTATTTGGTCAAAAACAAAAATTCAACTCAGTACTTGGTGTCTTCCTGTATCCGGTGAGCGTGTTTCTTGACTGCTATCACTCTGCTCTCTGTTTGCTCTAACAAACACATTACAAATCCACGTATTGTACACCAAGCTAACTGTGTAAGCACTCCGAGTCAGCTGTACTGTAGCTGAGGTTTAGGTAGCGGTTGTTTGTCTGGTCTCGGAGTCTGTTGTGCGGGCCCGGATCCGTACTAGCTTAGCCTAGCCTAGCTTAGCCTAGCCTAGCCGCTAACTCGCTACTATGGCGGCTGCTGTCTCTCCCTCAATCCTTTACTGCTCGAGTTGCCATATGGCGAGTCTAAACCCTGGATCCTTCTCTGAGGGTAGTGATAGATGTGTGAAGTGTAGTGTAGTCGTAGCTCTGGAATCCAGGGTCAGTGAGTTAGAGCTGCGTCTCCGAGCACTGGAGTCTCGAGCTAGCGCTAGCATTAGCTACAGCCAGGCCGTATCCTCAGGGACAGCGGAGCGCAGCTTTAGGGAAAGGCAGAGGAGAACTAGCGAGCCTAGCCTCCCAGCCCGTCCTCCGCAGCTGGGACAAGACCAGGATAGTGATGGCTTTGTGACTGTTCGGAGAGGGCGACGTGTTGTTGGTAGTTTCCCCATTGGGCCTCCTCCTGTTAGCATTTACAATCGCTGGGACGCTCTGTCCGGCTGCGCCCCCGCGCGGCCGGGCGGGGAAGAAGGCCCCACTGAGAGAGCCGCTGAGAGAGCTGCTGAGAGAGCCGATGGAGTAGCTGATGCGCTGGTAATTGGCTCCTCTATTGTTAGAGGTGTTAAGATCCCAGGAGCCACTGTTCGGTGCTTCCCTGGGGCCAGGCTTGGTGATATTGAAGGGAATCTGAGGCTCATGATGACCCACAAGCAGCGTTTCCGTCGAATTGTTATTCACGCGGGTGGTAATGACGTTCGGCGGAAACAGTCCGAGGTGTTGAAGCTGCAAGTCGCCGCCGTGTGCAAGCTGGCTAGCACAATGGCCGACACTGTCATCTTCTCTGGGCCCCTACCTAGCACTAGCAGTGCAGAAGCATTCAGCAGACACTCGGCTTTCAACCGCTGGCTGTCTGGCTGGTGCCCTCGAAGTGGTGTTGTTCATGTTGACAATTGGAGTGCCTTTTGGGGAAAGCCCGGTCTCATCCGCTCGGATGATATCCACCCAACGTTGGCGGGTACATCCCTTTTGGCTAAGAATTTGGCCCTGGCTCTAAACTGTTCTGCTCGGCTCAAATGACGATGCAGAACTGAGGCCCGGGTGCAGAGCTGCTCTGCCACAACCTCTGAGCCCCCATCTGTTCAGGTACTAGCCTCAGAAGCTAGTCAGATTGAAACTGTGTGTGCATGTGTGTGTGTGCCTGTGTGTGCTCAGTTACTAGCCTCAGAACCTAGTCAGATTGAAACTGTGTGTGTTCCCCGCTTGAAGTCTAAAGCACTATATGCGAGGAAATCTGACCTAGGTGTCAGACACAGTAACTTAATAAAAGTTCAGACAGACAGAAATAGTTCTAACAGTAGGGTTGTTAAATGTGGTTTAATGAACGTCAGATCAATCTCGTCTAAATCGCTTCTCATAAACGAACTTATTATAGACAAGGGCTTGGATCTGTTAGCGCTCTCGGAGACTTGGCTCCAACAAGACGAGTACGTTAGATTGAATGAGTGCACTCCTCCGACGCATGTTAACTACCAGAAAGCCAGAGCTACAGGTCGCGGCGGTGGTGTTGCGATTATATCACACACCAACTTGGTTCTTAGTCCCAAAACCAACAACGCTTTTCACTCGTTTGAAAACTTAACACTTTCAATCACCTGTCCTGGGTGGAGAAAACAAAAAGCAGTACTATTTATAGTTTTATACCGACCTCCTGGTCCTTACAGCGAGTTCCTAACAGAATTCTCTGACTTCATTTCAAACCTAGTTTTGGAATGGGAAAACATAGTTATAGCTGGAGACTTCAATATACATGTGGACGACAGCACTGACAGCTTAAACAAAGCTTTCAGCGCCGTACTAGATGGTGTTGGTTTTACTCAGAATGTCGAGGAACCTACTCACATTCATAACCACACCTTGGACCTTGTCCTGACCTACGGCTGTGATGTCTCCAATGTTGACATCCAGCGTCAAAGCTCGTTGCTGTCTGACCATTTCTTGATCACGTTTGATCTCGCTTTGGAGGACTTTCCTGTCCCGCAAGATAAAACCATAATGAAAAGAACCTTAAATGATAAATCTATCACAAGGTTCAAAGAACTAATACAGCCTATGTTGAATACTGCTGCAGGTGAACCTGTTCACAGCAGCTGCAGTCCCTCAGTCATCGACCAAACGGTGGGCAACACTATGGAGTCTTTAAAATCTGCATTAAATGCAGCAGCTCCTTTAAAACAGAAAACCATTAGGATTAGATCATCGTCGCCCTGGTACAGTGTTCAACTCCACACTTTAAAACAGGACGTCAGAAAATTGGAGAGGCTATATCGCCACTCCCACTCGGAGCCTGTCCACAGGGAGTGGAAAGCAGGTCTCCGAAACTACAAGAAGGCCCTTCGCGGGGCTCGAACTCAATACTATTCAACTTTAATAGAAGCGAATAAAAAACAGTAGATTTTTGTTTGGTACCGTCGCTAAACTCACAAACTGCCATAGCGCAATCGAGCCTAAAATTCCAAGCTCACTGAGCAGTGTCGACTTTCTCCACTTCTTTAATAATAAAATTACATCCATCCGTGACAAGCTGGAGGAGGTTGCTCCTGCTGTTAGTGGTGGACAGGTTGAAGCGGCATACGTGACTTCCCACTTAGACTCTTCAGTGGGCCTTAATAAATTCATGGCTGTGAGCCAAGCAGAGGTGATCTCTGTGGTCACATCCTCAAAAGCCTCAACTTGCATGTTAGACGCAGTCCCGACATGGCTCTTCAAAGACATACTTCCTTTGATAATTGAGCCTATCGTAAATATAATAAACGCATCCATACAATGTGGCTATGTCCCACAAGCTTTTAAAACCGCGGTAATCAAACCCCTTCTGAAGAAAACAAACCTGGACCCAGAAATACTTACAAACTACAGACCGATCTCGAACCTCACTTTTATATCTAAAATCCTGGAAAAACTTATAGCTGAGCAGCTCCGCTGCCACCTGCAGGAAAATGATATGTTTGAAGTCTTTCAATCAGGATTCAGAGCTCATCATAGCACTGAAACGGCACTAGTCAAAGTCACAAATGACTTACTACTAGCTGCCGATAATGGACAAGTGTCAGTGCTGGTCCTACTGGACCTTAGTGCTGCATTTGACACAATAGACCACAGCATTCTACTGCAGAGGCTAGAATGTGATATAGGTCTTAGAGGAACAGCCCTTGGCTGGTTTAAATCCTATTTATCAGATCGATATCACTTCGTCAATGTGAATCAGGACTCGTCGCCTTATTCTGGAGTGGAATTCGGTGTGCCGCAGGGTTCGGTACTCGGACCGATTCTTTTTACTCTCTACATGCTGCCACTGGGAAACATTATTAAAAAGCATGGAATTAATTTCCACTGCTATGCAGATGACACACAGCTTTATCTGTCGATGAAGCCTAATCAGACAGATCAGCTAGAAAAGCTCAGTGCCTGCATAAAGGACCTTAAAATGTGGATGACTCTTAACTTCCTACTTCTCAACCCGGAGAAGACAGAAGTGATCCTACTCGGTCCGAAGCGCCTGCGTGACTCCCTCACTAACCAGATGGTTACTCTCGATAATGTCAGTATAATACCCAGTAACACTGTGAGGAATCTTGGAGTCATTTTTGACCAAGAACTCTCCTTCAAGGCTTATATAAGCCAAGCAACTAAAACGGCGTACTTCCACTTACGGAACATCGCTAAAATTAGGAATTTCCTTCCTAAAAGTGACGCGGAAAAACTCATTCACGCGTTTGTCACCTCAAGGCTTGACTACTGTAACGCTTTACTGGCAGCGTGCCCTAAAGCCTCTTTGAAGAGCTTCCAGCTCGTTCAGAATACAGCAGCTAGGATCTTAACAGGTACCAAAAGGAGGGAGCACATAACTCCGGTGTTAAAATCACTCCACTGGCTCCCTGTGGAGTACAGAATAAAGTTTAAAATCCTACTCTTAACATATAAAGCCATAAATGGCTTGGCTCCTTCTTATCTCCAAGACACGTTAGTGTCGTATCAACCAAGTCGAGCGTTGCGCTCACAAAACGCCAGACGTCTGGTGGTCCCTAAGGTCTCAAAGGTCACTGTTGGTGGCAGAGCATTTAGCTACCAAGCTCCTTTACTGTGGAATCAGCTTCCCATTTATGTTAAGGAAGCAGATACGGTCTCCACATTCAAGGCCAGGCTTAAAGCACTTTACTTTAATTTAGCATATAATTAGGTAATATATAATATGTAGTGTATATATTATATATATATGCTGTATTATGTTATATATTATGTTATATATTATTCAATAATGTATTGTGTTATGTTGTATATTATGTTATATATTATGCTGTATGTTATTCTTTATTCAAGGCTAGGTTTAAAACAGTCCTCTTTAGTTTAGCATATGGCTAGGAAGGTAAGACTCGGAGAAGGTTAAACTCCTCAGAGTGTTAGTCAAGCTGCATAGGGAGTCAGTTTGCTGGGAGAAGTATGGTAACTTGAGCACTATCCTCTCCTCCTTCCTACTTTATCTGTTTAGCATTTTTAGGATTCTGACTGTAGTTTGTTCATTGCTATTCACCCGTTGTCCCATTGTCTGTTTCATGGTACGATGACGGGATCTCTGAGCCTGGCCTCTTCCATCTACACCTGCGGACTGCCCCGCCCGACCCGCCTGGGAGTGCTTCGGTCCTGCACCGGACCTGTCCACGTTCAGCGTCCACTGGTCCACGTTCTGTAGCTAGCTTAGGTCCTAGATCATTAGTCTGTCCGTCCGGAGGAGCGGATCCCTTTCTCATATGGGTCTCCCTCCCTGTGGGTTTCCCTAGTTCTCCTCCAAGGTTTCTCACTTTTTCCCACTGGGTTTTTTAAGAGTTTTTCCTTGTCGATGCAGGAGGGTCTTGTTGGACAGTTAGTGTCCAACAGAAAGGATTGGTGATGATCAGGACACTTTAGCATTCTACAACATGTATGGACATTTTCTTCTGTGTGTGCTTTATACTGTATTCTTCATGTGTTTTAACTGTTGATTCTCTGACCTGTGTTGGTGATTTCAATGGTTTTGTTAAGTCCTCTGAGATGACTTCTGTTGTGACCTAGGGCTATACAAGAATAAATTGTATTGTATTGTATTGGTAATATAACCTTTGTTGGCAATAACAGAGGTCAAACGATTACTATTGGTCTTTACCAGGTTTGCACACACAGTAGCTGGTATTTTGGCCCATTCCTCTATGTTTCGGATCTGTCGCCAAGCAACACAGACTTTCAACTCTTCTTGCTTCTTACGGAGCCACTCCTTCGTTGCCTGGGCGGTGTGTTTGGGATCATTGTCATGCTGGAAGACCCAGCCACGTTTCATCTTCAAAGCTCTCACTGATGGATGGAGGTTTTGGCTCAAAATCTCACGATACATGGCCCCATTCATTCTTTCCTTAACACGGATCAGTCGTCTTGTCCCCTTAGCAGAAAAACAGCCCCAAAGCATGACGTTTCCACCCCCATGCTTCACAGTATGGTGTTCTTGGGATGCAACTCAGTATTCTTCTTCCTCCAAACACGACGAGTTGAGTTTATACCAAACAGTTGTACTTTGGTTTCATCTGACCACATGACATTCTCCCAATCCTCTGCTGTATCATCCATGTGCTCTCTGGCAAATTTCAGACGGGCCTGGACATGTACTGGCTTCAGCAGGGGACACGTCTGGCACTGCAGGATTTGATTCCCTGTCGTCGTAGTGTGTTACTGATGGTAACCTTTGTTACTTTGGTGCCAGCTCTCTGCAGGTCATTCACCAGGTCCCCCCGTGTGGTTCTGGGATTTTTGATCACCGTTCATGATCATTTTGACCCCACGGGATGATATCTTGCGATCGAGGGAGATTATCAGTGGTCTTGTATGTCTTCCATTTTCTGATAATTGCTCCCACAGTTGATTGGTTCACACCAAGCTGCTTGCCTATAGGGCACTGTCTGGTTTCCGAAATGTGCTAAAAATAGCTCCGATGACTGCGCATGCGCGCATGTTTCGGACAAACATTGAGTAAGACTCCGTTGAGTACTACTGTGTTCTCCACATACACGTGTGTATTTATTTGAGCTAAATCATTGAATCTCTGAAAAGGACTATTTGAAAGCAGTAACATTCAACCCGTTCGTTAAACCACACCATCGGACCAGACCAGACCAGGACAAGTGCAAGAGGTGGGTACGTGCTTGTGCTTGGCAGAATTTCTCATGAAAATGTTAAAAAGGACTCATATTTGTTCAAAACACTTCATCTGTGAAGCTGGACCAACTGTGGAGCATCCAGATCCAGTCCTAGCTACGTTTAGCTGGGACTGGATCTGGACCGCTGTATCAGGTCCGTCTGAGCTCTTCTGAATGTGGTTAGCACAAACAGAATGTATACAATTCTCACACCTGAAGAAAGATCAGGGATTTTTTAAACTTCGTGACTATCGGAAAATAAGTACAGACGAAGCGCGTCGGGGTCCGCTTATTATGCGGCTTTGTACCAACTGAAGACACAAAATTAACTTCAGTCACTTTTATTCATGCCAAAAGGTTTATTTAATGACTGCAAAGAAAATAGTTCCCAAAGGTTTTCCCGTGGCAGGCAAGTAACAGTGAGGCTGGTTCACCTACTTCAAAAAAGCGATCGCTTTAGTCGCATTAAAAAAGTATTTTTGTCATGAAAACCTTAACAGATCATTCTGAAAACCTTTGTGCACTTGTGTTACGAATGTATGTATAATATATTCTCCCAATAACATTTAAATGTGTCGATTGATTGTCATTTGCGTTTATTGAGTGTGGCTAGCTCCAATAGTTTCTCTGCAAAGACAGTTGTGGTGTAGCCCGTGT
This sequence comes from Knipowitschia caucasica, assembly GCA_964034765.1. Lineage (NCBI taxonomy): Eukaryota > Metazoa > Chordata > Actinopteri > Gobiiformes > Gobiidae > Knipowitschia > Knipowitschia caucasica. The sequence continues at coordinate 5,068,268 of OZ035835.1, read as the reverse complement.
GACCCCATGGATCTATTATAATATCGGCTGACTGTAGTTAACTAAATGATCAAACTAATTACAAAGTGGACAGTGCAAAAAACAACTTGATAAATGGAAGTTAATCACAGCAAAATAAACAAAGAAGGCCCTAGCATTGCAATTTAAATGACAAGATAATGTTAGCATAATCCTCACCATTACCTTTTTATCAATTCAAACTTTCTACCAGTTACTGGAAGACCACGACATTCAAGCCAACGTTTTAATTGGTCTACACTATGATCCCTGATGGTTTGATGGTGGAATTTTGCTCCTGGTTTGTCATTTTCGTCTAAAGTGACAAGTGGTATTTGATTCATTTCGGCAGTGTTTGTCATGTTTCATGTGGGCAGGAGTTGACAGGCGGCGGGGGCGTGTCTTAGTGACGTCATTCAGATAGTTCGCTATTGTAGATTCACTCTTCCCAGTCTGGTGCAGGTCTACAATTCTTTTCCTGGTGTCCTTCGACAGCTCTTTGGTCTTGGCCATAGTGGAGTTTGGAGTCTGACTGTTTGAGGCTGTGGACAGGTGTCTTTTATACAGATAACGAGTTCAAACAGGTGCCATTAATACAGGTAACGAGTGGAGGACAGAAGAGCTTCTTAAAGAGCGACTAAACACCTGTGCCCAGCCTTACTCCGCCCACATGAAGATTTGAAATTTTTCTCTAAAAAAGGGCGTTGCCTGGAAGACCAAGGGACAAGAAGGGGGGCTTAGAGTTGGGCGTGGTCTGGGCTGTGATTGACAGCTCACTTGTCACACAAAAAAAAAACAGACAGTTGTCATTGCTGCTTAAAGCAATAGTTTACAGACCAGAAAGTCTCATTCCACCCTTGTTTACACACTAAGATAATTGTAAAGCTACACACCTGAACCTAATCACACTCAATAATCTCAGAATGACTCATGTAATTTAATTTTAATCCACTAGATGGCGCCAGAATACTACAAACTGCAGCTGGGGCGTGTGTGAGAGTTGAATGGGTTCCCATCACTGGCTCTGACAGACTGACGTCACACAAAACAACTGATGTCACAGAGAACTTCAGAGTCAATGGAGAGGCCAGGACCAAACTAAATTGAACTAAAATGTCAAAAAAATTACCAGGATATGTAGACAGCACTACAATAAACATACTTATGCAGTTTATGAGTTAAAAAAAGTTGATTTGGTGTTTAGTCGCTCTTTAAAGAAGAAGTTTCAGGTCTGTGAGAGCCAGAGATCTTCCTTGTTTGAAGTGACCAAATACTTATTTTCCACCATGATTTACAATTCTTTAAAAATCCTGTGAATGTGAATTACTGGATTTTTTCCCACATTCTGTCTTTCACAGTTGAAGTGAACCTATGATGAAAATTACAGACCTCTGTCATTATTTTAAGTGGGAGAACTTGCACAATCGGTGGCTGACTAAATACTTTTTTGCCCCACTGTGTTATGTACTAGTAAATTTTAAATATTCCTTGCTGATGCAGGAGGGTCCATATAGGGCATGATCCAGGACATCTATAACCATGGGTAACTTGTTAGCCTATGAAAACAATAAGGGCTGCACGATAACAAAAAACTTTCGTTATCGCGATATTGGTGCATGAGATATCTCAATCAAAAATATGTGCAATAAAAAATAAAAATAAAACTTTTTCTCTTCTTTATTAAAAACAACAAGACAGACACATCAACAAATACAACAAACAAAAAAATATATAAATATATGCATTTGAATGTCATTATATGCATATATTTATATACTTTTTTGTTTGTTGTATTTGAATGTCATTAAAAGGGCGACAATAGCTCAGTTGGTAGAGCATTGGCCTTTGGGCCTGGAGGTCGTGGGTCCGAGCCCACCGTAAGACCTACTTCACGACTCCCACTGATGACTACTGTCGTGTCCTTGGGCAAGACACTTAACCCTACTTTGCCCAAAGCCCGCACTGAAAGATCTCAGCTCCTGTGGACTCAGCACCTGCAGAAGGATCAGTGAGGGGCAGGTGCTCTGTGGACTGGGTGCAGCTCTGACTGCCACCCCCCCCGACCCAGAAATGGATTAAGGGGAAGAAAATGGATGGATGGATGGATGAATGTCATAAATGTTTTTGTTATTTGTCTCTTGCGTTTCACTGCAGATTTCCATATTTTTTTACCTTTAAAGCTTTAGAGAGGAAAGCACACACACTCACCTTGCGAGCCTTGACCTCCAGCAGCATGTTGAGGTCGATGGGGATGTGAGAGGCCTGCATCATGAGACACAGCCAGGCGCCCATCCAGGGACAGCTGGCTGCGACCACAAACTGCTGAGGAGCCCGAGACAGGAGCTCCATCCAGACCTGTAGGAGGACACATGGACAGTGAGACAAGAGATCAACCCAGGCCTAAGCAAAGACAGTGAAACAAGAGATCAACCCAGGCCTACAGGAGGACAGTGAAACAAGAGATCAACCCAGGCCTAAGCAAAGACAGTGAAACAAGAGATCAACCCAGGCCTACACAACGACAGTGAGACAAAGGATCAACCCAGGCCAAAGTTTAAGTAGGGCCTAGAGGGTGAACATTGCAGTTCATGGGTTTTGATTTACAGTTTAATTTTGAAATAGCCATTATGTAGTTTTAAAATGCAATTGACATTTAAAATTCCATTAGTTAAGACATCTCTGAGACTGCTGTTGTGATTTAGGGGTATACAAAAAAAATATTGAATTGAGAGCTTCTTCCAGACCTGCACAAGGACAAATGAGCAGTGAGACAAGATATAAAGAGGAACCATTACAGGATGAAAGCCTTTTTAAAACGGCAGACAAGTATTCTGCACAAAGATGAGAGATTACAGCATTGTGTAATAAAATCTGGTATTTTGTCATCTGCAGAAGCCATGGATAAATTGTGATAATCCTTGAACAAATGTGCAAGTTCAGACAGAGCTCAGCCTCATGTGGGGAACAGACAGACCTAGTTTTATGAAGGTGTTGATTAGTCTCTCAACATGCGCACAAGTTAGAAATCAAGATTCATGTATTGTAAAAAGCAGCAGGTCTACAAAAGGCAATCATTACCTTCTGGACCAGCTCCAGGATCTCCTCGTTACTCTCCAAGATACAACACTGGAAAATGTGGCGCAGCATGTCCTGAAGGATGGGGTTGATCCAAATGGAACAGTTCTGTCAAGAAAAAACAATTATGATCTTAAACTAATATTATTGTTATGACTGTGTTGAAAGAAGGTCATACACTGCAGAAAATTATAGGTAATAATTGCTTGAATAGACTTTTTATAATTAATTCTGACTATACTAAAACAGGCAACGGTAAAGAGGACAGAAGTGTGCAAACTCCTCGAAAATCGTTTTAGATCCACATTGAGATTTTGCTTGATAATCTCCCGCTTTATGTTAATCTGACAAGTCGTCTTTAAAAAGGCATCATTGGGTTCGTTTTAGAATTACTTTTTGAAGCTCAGGGAGACAAGAATTCACACTTGTGTTAAAGTTGGTTCATATTCCATTCATTAAAACCCAATGCACTGTAATGACCCAAGATTACGCTACATTAGGCAAGGCTATTTTTAAAGCCCACTTCATACACAACAAGCAGATTCCCAGTGCTTTACGAAACAAAAAGGACACAGACCATTAGCTCTGGTGTGTGGTGTTACCTGGTCTGCTTTAGACAACAGCGTGAAGAGAGTTTCCAGAGCGGCTCTTCGCACCGAGGAGATGGTGTGTCTCAGGAAAGGCCAGACCCGAGGGACCAAGACTGTCAGAGACTCCTGCATGCTAAGAGCACAGACACAAACAGATCGGATCGTCTCCAAAAGATGGTCCGCAAAATAGCAAACGGCTCAAACTAGTCCATGTAAGATCCATTTCATAGTTGGAGTTTATGTCGTAAAAACATCAAGATTATTTATGAAGTTTATACCAAAAATGTATACCATTGCATCGCATTATCAAAAGGTAATGTGTAAACTTTGACTCTAAAAGGGGACATGATTGCACCGGAAAAAGAGACCACAGAGAGAGAGACGCCATTCGAGAGAGAGAGAACAGAGAGAGGCCAGAGAGAGAGAGGGGGGGGACAGAGAGAGAACAGAAAGAGGCCAGAGCAAGAGAGAGAAGGGGGGGACAGAGAGAAGCCAACCATGAGAACAGAGAGGCCATAGAAAGAGATATCAGAGAGAGGCCGGAGAGAGAGAGAGATCAGAGAGGCCAAAGAGAACAGAGAGAAAGGCCAGAGAGAGAGAGGCCAGAGAGAGAGGCCAGAGAGAGAGGCCAGAGAGAGAGGCCAGAGAGAGAGAGAGATCAGAGAGAGGCCGGAGAGAGAAAGAGAACAGAGAGAAAGGCCAGAGAGAGAGAGGCCAGAGAGAGAGGCCGGAGAGAGAAAGAGAGAACAGAGAGAAAGGCCAGAGAGAGAGAGGCTAGAGAGAAAGGCCAGAGAGAGAGAGATCAGAGAGAGGCCGGAGAGAGAGAGAGAGAGAACAGAGAGAAAGGCCAGAGAGAGAAAGGCCAGAGAGAGAGATCAGAGAGAGGCCGGAGAGAGAGAGAGAGATCAGAGAGGCCAAAGAGAACAGAGAGAAAGGCCAGAGAGAGAGAGGCCAGAGAGAAAGGCCAGAGAGAGAGGCCAGAGAGAGGCCGGAGAGAGAAAGAACAGAGAGAAAGGCCAGAGAGAGAGAGGCCAGAGAGAGAGGCCAGAGAGAGGCCGGAGAGAGAAAGAGAGGCCAGAGAGAAAGGCCAGAGAGAGAGAGGCCAGAGAGAAAGGCCAGAGAGAGAGAGGCCAGAGAGAGGCCAGAGAGAGAGAGAGAGAGAACAGAGAGAAAGGCCAGAGAGAGAAAGGCCAGAGAGAGAGATCAGAGAGAGGCCGGAGAGAGAGGCCAGAGAGATGGACAGAGAAATGATTACTTCCATCTGCTATGGTACTTAACATGGAAGTAATTATTTCAGGGTACATATTTTGAGAGACTGGTATTGAGGCAAGGTAAGGGGCTGGTGCTATGAGACTTGGGTGGCATCTCTGATTGCCACCCCCCTGACCCAGAAATGGATTAAAGGGTAGAAAATGGATGGATGGATGGATGGGTATTGAGGCATTCACAGCTAGCTAAGAAACATTGCTATTACCCACTGCTCTTACTACTGTCCTGTATGTGCGCTGCAACATTTACATTTCCCCACTGAAAAGATCTTTTGTCTTATCTTTAAAGTGGACATATCGTGTTTTCAGAAAATTTATTGTTACATCTAAATCATTAATTTGTGGCCTATATAAAGCGTAACTGCAATGCCTGGGTCTGAGTCATTATTTGTAGCTCCACGGGCCTTTCTTCTACACCTGTTCTGAAGTGCGTCTGAGGGCAACCTGTTTTGGTGCTGTCTCTTTAAATGCAAATGAGGCGATTTTGACCACGCCCCATTCAGGTGACACAGGTTCAACTCCACCCCGAGCGGCCATTTTTGTAGTTTCTAAGCACAGATACAATTATCTCATAGAAACTTCTCATTACATCGCAAACATGAAGCAGTCCTTCCTCATTGACTGAAAGCAAATGTTAATTTTCATTCTTAGTCCAGTCTTATTATCGACTCTTCTCTTTTTAGCTTTGGGATCCATGCGCACAGTCTATGATGCTCACACGCCGGTTTGCTTACAACAGCAGCCGCCTGGCATGGGCCTACGTCGCAGGATATGACGCACTACGTTGACAGAAATGTTTAAATTTAATATTACTTATGCATAATTTTACAGCATTTAAAAACGTTAAGAACGTTTTTCCTTCTACAGAAGGAAAGAGACGCATGCGCCTCTGGAGCCGCAGGTTGCCGACTCCTAGTTTATACAGTATGTGGAAGCAAATACTGTAGAGGATCAGGATATGTGCAGTTTCAACAATAAAATAAAATGCAATAGTCTACATTAAAGAGAGTAATAAACATGTCTCAGAGTGAGGGAGGTGGACACAGACAACACTATTGTTTGTTACAGGGATGAGAATTGGTCAAAAAAGACTGAAATGCATATTGTCAGCCATTTGCTGGCTCTAAATCTTTTTAATTTGTTCACAACATATTACTTTTGGGCTCAAACATGAACTTTTAATGCAATGCAAAATGTAGGTATCAGAGCTTTATTTAGGGTGTTTAATCGCGCTTCGAGAGGAGAGGGGAGACGCGGACTGTTTCCTGCAGCAGTGTATTTATTGGGTGCACAAATACTCAAAGACATGCATGGCCCTGTGCGCGTTTATGGGGTTGGGTACATGGCCACGTTGAGGCTGCGCGCTCAGCCACAACACGGTGGAGCGGCTGCAAGCGGCTGGACGCTCACAGCCTCTCGCAGCCGCTGGACGCGGAAGCTGCTCATTACAAAGCGGCCACAGATGCCCCGGAACACTGCGGCCGCTGAGGTGGCGGAATCCCGTTCGAGTACATACAGCAGGTGCCCCGCGGATACGCGCGCCCCGCTCGAACAATTCTCAACGGATTTACACTTCTCATAGACATGTGATTTGTATGAGGCAGACAGACCGGCCCAAATATGGGCATTGGCCCTTTGGGCATTGCCCGGTACGCCCGATGGCCAGTCCAGCCCTGTTCGCTGGCATCCTTGAGCTTGGACTACAAATTCGAAGTGATGCACAGTAGAGGAGGGCTGGGCCGAAGTGCTTTGTTAGACGCCCATGCCCTTATATAGCAGTCTCGCTGCAAATACTGTGACGTAATAATTCTAAACACGTATTAGAGAATGGCAAAATCAGAACGGGTTGAAATATCTTACCTAAACAGAATATGAAGTGTTCTCTGCAACCCATGAAGAGACTGATTTCAACTTTTTTGCACTTCTAGAGGCTCCAACTACACAACATAAGGCATTTAAGGCACAAAAAGTGGATTTTTCATGATATGTCCCCTTTAAAACACAAGAAATGCAAAAACAACAATCACATAGGAGCGGGATGACCAAATAAATGTCCCTGCTGTATCGCCAAGACACAACTCTAAATCCTCTACAATAAGAACACGGTGAATTTAAGGGTTTTTGTGATGTTTGTGAGAGAACTGACCTGCTCTGTCGGACTTGGGGATAGGTGAGCAGGCGAGAGAGCAGAGTCATGATGCTGTTGGTGGAGGCGGTCAGGTCGTCCAGGTCGAGCAGAGCGTCCCACAGAGTGTTCACGATGAAGGGCACCTGAGGAAGAAGCAGACGCTCATTGGAAAAACTGGAGCACACCGACCTGAAGCTGGAGTCTAGTGATGAGGAGAGACACTGACTCTTTGGTAAAGATTCTGCTAAAGTTAATTGAATGACTCTTGCCGTAATATGTTCATGTTGCCATATTTATGTTAATAAGTTTGTTGTTTACGCGTGATTTCACCAGTGGGGGCGGGTTTCGGCTCAAAAGTGGCCAAAATGACATGCGCTGACATACTGCAATACCACCCCGGGCCGATGGGGGTGGATCCAGGAGAAGAATTAGCCAATGCTAACATATAGCATTGGTTAACCTCTCGAAAATGTCTTTACAGGATGGACCAAAAGTTGGATCTTGGCCCAAAGCTTCGTTCCACATGTGTGTCAATGCTGAGGGGGGTGATTATTTTTGGTCCACTCTAGTTTACTTGCTGTGAATTTTTGAAGTCTCTCGTTCAAATGAATGGAGCTGCGCCGGCTGACGCATGCGCAGATGCGTTTTTTCACAATTTTCTTGTGGGTGGGACCACTCACGGCCATTTTGGATAGCTCCAGTAGAGCACTATTTTTGGCCCATTAGTTAGAATGGCAGAGATAGACGTGACTCTGTCCGTTATTATATACAGTCTATGGATTTAACACACTTATTCAGCCTGTTTTTCTCTATTATACATTTTATTGCAATTGTTTTTCAAGAAGAAATTCTATCTATTCTTGGTGTTGGACTTAGTGAAAATGAAAAAAAAAAAAATGCGACTTCTATACGTTTTTTCCTTTATTATGCATTTTCGGCTGGTGCAACTTATAATCAGAAAATACGGTACACAAAATGCCTTTATGATTGGTTGCGTTAAAGTGCTCTTTTACTGGATTTATATTTATATCTTGTGTTTGTGTTTTATGTACCCCCACTGGTGCTCTGCCTGTAAATGAAGTTCCTCACGGATTATTAATGTTGTTTGATTTGAAGTTATACATTTGTTAAACATTAATCCAAGCCTCTGGAGACTTCTATTGAAAATGATAACCACCTCCTTGTAAGTTTTGAGGGTAGATAAAACGTGTCTTACTTTGGTGGGCAGCTGTTGCACCAGTCCGTCCACCACAGGGATAAGCGCAGACGCCGCCACCGCTCTGACGTCATCGTCCAGGTCCTGAAGCCCCACGGTGACGGCGGGGAGCACCCGAGGGAGCAGCGACGAGATCAGGTCCTGAGCAGAGACCACAGACGGCATTCACTCATGAGGCTTATACTCGGGAGGCACTAGGACTGTAAACTCACACTGCCAAAGTCACTTTTAATTCAACTGTATGTAATGTATCTTTCACAAAAGAGGCTATCAGAGTGAGAGTGAGAGAGAGAGAGACAGAGACAGAGAGATAGAGAAGCAGAGTGAGAGTGAGAGACAGACAGAGAGAGAGAGAGAGAGACACAGAGAGAGACAGACACAGAGACAGAGAGGCAGAGAGAGACCAGAGAACAGAAATTATTACTTCTATTTGCCATCATGGTACTTAAACCAATTTCAATGGTTTGAAAATGATGTCAGCTTCTGCTCATTAAATCTTTTTTTTTTATACAGCCCTAAATTAAAACGCCAGTTGGCTCGGAGGACTATACACAGTGGTCAATTCACCAACAAGAGATCAGAGAATCTAACAGTTAAAACACAGGAAATGCAATAATAAACACGTAGGAGCCAGCCTATGTCTTTTTTCTTTAACATGTTGCACATTTGCCGTCATTTGCACATCCCGAGTGATCTTATTTATGCCAATTGTGACGTGATAATTTCTCCATTGTGAGATCAATTAAGTCCATCTTATCTTACCACTGGTGGGTCCCAAGCCTTCAGCAATGCAAGACCACCACACAGCAGGAAGGGAAAAAACAATACAAAAATTCAATACTTTCTGGACTATAAAAGCGCACCTGTGTATAAGCAGCACCAGCTAAATAGCATTGTGTCCACATATAGGCTGGACTTGAATATAAGCTCCAGGTTTTCATGTTGTATGGTGGCACAATAACTCATTAGCCGCAATGGTGAAAGTACTAGAAAAAAGTAGCGGCTGCGGCTTATAAAAATTGTGGTAATAATGGCTGTTATTGTAATGTCAGTTCAGGAATGGGTGTGTACCTGCCGCACGGCCAGAGCATACTTTATGCCCAGCAGACCCCCGTGGCGGACCTCCCACTGCGCCTCTTTCAGCAGACTCAGCAGCACCTCCACCGTCAGGGAGACGCCCCCCTCGGTCATGTGACGCAGGGCCACGCCCAGGGTCTGCGCACACGTCTCCCGCACCGGTGCCACCACCTGGGCACACAGGGAACAAGGACAAAGAGAGTCGCGTCATCAGAAGTGGGAGAATAAAGCACCTAAAGCTTAACGCCCACAAAGTAAAAGTGTTAGCTTAGGACTGAAGACTCACCTCGTCCGACACAAAATCTCCAAACCGATCCAAGGCAAAGACGCACAGCAGTCGAATGACCAGGTCCTCGATCCACTCTTGGTGCTGACGCGACATCTGCGCACAGGAAAAGGTTTCAAGACGGTGGCTGAGTGGATAGCACTCTCGCCTCTCAGCAAGAAGGTCCTGGGTTCAAATCCCGGTTGGACCAGGGCCTTTCTGAGTGGAGTTTGCATGTTCTCCCCGTGTCTGCGTAGGTTTCCTCCGGGTGCTCCGGTTTCCCCTACCACTAAAAATATGTACAATAGGTCTGGCATGTGCCTCCTGTACTGGCCCCACTCCCAAAAATAACAATTGTAAACCGCTTTGAGACTCCAATGTACAGTGAAAAGGCGGTATATAAATAAAGATTACTACTACTACTACTACAAAAATACACACGTTTTATTAAAAGAAAGTAATTAAATATCATTACCTGGGCAGCAGTGCTTCCAACTAGTTTCCCTCCTCCTGCTCCGTGGGACTTGAGAATTTCTCTAAGGCCAGTACCAGCACCGTGGCGCACCTAATGAGAATGTTCATAAAAACAGATTTAAGTGGAAAACTGGTGAATTTCAACTCAGAACTGTTTTTCAAAAGGAGTTACACATTTGTCATGTTGCATTTATGTACAAGGCAAGTTGAGAAAATTTGGTTGAATAGAATCCTTTGGCTGAATAAAGCTGGGGTTCCAAACTTTAAGGTCCAAAGTATCTAAACCTTAGTAAAAGGACCTTTTTAGTTCATCTGATTTGTCCAGGGGCCGACAACACAGATTCTAATAATAATAATAATAATGGGTTGGGGTTAGTTGACAAAGGTTTACCATCTCCCCAGCTATACATAAGCGCCATTGATAGAATTATTGTCAGTATAGTCAAATAAGGTTAGAGGTTCTGTGCTTTCCAACTGTGTTCAGTTCATATTGGCGGAGCTGAAGTTTGTTTCTTTGTTTGTTTATTGGGGATCCCCATTAGCTTCCACCAAAGTGGTTGCTAATCTTCCTGGGGTCCCAGTGAAGACTACTGTATTACAAAAAATAAAATAAAATAAAAATACAAAAAAATAATACATTCATTAGTACAGTACATTATTCAATACAATACATGAATTCAATACCATAATGTTAAAAGCATAGATCAGATAGATCAATTAGATCAATTGCCAAGTCAGCATCCGTAAACACCACAAGGCATCAAGGCATGAAGCCATGCATTATAATGATGCATTTGATATTTGAGTTTTCTTTTAAAAAATATGTAGAAGTTTGATTGAGAAGTTGGTTGGATGACTACAGTCAAGTTCCCCAGCTTTGAATCAGGAGGTTCACAATCTTAGGGTTCTTGTTAATGTTAGGTTTCTATGGACTTACTTCCCACAAAGGGTTGAACAGATCGTTACAGAGCTCCTCGCAGAAGCTCTCCAGGGGCCACTCGCTGGTCTGAAACACACAAGGTTCAATTAATAATAAAAATATAAGAAAGTTTGCACTGAACAGAAACACCACTATGGAACTTTATCAACAGTGTCTATATGGACTTTTGCAAAATCCAAATGTCATTGAAATGAAATTAAATCTATCTTTGAGCTTGCAGGTTAGCATTATCCATCCATCTTTGAGCTAGTAGCCACTTAACCAGCCATTCCCACAGAATAACCCCAATAACCCTAACCCACCCTTAACCCTAACCTTAACCATCTTACTCAGACCCATATTAACCATCTTACTCAGACCCATATTAACCATCTTACTCAGACCCACATTATATCTTACTCAGACCCACATTAACCATCTAACTCAGACCCACCCAAAACTTAAGCACCACTATCGGGCTGCATTGAGCCAACATCCATATACAGTCCATGCTCATTTGTAAATATTTTTGTTACTGTGTGTTTTTTATGTTTTGTATGTAGCGTGTATGTGTCTGAATTAAAGATGAATCCTAAATATGGAGAGAGGAGGTTCTTACTTCTTCTGAAATGGAGGAGTTGTCTGGGATGTCGATGAGAACCTTGCTGTCCGTGGCGGGCTGATTGATCACAACGTTGGTCAGTTTTCTTCGTTTCTCTTCAGGTTCGCCCTCAAAGCTGTCGTTACTTTAAAAAACACAAATCATTATCATCTAAACAACCAATATTATGCAGTATTTGAGTTCCTGTTGACCCATTGAAGATGTGTGGAGAAAGTGGATTTTGGCATTTTCTGTTTTAGAATGAGGAATGTATTTTTACTTTTACACAGAAAAAACTACTGGTTACAAATGAGTGCAGTAGATTCTTTGCATGTGTTCAAAGTATACATATTTTTAATGTTTTTTCTTTTACTTTGCATAAATATGGAAATATTGTGAGCAAGTTATCTGCTTTAAAAGAAATTATTGACCCAGGAATGTCGCACTGAGATTTCGGAACTTTTCCCCCCCAAACCGCTCTGGGGGTGGGTAGAGGTGCAACAGAGGACTATTGTACATGTGTTAATGCTGAAACCTGAGCACCTGGAGGAAACCTATGCAGACACGGGGAGAACATGCAGACTCCACATGCTAAGTAATTTGCGAGTGTGTGTATATATATAATACAAATATGTATATGATTTTGAAGTTTAAATTGGACTGGATTCGTAACGGATTTGACGTTAGTTTTTCAGATAAAGTCTTATGACCACATTTTTAACTCCTCCAATCAGCAGAGAGCGGTCCCAGTCGTCAGGTTTATTGACAGGGATCCATTACCTCTTCTCGTTCGGGTCCAAGTCTCGGGATCTCTGTTTAGCCACGAGTTTGGCCATTCTCTTTGCTTTGTTCTTCTGCCTGTTGCTCATTCCGGGCCTGAACTCCGAGTCGATCAGCTCGGCCGCTGGCATTGGCTAAAACAAAAACAAATGTTGATGAAATGTTTTTAGTATAAATACAAATAGGGGTGGGAACCTAAGGGTACCTCACGATACGATACACGATACAAAGCTCACGATGACGATATCACGATATGACGTTTATCGATATATTGGTCAGAAATATACAATATGCCAATTTATGGCATAAATAAAAGTAAAACTACACTTTATTTCATGATAAATGGAATGGAGATGCGTAATGTAGCCATATATTAAGTATTGATACTATTTATTTATTTTTTATGTAAAAAAATCAAAATCTATTTTTTTTTCTTCAAAATCGATATTGATACTTGGCAAATACATATCGATAATCGAATCGCGGGAGAAAGTATCGCAATATCGAAAAATCGATATATCGTCACACCCCTGAATACAAATTTGTTCCAAGATTAAAGAATTATTTTCCATTTGCAGTAAAAGTTTTTTATACAGCAGTAGTAAACAGTAACGCTTTCAAGTTTACACACAGCCAGAGATTTAATTGCCTCACATTTTCCCCACTGGGTTTCATGAGTTGTTCTTTGGAGAAGCAGGAGGGTCTAAGGACAGTGGTCATGGTCCAGCCCATTCATTAAGGACATTAATTCACCAACTTATGAACCAATGGCTCCATGTGTTTTTTTACCACTCCCTGTGTTTCAACAGTTTGATTTTCCAATTTGTGTTGGCAAATTGACAACCTTGTAGATATTGGCTATAGAAAAAATAATTTTGGCCATTTCTTTAGAGATAATGACTAATCACACGGTGTAATGTCCGTGTTAAACAACATATCGTCAAATTATTACTTTGTCTGCCTCTCTTTCAGTCTGTGTCCCACCCCCCACCCACACTCCCCCCTGACACACCACATTGGACGAGGCGGGTCAGAGCAATGTCCCATCATAAAGCTCTGCATGTTTTCCGCATGTACTGTGTCTCTCCAAATAATAATAAGTGCCCAAAAAAATAACAATTGTAAACCGCTTTGTGACTCTGGTCTGTGAAAGGCGGTATATAAATAAAGCTTACTTACTTACTTACTTACTTATAATGTTTGTCTGAAATGTACGTTTGTTTTGCTCTCTGCTGTTGAATAACTGTCGTAAGGAGCGCAGAAATGTAGTATGCAGCCAGCCTTGATGTTTATTCATCGAACTGAATTTCTCCATTGTGAGATAATAAAGTATAAAGTATCATCTCTATACATATTTGTTTAGGGAGATCTGAAAACATGCAAGTTGCCCAGTGATTTACAGTCCATTCATTTTGCCAAGATCAGTCTCAGAAGAGGAGTTACACGCTTCTCTGACTCTGAATAAATGGCTTCACTGGCAACGCTAACAATGAACAAACTAAGAATCTCCAAAATCTTGCCCAAAAGCAATATAAAATACATGCATCTCCGGCGTAAACATCTGAAAGTACTGGGACGCACCACGTGGTTGCGGGCGCTGCTCCCCGCGGCCCCCCGGCTCTGGGGTCTGTTGTCCAGGTCTTCGTCGTTAAACAGTTCGTCTGTGTCCATCCCGAAGGCCGCGCCCATGTCTAGCCCCAGCTTCTTCTGCAGCAGCTTCCTCTGACGCGACAGACGCTCCTTCGGGTCCATCTCGGCTGGAAAACACCAGGACACACGTAAAACAACTTCAAACAAGCAGAAGAAGGTCTAATGAGATGTTAAAGCTTGAGAGTGAATTCTTTACTCAAATGCAAGTCATAAGCTCTAACTTTTTAATGGATTCCTCAACTTTGTGGATGATCATGTTTTGAGTCTCAATAACAGAAATCTAACTCATTGGGGCATCACTTTTAACTGCATCTCAACAATTTGGTAAAAGGTCTATAATGAAAAACTAGATGTCATTTGTGTCCTACATCTATCATGTCATCAATATCATTTGTATCATTAGAAGATGCTAATAATACTTATTCGCATCAGCTGTGGTTGTTTAGTGGAGCTGCCAAATATAGTGTTTCAGGTGCGTTCAAAGTCACCTTAAAAGTTATATTTAGAGACAAATTGTGTGAGGTTTCACACAAAGACGCATCAAAGTCAAAAGAAGAAATGTATTATAGTACTGTATTCTGACGGAATAGAATAATAGCCCAAGGTGATAATATGGCACAGTTACCGCGCTGGGGAAACAAACTTATTCTTGATCATGGATATTACACTTATTTGCATTAAAATAAAAAGTCTTTAAGGTAAACCACTTTAACTGGAGAGGAGTGCCCTATTTCATGTTAAATCTACCATTATAGCTTTGTCTGTTCAGCCTCATATCCACAGTCAGAGGGCAGAGCAGGAGCATAGTGTGCAATGTTTTTTATATACATATCATACTCAAACTTCTATAGTAACTTTCGGCTTCTCAATGAGGCTTTTATTAAGCATTACTTTGATAATCAATGAGTTAGCCGTTTATTTCAATTAATTGTTATTTAAATAAAAATATAGCGGCCTTGAGGGCATCTTCAAGGAGCCGAGTTGAAACATGTTGGGTATTTGCACTTCTAAGATTCTCATCAAAAATCAAAGAACAAACCGGTTTTGTCATCCTGCAGCTCAAACTCTGCTCCGGCGGACCCCAGCAGCGACGCCCCGTGTTTGAGTAATCTAGAAATGTCAAAGTTTAGGAAACACAGCCGATCACAGGAGGATTCTTCCGGAGACAAGTCCTCGCACAACTCTGGAGAAAGAAGACAAGAAAAAAGAGGGACGAGGTTTAAAGGACATGTGAGCAGATATTCAGTTTATATCTGAAGTCTTGGGACAATAAGAAGTTGTCATGTAACAGAGGGAGAGACCAATTCACCAAAATAGAAATTAGTTTGTGTACGACGAGAACAATCAAATCAGAACGCAGGAAATGCAATAATAACAAACACATAGGAGCCATTGGGCCATAGGGAGCAGGATGACCTCTGTCCAGAAATGGTAATAAATGAACATACATCTCCCGGATCATCACTGTCCTTAGACCCTCCTGCATCGGATGGAACCTCTCAAACAGGAGACAAAAACCCTTTAGCTCATGAGAGATCGCATTTATAGCCCGACGAGTCGTGGGAGCAGCTCCATCTCTTTAAGTGGGTCTCCAGGTTTCTCGCCTCTTCCCACTGCAGGAGGGTCTACGGACAGTGGTGATGATCCAGGGTATTTAAGGACATTTACAGACATTGGCCATCCACTCCCCATGGACCATTAGCTTTGAACCATTTGTTATCTAATCTGTTTCCAAATACAGCTTTGTCGAGGCTATACAAAAATACATTGAATTGAATACAATCACATTTTTAGTCAGAAATATCCAGGAAAGCAGCCTGAACATATGGACAAAATCCAACTTCTATACACAGATAAAATGAATAGCAGTCGTTGCCATTTGCGATCATTCGATTAGATTATAGATACTTCATGTCACCAACGTTATCCCAATAAACAGGACACCAAACCCTTAAACCTTTTCCCCATAACTCTCATATCCAGCAGTCACATCTATCATCCATACTATTTACATTTTGCCTTTCCCCTTCCCACTTTGTTCATTTCAGATCAGAAGTGCGTGAACAGCCGTACATTAGAAAGTCTCTTTCCAAAGCGCTCCTTTGCGGAGGTGGGGAGTGAGCCGCCTCCTGTCTACAGCTCCAGCCTACATACACGTGTTTGAGCTGCAAATAGGAGCCGCTATCACGAAGCCCGCTGGAGAATAGGTGCTGATGAGGGGAATATTTTATGCAGCAGAGTCTCTCAACGCCCTTCTACACCAGAAGAACCGCAGAGAAGAAATAGATACACAGGCCTTGACTAGCTTTGTCAGATATTACCATTTTACTTACCCAAATAATTCTCATAACAATGAGTTAACAAGAGTTTGGCAAAAAGTGGCACTAACTGTGTGGAAAGAAATATCTAAAAATCCACTCTCAAACCCAAAAAGTCAAAGTGTGTTTGAGTGTTCTGTTTGATTTGTTCACCACATTGGAGGTACTTTCATTTGTAATGTAATTTATGTCTCTGTAACCAGGGACTGTGGATGGATTTTTCAGACCAAGGTCACCCAAAGCACTTTACAATGTTTAGAGTTTAGATATTTTTCCATTCTCTCCGCAGACAATGATGTCTGATATTGCAATAATCTGGTGCACAACACATTTGTCTATATGAGCTTAATGTCTCCGTCCTCTCTATATTAAAGTTACAGGAAATTCTATTTAAAGAATTCTTCCATCTAAAAAATGATAAAAAACCGACTTCTTTGGAGGTAGTTTTAGTGAAAGGATCAGTGATGTGATAATAACATTTGATTAGGATTCATGTTGTAGGGCCCTCACTGCAGCCCTAATGGAGAAGGATAAATAAAACCATCTTTGTCGTCTAACCCCAGGAGAACACTTTATGGATCCTGAAGCAGTGCGGTCAACGGAGTCTTTCCAAAGTCAAAAGTCTTCTGCCGTAAACCATACAGAGGTCCCGGCTCCGCGGCAGACTCCAGGGGGCTGTCCCCGTTTGGGTTGGTTAATTACCCAATTGTTCCAACTCTCGCAAATGGGACTCAGAAGGAATACAGTCGAGAGGCCGCAGAACCAGAGCAGCTGGTGAGAGTTCCAGACCAGAGAAAAACTGCAGCAGGACGAGACGATGAGGCGTAATCTCACATGACAGGCCCAAAGGAGACACGCCCGCTTTATCTCTGCACTTTTGTTTTAGCACTAACGATAGAACATCTACACAACTCAACGATTGCAACTGGGCAAATATGCACCAGTGCTGATGTCTCCTTAAAGTGAAAGATTATACGCCAAAGCAATCTTATTTTCAAATTGCCTGTAAATTATGTTTTATATAGACCCACCAAAAATATTACTATAATTGTGAAAAAAAATAATCTATTGGTTTTATACAGTACTTTCTTGGACACTGACGCTTCATGTGTCGTTCATTTTTCACTCCATACACAGTGGAGTGTAACCACTACTGTAGCCACAGCTGCCCTGGGACAGACCGACAGTATGTGCCACCACCAACCAGTCGCACACACCAGACTCATTCTAGACAACGTGGGTAAAGTGTCTTGTCTAAGGACACAATAACATCCATCCATCCATCCATCCATTTTCTTCCCCTTAATCCATTTCTGGGTCGGGGGGGTGGCAGTCAGAGCTACACCCAGTACACATAGCACCAGCCAACAATAACATCCGTTAGGCATATTACAGTCGCAGCCGCCCCACTGTGCCACCTGGTGTTCCCAGAGGTCTCCCATCACAGTACTAACCAGATCCTGTCCTGCTTAGCTTCAGTAATCGTGTGACTCTCACCGTCTTTGGCTCTGGGCGCAGGGTTCCACTCCGGGACGTTCTTCACGATGGCCTCCACCGCTTGACCTGCTGCAATTCGAGTGTCCCAGTTTGGACTCCTGAGATACGTCAAAACCTGTCAGAGGAGATTTGACTTTTTACTATTTAATAAATACAAAACAGAAGATTTGGTTTTTTTGCCATTTGCAGTAAAACCACATTGGAATACATGTGCAAAAGCCCCCAGTGTGCACCAGAAAAATGTATAAAATAAAAATGCGCTATAAAGTACAGGAAGCAATTGTCACTGTGAAATCTAAAACAGTAGAAACTCTGGTCGGCCCAGGTCTCTCCCCCCCCCTCTCTCTCTGGTCGGCCAGTCTCTCCCCCCCTCTCTCTCTGGTCGGCCAGTCTCTCCCCCCCTCTCTCTCTGGTCGGCCAGTCTCTCCCCCCCTCTCTCTCTGGTCGGCCAGTCTCTCCCCCCCTCTCTCTCTGGTCGGCCAGTCTCTCCCCCCCTCTCTCTCTCTGGTCGGCCAGTCTCTCCCCCCCTCTCTCTCTCTGGTCGGCCAGTCTCTCTCCCTCCCTCTCTGGTCGGCCAGTCTCTCCCCCCCCCTCTCTCTCTGGTCGGCCAGTCTCTCCCCCCCTCTCTCTCTGTGTGGTCTTGGTCTCTCCGCTCTCCCTCCCTCTGGTCTCCCCCTGTCTGTCACTCCCTCTGCTCTTTGTGTTGCATTTATTTGTAAGAAAAGTGCTTTATAAAAAAAATGGTTGATTGATCATATAATACCAGAGAGAGAACGGCCAATCTGTTTTCCATCATTCAAAACACATGTATATTTTGGCCATAAGTCCTAAGTGCTGGGACCTGTTTTAAGCACCTTTGCGAGGAGGTTGTGCAGCTCGTGTGGGTGGAGCCGCACTACTTCTCCGAGCTGCTGCGCTGCCGCTTTCCTGGTGACCGGAGTCGTCCCAGTGTCCAGCAAAATGAACAGTCTGTCGAGCCTGAAACGTAAAACGAGAAGAATGCAGCATAAATAGGACAGCAGTACTATAAGAAGTGGTAGATAATAATGCATCAAACTTATAAGGTGCTTTTTGGACACTCAAAATACAAACATAAACATTGAACAAAATTAGGAAAGGCTGAAACAGGTGGCCTATGAGAAGTGACTTAAAGTTTTGTAGGGAGTGGGAGTTTGATGGTTGTGGGAGTGAGTTCCAGAGAGTGGGGGCAGAAGCGGAGAAGGCTCGGTGCCCCAAGATTTGGTACTGAGGTAGGGCTGGGCGATATATTGTGATATAGTTTTCAGCCATAAGTAATTCATATCGGTCGATAACGACATATATTGATTATTTACGTTTTTAAAAATAAATTAAAAACAAATACATTTAGTGTCGGCTAACACATGTTAGAAGCCTTGTTTACAGTCACGGGGGAATGAGGCTGGAGCCAAATGTTCACAAGCAGTCTCCCCCACTTTAGTCCTGGTTTAGTCCTGGTTTAGCTCCTGTTTTGGCTGTTTGAGTGTCTTGTGTCCCTGTGGAAGCTCCGGAAAAAGTTAATCTCTTGCTTTTGCCGAATGCATCGAGTCTCTGCCTCTCCCGCCGCACATGCTGTTCCTCGCACGGACGTGTTTAACCATTGACACGGCACTGAAACAATAAGCCTAGCGTACATCGACAGAGAAACTGGGGACAACTAGTTGCAAGGCGGCTTTTGGCAACTGAGAGGAGATGGTGGGAGATGATCAGTTGCCGAAATCGGTCGATGTGCGCGCTCTTACAACTGGAGATGATCAGTCGGTCTCCAGTTCCAGTCAGTTGCCCGTGTTCTACTTTTCGGCAACTAGTTGTCCTCAGTTGCTCCGATGTGCGCGCTCCATGCGCCGCTCCAACAACGTGTGTGTATTGCGTGTATTGCGAGCCTGCAACAGTTTGTTGTCAGAAAACACACTGTAGGTGAGGCCAGTTGCTGTCGATGTACGCGCTGTTATTCAAGAGACTGGCCTGCGACTCAGAGTTGCTCGTTTTCGCCAGATTGTCGATGTGTGCGGGGCAGCAACTCAGAGGCGACGGATATAATCAGTTGCCAGTCCGATGTACGCTAGGCTTTAGATCCATGGACGCTATGCATGGTGCGGTTGTTTTTTTGTTTTTCCCAGAAAGTTTTGCAGTTTGTAGTCGGCTGTGATAGGTCGAGAGGTCGAGACGCCTTTGCCTACATCCCCCAGAATGCTGTGCGCTTCTGACTCTGCTTTACTTCCTGTGTTTTGTTCCAGTTTTTTTTCGAACGGACTGAAGTGAAACTATCGAAGTTCTATCAACGCCGCTTTCTATTGATATCGAACACGTGTCTATCGCAATATATATCGTTTTATTGCCCAGCCCTATACTGAGGTGTTTAGTGGGGAGGTTGGAGTCTGTGGATCTGAGGCAGTAGGTGTGACGGTGATGTTGGAGGTCAGTGAGGTGTGAGAAGGAGGAGGACTTCTTATTGCATACGGTAAAAACACAGGAAGGTTCAGTTTATTTGCTATCTGAAGACTTACAAACCAATGAACACAATAATTATTGTCGCTACCATTACTCAGTAGTCAGTCCAGCAATACGCCTGTGAGTTACATAACTTTTAATAGTATTTGCACAAGTGAGATAGCTTCCTTTCATGTGTACAACATTAGCATGGAGATTTGCATCGCTTACACCTCATTTATGACTCATTGAAAACGTGATCCCTGTTTACTGAAAAACAGCTATGATTATTCTGCTTTCTTGTCAGTGTTGAAACCAATACTTGTCATAACGGACGCAGAATTATTTTAACCAATAAATTTGTTATATCAATAACTAATAAACGCCAACAGATGTGACCACTGCTTCCTATGAGTTTGTTATTATTGCATTTCTTGTGTGCAAACTGATCTTCTGGGACACTGGGATGTCAAAAGCTCATTGAAATCTTGTCACATGGCTCTTAGCAGCAAACAGAATCTGCAACCTGGTTTAACATTTCATTTGTAATACAGAAGGGGGGTAGCAGTCAAATGTAAAAAGTTAATTTTGTCTACTTATGTATAAGAATTAGAAGGTTCTTTTAGCAAGACAAAACATGTAAATAAAAAAGTAAGCAGTACTAGCTTCTTGTTATGTTTTGTCTTAACACTTACTCTCATTGTTGCTGCACTAGTTTGTATCTTGGTACAATGATATCACACAACACTGAGCTGGCCGTCCTGGGGTCATTAGTAGTCTAATAATAAAAAAGGTAGAGTGGATTAGCTCCAGTCGCTGTGAGCCACGGCTTAAAGCTCACACTGCTTACATTCCCATTCTTCAGAACTATCGTCAAAAGTAATTTAAAAAAAACTTGAAAAATACTTTTATTCAGATTTATGGTAATACCTCTACTAGGGATGTACCGATCCGATATTCAGTATCGGTATCGGGGGCCAATATGGGTATTTTGTAAGGATCGGATAATATCGGATTTGTTAAATATGAAGCCGATTTACGTCACTTTTCATAAAACGACAACGAGATATACTGTGATAGACACGTGTTCAATATCAATAGAAAACGGGGTCGATAGAATGTTAGTTTGACGTCACTCCGTAAGAAAAAACAGGACGAAAACACAGGAAGTAAAGCAGAGTCAGAGGCGCTCGGCATTCTGGGGGATGTAGGCAGAGACTTCTCGACCTATCACAGCCAAGCGTGAACCGCAAAACTTTCTGGGAAATGCAAAATCAACCGCACCATGCGTAGCATACATGGATCTAAAGATTGTTTTTCAATGCCGTGTCAATGGTTCTGCACGTCTGTGCGAGGCACAGCATGTGCGGTGTGGCAGAGGCAGTGGACAGAGACCTGGTGATGCGGCGAAAGCAAGAGATGAAGTTTTTCCTCCGTGCGGCTATCAGAGAGCGGCCGCACAAAGCCGTCATGGGGACACAAAACAGGAGATAAACCAGGACTAAACCAGGATTACACCAGGACTAACTATGGGGGAGACTGCTTGTGAACATATTCCTCGAGCCTCATTCCCTGTGACTGTAAACAGGGCTGCTAACGTGTGTTAGCAGACACAACAAACTTATTTATTCAGGTAAAAATACAAAATCTTTAATGCTTTGAAAATATTAGAAAACATTTTATCGGATCGGTATCGGCAAAACAATATTTAAGAATATCGGAATCGGATCGGATTACAAAAAATCTGGATCGGTACATCCCTAACCTCTACCTGATATGCGTTTGATACCTTTGCATTTCCTGTGTTTGAACGGTTTGATTCTCTGATCTGTTGGCAAATCGACAACTTTGTAAAGTACTACGACAACTGCAGCTGTGATTTAGTTCAGTACGCAAAGACATAGAATTCATTGATTGAGTTAAAATTTAGGATTAAAACAAGACGGTTGAAAATAGTTCACTAAATTTGGTATTTGAAACATCTATACATACTAAATATTAACCAAACTCAAACCTGCTTCGGAGAGGCCTAATGACACAATAACTACAGAATGATACAGGGCAAACGGGTTTTGGGTTAATAAGCTTTTTTTCTTCAATCAATTCCTTTTCAAACCACACACAAAGGTTTTGTTTGATCTTATCGTATTTTTTTTGCTTCAATCATTTTTCTTCTAAGCACCAACACTTCTGACTTGCTGCATCTTGGTCCATAGATAATAGTCGGAAAATTCAGGTTATTTCTTTAATTCTAGGGACAGACGTTGCAAATTAGCCATGGGTATAAATGTTGTGACGTTTCATATGTTGATTGTGTACGCGTATCTCTATCAAATCAAATAAAGAATAAAACACATAAATAATTTAACTTACAATGTGAAACTAATAAACAACAGACTTTATTGTAGGGCTGCACGATATATCAAAAAAATATCGTAGAAAAAAAGGCTTGGTCACACTAAAGGGCACAAAAGTTTGACAAAAGGCCAAAAATTAGATTTTAATAATCAGGAGATATTTTATGTTTTTCATGTTTCCAAACCCCTCTGTTCATTAGAAGTTGTTAGAACATAACTGTAATACATTAGACAAGTTTCCTATAGCGGCCCTGTTTATTTTATGTAACGGACGTGATCGTGATGATTTGACGGAATGAGCTTTGCGGAAGTTTGATAGGTATTTTCAGATGTCCACCTTTGATTTAGAGATTGTGTAAAAAAAACAAAAAAAAACAAAGTAGAAACAAAGTGATCCTTTCATACTGTCTACCAATCAAATGTGAAACCAGACCAGATTTTCTCTTTCTCAAGTTTAATTTTTTGAGAAAAGAGGGAAAAAAAATCACGTCCGTTAGACATTTTTTAAGGTTCATTTAATTAATTAACTATCTTTTATTTTTTAACGATTCCTTTTTATAATCAAGTGATTTACTTTTGTTGTGATAACCATGTACATATTGTGGGATTTCATCCGCCACTTTTTCAGACTGAGGACATTTTATTTATTTATTTTCTATGTAACTGCGTCACAGTAGAATGGTCAAAAAAGAGGCTGATTTGGTTGTTTAAAATGTCGCCAAAAATATGTTTGACAATCTTTCCTTTTGATTTTATCCAAACTATCTCTTCAATGTGTCTGTTTGAAATCTTTTTTTCCAATCTATGCTAGTAATTTTAGTTTTTAAGTCGAGATACTTCCATTGACACTTTACTGTGAACACACTAGAACACCTTCATGTTGATAATTGTCTCACAGCTTGTACAAACCCCAAAGACAACATCTCAGAATTGTTTTTATATTTTGAAAAATAACTAAGCCAAAATCAACCACATCCTAACACATGACTTGGCTTGGTGTATGTCGCTGTGTTTGTAAAGAGTCTGTATCATAAATAAAACGGCTCCACAAAGAATTATAATTTGAAATAAGGAAGTGTGGAGAGAACCTAAAACCTTAAAACAAACTAGTTCTTCCACTGCTCTTTCGTGAACTATGAGAGCCACATCCTGTAACATGGAATTTCTCATGCAAGATGATCCGTTTGCATTTTTGGTCACAACATTTGCAACCTGCTGATTTTAAATGACTTTCTAAATCAACAGCATCAAACACAAACAGAATTATGAGATGGTGACACATGATACAAGTTCTGTCCTTCCCTTTTTTACAGCTACTGAACTTGATACTGCAAGTTTGCCTTTGCAGAAACTTGTGAAGTGAAATCACACATTTAACTCATAGACTAAGTACAAATCTGTAGAAAAAGCCAAAGTTAATGTGCAGGAAAGCTTGCACTATACTTTTCTGTAGTGATTTATGATGAATTCAGACCTCAAAAAGCATCCCAATATACAGTACAGGTCTCCAGTCTCAAGTACTCTGACCATCTAGCCTTGTGGGAGAACCTGTTAGAATATAATTTACGATGAACCAAAAATGTCATCTAAAATAGTTGCATTTTTCCCAATTAAAAGCATTTTACTGTTCAAGAAGAGAGAAAGAAAAAACATGTATAGAGAAAAAGACTTCACTAAAGTTAGTACTGTAGTAATCCATTCATATTACACCACATCTGTCCAGGCACTGACATCACAGCAGAAGTTGGTCATTCAAAATATTACTCATCCAACTGCTAACCAGGTCCCACACTGCTTAGCTTCTAAGAACAAGTACTACTACTACTACTATTATTTATTATTATTATTATTATTATGACTACTACTATATTCTTTATGTGTTTTAACTGTTGATTTTCTGATCTGTGTTGGTGATTTCAATGGTTTTGTTAAGTCTCTGAGATGATACTGTTGTGATTTAGGGCTATACAAGAACACATTGTTTTGTACTATTATTATTATTATTACTACTATTAGGACTACTACTATTATTATTATTATTATTATTATGACTACTACTACTATCATTATTATTATTATGACTACTATTAGGACTACTATTATTATTATTATTATTATTATTATGACTACTACTACTATTATTATGACTACTGCTACTATTATTATTATTATTATGACTACTACTACTATTATTATTATTATTATGACTACTACTACTATTATTATTATTATTATGACTACTACTACTATTATTATTATTATTATGACTACTACTACTATTATTATTATTATTATTGATTGATTCAAGATGGCGCCTCGTACGGTCGACATGGCTCTTTGCTGCTCTCTTTTTCTTTTGTTTTTACTTTTTAACTGTGCATCTGGCTGTTCCTACACCCGTGAGGAACTTATGAACATCCGACCCACCGTTCCCATGGACCTATTGCCTGTTTTTCTTGGCATCTGCGGCTGATTTAGTTCATGTTCTAGCCAAAAAAGTGTGGGCCCGTAAAAGGGAAAGCGAGGAGGCCTGCTCGTGCGTCTTAGGAGGAGAGGAGCGCGCACGGCTCTCCCCGGCATTTTTCTCTCCAACGTACGCTCACTGGGCAATAAGATGGACGAACTCAGCCTGCTCATGAGAAGAAACAAGGACTTCGCCACATCCTGTGTCCTCTGCTTCACTGAGACCTGGCTAAATGAGCGGATCCCGGACTGCGCTCTGGAGCTGCAGGGCTTTGGGCTGTTTCGCGCGGATCGCCATTGTGCGCTCTCAGGGAAGAGCAGAGGCGGAGGGCTCTGTTTCTACGTCAATACAAACTGGTGTAACGATGTGACAGTGATCTCCAAGCACTGCTCTCCTGCTCTGGAATATCTTTTCATTCATTGTAAACCATATTACTCCCCGCGGGAAATTGTTTCATTCATTCTTTGCCTCTGTTTACATACCGCCATGCGCGGACGCGCGCGAGGCTCAGCGCGCACTCGCAGAGCAAGTACTGTGTATGGAACGCTTATACCCGGACTCTCTGATTATTATCCTGGGGGATTTTAATAAGGGAAACTTGAGCCAGGAATTACCCAAATACAGACAGTTTATCAAATGCCCGACCAGAGAGGAGAACACTCTGGATCACTGTTACACCACCGTGCGCGGAGCTTTTCGCGCTGTTCCCAAGCCAGCCCTCGGCTTCTCAGATCACTCCATGATACATCTGGTTCCTGCTTACAGACAGAGACTAAAGCTCTCGAAACCTGCAGTGAGGAGCTCCAAAGTGTGGTCTGATGAAGCTGTGGAAGAGCTACGCGCATGCATGGAATCTACAGACTGGGACCTTTTCAGAGCTGCCACAGACAGCTTGGATGAATATACGGACACTGTGACGTCATACATCCACTTCTGTGAGGATAGCATCATTCCAACAAGGACCAGGGTCATCTATAACAACGACAAACCCTGGTTCACTGCTAAACTCCGGCAGCTCAGGAAAGCAAAGGAGTCTGCTTTCAGGGAGGGGGACCGCAGCGGCTACAAAGCAGCTAAATATCAGTTCAGGAAAGAACTGAAAGCAGCCAAGTCCCGGCACAGAGAACGACTACAGGAGCAGTTTGGTAACAACGATACTGCTTCTGTCTGGAGGGGCCTACGGGAGATCACCAACTACAAACCCAAAGCCCCCCCCTGTGCTGATGACCACAAGCTAGCTGACGATCTGAACTTATTTTTCAGTCGCTTTGATGCTGCCCCTGACACCTCTCCCTCCCCCACCCCCCACTACTCTAACGACCCACCCATCAGCCCTGCCCCCAGCCTAACAATAGCCGCTAAAGAGATTAAACAACTCTTCCTGAGGCTGCACCCCCGCAAAGCTCCTGGCCCGGACCACGTGTCTCCGGCCACTCTGAGACACTGCGCCAGTGAGCTTACTCCTGTGTTCACGGACATTTTCAACACCTCTCTGCAGTCCTGCCATGTCCCGGCCTGCTTCAAATCCTCCATCATTGTCCCCGTCCCGAAGAAGCCCAGGATCACAGGACTCAATGACTACAGACCTGTAGCACTTACGTCTGTCGTCATGAAGTCATTTGAACGCCTGGTTCTCTCCCATCTCAAGTCCCTCACCTCCCCCCTCCTGGACCCCCTGCAGTTCGCCTACAGAGCCAACAGATCTGTAGACGACGCCATTAACCTGGCCCTCCACCACATCCTACAGCACCTGGACTCCCCGGGGACCTACGCCAGGGTCCTGTTCGTGGACTTCAGCTCTGCCTTCAACACAATCCTGCCATCCCTGCTCCAGGACAAGCTCTCCCAGCTCAACGTGCCCGATTCCACCTGCAGGTGGATCACTGACTTCCTGACGGACAGGAAGCAGCGAGTGCGTCTGGGGAAGAATGTCTCGGACTCTCGGATTATAAATACAGGAGCCCCACAGGGCTGTGTTCTTTCTCCCCTGCTCTTCTCCCTGTACACCAACCACTGCACCTCCAGCCACGACTCCGTGAAGCTGATCAAGTTCGCGGACGACACCACCCTCATTGGACTCATCTCCAACAACGATGAGTCCGCCTACAGGAGGGAGGTGGACCGGCTGGTGTCCTGGTGCAGTGGTAACAACCTGGAGCTGAACGCCCAGAAGACAGTGGAGATGATTGTGGACTTCAGGAAGAGCACTGTCCCCCCGCCCCCACCCTCCGTGATGGACTCCCCCATCACCTCTGTGGAGTCCTTCCGTTTCCTGGGCACCACCATCACCCAGGACCTCAAGTGGGAGCCGACCATCAGCTCCCTCATCAAGAAGGCCCAGCAGAGGATGTACTTCCTGCGGCAGCTCAGGAAAGCCAAGCTGCCTGCACAGATGTTGGTGCAGTTCTACACGGCCATCATCGAGTCCATCCTCACCTCCTCCATCACCGTGTGGTTCGCTGGAGCCACAGTCAGGGACAAACAGAGACTACAGCGCATTGTGCGCTCTGCAGAGGAAGTGATCGGCCGCAGCCTTCCATCGCTGCAGGACCTGTACGTCGCCCGAGCTCGAGGCCGGGCTGGTCGTATCACAGCCGACCCCTCTCACCCTGCACATGGACTATTCCAACCACTCCCCTCAGGCAGGAGGCTGCGGTCCATCAGGACTAGAACCTCCCGCCACAAGAACAGTTTCTTCCCCTCTGCTGTTGGACTCTTGAACACTTCTTAACCTGTCCCCCCGCCCTTTATAAAGTCACTTTACTGCCCATCATACGTCACTTTACTTCACTGTACTGCTGTCACCTTACATTGTGTGCACCATGTGCACTTGTATATTGTAAATAGTAACTGTAACTCTATTTTAAATTTAAATTTATTCTTTAGAAGTGTTTTTTATTCTTATTTTTATTATCTCTTTTTGACTGTTGCACTGAGCCAAAGCAATTTCCAAGTCTGTGACCTCCCGTTACTTACGTTGGCAATAAAAATGATTCTGATTCTGATTCTGATTCTGATTATGACTACTACTACTATTATTATTATTATTATGACTACTACTACTATTATTATTATTATTATGACTACTACTACTACTATCATTATTATTATTATTTTTATTTTTATTATTATTATTATTATGACTACTACTACAATTATTACTACTATTATTAGTTCTATGACTTTTTTTTTTATCCTAGCCCGGAGTTCTCGACAACTACCAATACCCCTACTACTACTACTACTACTACTAAGACTACTACTACTACTAAGACTACTACTACTACTACTACTACTACTACTACTACTACTACTACTACTACTACTACTACTAAGACTACTACTACTACTACTAAGACTACTACTACTACTACTACTAACTACTACTACTACATCCACATCCCTTGTCAACCATAATGAAGCGAGGACTTCTGATGTAGTCAATATCTTTCCTTCACTGTCATTACAGCGTGTGCAGGGAACTGGGATATTGTTAAATCTCTGGTCTGAACTGCGGGCCTGAAGGCAATTTAGAGTCACCAAAGTACACATTTGTAAACTAAAACCACGGGCGTGCTAAAGGAGGCAGACGTCACCCACGCGATGCGATTTTACACCGCTGCTAGTTAGCTAACAGGTAGCTAACATGTAGCTAACACATTATAAAAGACTATCTTACCTTGTTACAGCCATTGTTCTGGATTTATAGTGCCATTCACGCCCAGAGTAAACCAGACAACCAGGAAGACCACGCACTAGTCCACTCTTTACAGCTTGAGGCGTAAAAACAGCCTAGATTCATGAGCTAGTTAGCCGCTATATGCTAACTAGCTTGTTAGCCGCCGCTGGTGCGAGTTGGTAGATCAGCCCCGTTTCAACATTTCAAAGTTTTGATCATTTGTTTATAGCTGCCAGCCAGTCCCGACGTGTTATCTCAGCACAGCCACGCACAGGTCTCTTCACCCTTCAGAAGGTCTTGCAGTCAGATATTTCAGGCGGATAATGTGTAAATAGTTATTTTGATGCGCGTCGGGAGGAAGCCAGAAGACTGTTTTTATATGAGGAGCCATCTTGCATTTATTCCTTCCTCTGCTGCCGGTCCGCGTTCATTGGCTAGAGCCTGGAGGAAACAGCCAATCAGAGGCAGCGTTTCAACTGTGAAAGAGAGCCAATCACAATGCAAGAAAAGAAAAGAAAAAAAGAAGAGAGATGTCTGTGTCCAAATATTATGTCATGGAGCTATAGGCAAATGTTCACAGTATTCAAGCCAGAAAGCCCATTCAGGCATTTCAAGCCATCTGTTCTCCCTATTCATAGTGTTTTCTCAGCTTTAAAGCTGGTAAACCCACTTTTAAAACCAGATATTGTTATAAAACTTTTTTTTTTTTAAATATCAAAAATCCATCTAACCAGTTTCTCTAAAACAGTTTGGTTAAATCCCTAGTCTCTCTCTCTCTCTCTCTCTCTCTCTCTCTCGCTCTCTCTCTCTCTCTCTCTCTCTCTCTCTCTCTCTCTCTCTCTCTCTCTCTCTCTCTCTCTCTCTCTCTCTCTCTCTCTCTCTCTCTCTCTCTCTCTCTCTCTCTCTCTCTCTCTCTCTCTCTCTCTCTCTCTCTCTCTCTCTCTTCTCTCTCTCTCTCTCTCTCTCTCTCTCTCTCTCTCTCTCTCTCTCTCTCTCTCTCTCTCTCTCTCTCTCTCTCTCTCTCTCTCTCTCTCTCTCTCCCTCCCTCTCTCTCTGGTCTCTTTCTCTCCCTCTCTCTCTCTCTCTCTCTGGTTGCTCTCTTTACTCTCTCTGGTCTCTGTCTTTAATGTTTCTCTGGTCTCTCCCTAGTCCTTAAATGTCTAAATCATCACTGTTCTTAACTTCAGTTCAATTCAAATAATTTTTGGATAAGTCCATAAATATTGTTAAATGTCGAGTGGCTTGGATCAAACCCTCCTGCACTCTCTCAACGTGAGAGTGGGATCCGCCCTCAAGGGGACTCGGCCAGACAACAAAGACCGAAAACAACAGAGATGAGATCCTATGGTTCCCAAACTTCACTACTGGCTTCTCATACATGGTTAATATTATACAATCTCTCTCTCTCTCTCTCTCCCTCCTCTCTCTCTCTGGTCTCTTTCTCTCTCCCTCTCTCTCTCTCTCTCTCTGGTTGCTCTCTTTACTCTCTCTGGTCTCTGTCTTTAATGTTTCTCTGGTCTCTCCCTAGTCCTTAAATGTCCTAAATCATCACTGTTCTTAACTTCAGTTCAATTCAAATAATTTTTGGATAAGTCCATAAATATTGTTAAATGTCGAGTGGCTTGGATCAAACCCTCCTGCATCGGCAACGTGAGAGTGGGATCCGCCCTCAAGGGGACTCGGCCAGACAACAAAGACCGAAAACAACAGAGATGAGATCCTATGGTTCCCAAACTTCACTACTGGCTTCTATTGCTGCCCTCCTGGCTGGATCATACATGGTTAATATTATACAACTTTGACCTTATTGCACCTCATGCAATAAGGTCATAGACTGTGAAGACGTAGTCAGGCATATTTGGAAAATGTGAAAAAACAAATTTGCGTATGTGTCAGCCGGCACGAGACCCATTCATCTTATGAGTGCCTTCTGAAGTCCACAGCGACTAAACTAGACTTGTCCAAAATAATACCCTCCCTCAGCATTGACAAACATCTGGAACGCAGCGTTAGGCCAAAAGCAACTTTTAGACGATACTGTAAAGATGGTTTCAAGGAGGAAAGAAGATGCCATACAAAAACATTGGGTAATTCTCATTCCGGGTACACCCCCACCTGCGCGGAGTGAGATTGCAGCATTTCAGCGCACATGCTCATGGATCTTTTGGAGCTGAAACCCGCCCCCACTGGTTGAATTCTGCTTGATTTATTGTAACAACTTTTGCAACCTGCGGATCTGAAAAAATAATCTACAGCAGCACAAACGAATTATGAGATGGTGACACCTGATACAAGCCCAGTCCTTCCCTTTTTACAGCTGCTGAACTTGATACTTGATAGTTTGGCTTTGCACAAGTCTATAGAAAGAGCCATTGCCAATATGCAGCGAGCAAATGAAAACCAAATACTTTTCTACGGCGATTTATGAGAAAAGACCATAGAAAACTGGACTTCCTGGTTTCTGGATGCCTCAATACAACAGACAGAACAGTGTAAGTAACTGGTGCACACTGGGGTAGTCTTGCACAGTTTTTCCAATGTGGTTTTACTGCAAATGGCAAATAAATGAATCTGAATCTGAATCTGAACTAAGTAATACTTTTTCAGACCAGAATCACAAAGCTCTCTCTCAGTCCTCACAGAGATGGGAGTGGGGTTGCATGCCAGGCCTATTAAACATGTTTGTAGTGGTAGGGGAAACCGGAGCACCTGGAGGAATCCTACGCAGACAGGGGGAGAACATGCAAACACCACTCAGAAAGGCCCTGTTGCGATTGGGGTTCTAATCCAGGACCTTCGAGCGTGCTATCCACTCAGCCACCGTGCCGCTCAGTGCCTCACAGCAAGAAGGTCCTGGGTTTGATTCCACTGCCAGGCCTTTCTGTGTGGAGGTAGCATGTTTTCCCCGTGTCTGCGTAGGTTTCCTCCAGGTGCTCCTATGTCTATGTGGACTGAGAGACAGGGAAAGGTGCTGGTCTTTGCATGTCTTTTGAATAGTGAGCTCTGGGTGTCATCCTTCTCTCTGGCTCAGACCTGGACCATCTGGCTGCCTCCACATTCAAATCCTAAAATACATCCATCCTCCCACTGTTTGACTTCTTACGCCATCTTCACGCAGTTTCATTTCCTGTGTGAGTGAACGTTTGAATCATTTCATAACATATTTCTTACATTTCAGGAAAAGTTAACTCGGCTTCATGGAAATAAGTAAGGTATATATCATCTGTAAAGTTCCTCATCTTAATTCAATTCAACTTGTTTTTATATAGTGCTAAAACACAACAGTAGATCTAGGACTGATGCTGTAGATCCAAGACTGAGGCTGTATATCCAAGACTGAGGCTGTAGACACAGGACTGAGGCTGTAGATCCAGGACTGAGGCTGTAGATCCAGGACTGAGGCTGTAGACCCAGGACTGAGGCTGTAGATCCAGGACTGAGGCTGTAGATCCAAGACTGATGCTGTTAGATCCAGGACGGAGGCTGTAGATCCAGGACTGAGGCTGTAGACCCAGGACTGAGGCTGTAGATCCAGGACTGAGGCTGTAGATCCAGGACTGAGGCTGTAGACACAGGACTGAGGCTGTAGATCCAAGACTGATGCTGTTAGATCCAGGACTGCGGCTGTAGATCCAGGACTGAGGCTGTAGACCCAGGACTGAGGCTGTTAGATCCAGGACTGAGGCTGTAGATCCAAGACTGAGGCTGTAGATCCAAGACTGAGGCTGTAGATCCAAGACTGAGGCTGTAGACACAGGACTGAGGCTGTAGATCCAAGACTGAGGCTGTAGATCCAGGGCTGAGGCTGTAGATCCAGGACTGAGGCTGTAGACCCAGGACTGAGGCTGTTAGATCCAGGACTGAGGCTGTAGATCCAAGACTGATGCTGTTAGATCCAGGACTGAGACTATAGATCCAGGGCTGAGGCTGTAGATCCAGGACTGAGGCTGTAGACCCAGGACTGAGGCTGTAGACCCAGGACTGAGGCTGTTAGATCCAGGACTGAGGCTGTAGATCCAAGACTGATGCTGTTAGATCCAGGGCTGAGGCTGTAGATCCAGGACTGAGACTATAGATCCAGGGCTGAGGCTGTAGATCCAGGACTGAGGCTGTAGACCCAGGACTGAGGCTGTAGATCCAGGACTGAGGCTGTGTGGAGCAGGATTGAGACTCCAGGTGGGAGGGAGGAGCAGGAGAAAACCCATGAACTACAGGTGCAGATTTTCGGTGCGTTCAGACTATGATGTCATGAATCTCACATGTCTTAATTCCACACTGTATACTGTTATTTATTTTTTCTTATAAATAATGCTTTTAGCAACAGTCGATCTTCTGAGAATCACTTCAGACGCAGTAAAACAGTAAGAACCAAACACACTTCACTTTACAAGCGCAGAGCAGACTCTGTACATCTACACTGTACGTTACTGGTGAAAAGTGCCCTCTACTGGATCATATCGGAACTACTACACACGGTGCCTTCTTTTTCTCCTCACTGACCTCAAACAACAGACTTAAACATTGTCGCCACACATCCGAAGCTGTGCCTGAAAATGGAGAAACGTTGCTTACATGTTTAATGAATTGTAAAAGAGATGAATTATGTATTTGTATATTGATGTGTGCATTCATGACCTAAAAGCCTCCAATGTGTTGAACAGTGTTGAAAAATAGCACGGCCAATAAACAGTAACACTATGGGCTGTGCATCTGGTCCAATGCAACTGTTGTCCATCCATCCATCCATTTTCTACCCTTTAATCCATTTCTGGGTCAGGGGGGTGGCAATCAGAGATACCACCCAAGTCTCATAGCACCAGCCCCTCACTGACCCTCTGCAGGTGGTGAGTCCACAGGAGGACGGCTGCTCTCTGAGTGTGAGCATAGCCTTGATCTTTCAGTGGGGGCTTTGGGCAAAGTGGGGTTAAGTGTCTTGCCCAAGGACACAACGACAGCACTCATCAGTGGGAGTCGATGGAGAAGGTGCAGAGGTGGGAGCATTTTAAAATGAGTAAATCCACCGTAGTTTTAGCAAAGTGGGAAAAATAAACTTGTGTTGTCTTTGAAGACAGTTTTTTCTGCTAAAGAAAAAGACACATTTCTGGATTACATCTCAAGAATGGACTATATCTTGGGAATTGGGCAGCACGGTGGCTGAGTGGTTAGCACTCTCGCTTCTCAGCAAGAAGGTCCTGGGTCCGAATCCCGGTCGGAACAGGGCCTTTCTCAGTGGAGTTTGCATGTTCTTCCAGTGTCTGAGTAGGTTTCCTCCAGGTACTCCGGTCTCCCATACCACTATAAACATGTACAATAGGTCTGTGCCTCCTGTTCTGGCCCCGCTCCCATCTCTGTGTGGAGGGAGAGACAAATGCCCACAATTGTAAACCGCTTCGACTCTGGTCTGTGAAAGGCGTTATATACTGTAAATAAAGGTTTCTTATTTACAAGTGGATATTGTTTTTTCATGAACATTTACGGAATTAATGAGCCAGAGCAAGCATGCAAATATGTTTTTTCAAGTAAACTTTACTTGTCAGGGTTTAGAGTGTATGTTGATATTTGGTCTGAGCAGTGAATAATCATATAAAATCATTTGAGAGACTAAAAGGATGTGACCTCAGCCTAAGCCCAAAGAGCAACACAAAACACACACTGGTTTGTGAGTTTGCAACACGTAAATCACATTAATGCCATAACGTCATAGGACTTTGTCTTGACGTGATGTCATGAATAAAAACGAATAAACAATAAAAATATCGAATCTGTGTGAATTTAATGTGTTTACGGCGCACGGTGGCTGAGTGGATAGCACTCTCGCCTCTCAGCAAGAAGGTCCTGGGTTCGAATCCCGGTCGGACCAGGGCCTTTCTGAGTGGAGTTTGCATGTTCTCCCCGTGTCTGCGTAGGTTTCCTCCGGGTACTCCGGTTTCCCCTACCACTAAAAATATGTCCAATAGTTCTAGCATGCGCCTCCTGTACTGGCCCCGCTCCCATCTCTGTGTGGAGTGAGAGACAAATGCCCAAAAAATTAACAATTGTAAACCGCTTTGAGACTCAGATCTGCAGTGAAAAGGCGGTATATAAATAAATACTTACTTCTTACTTACTTACTTACATGTTTACATGGATGACACAATTGTTTAACATCGCTTCAATCGCTGTTACTATGACGACTGCTCAGATACTTGACTAAACTGGCTCTGTTAAGTTGTATACACAGTGACTAATTTTGAATCATCTTTTTCCAGGAGGCATCCCAAACAGACGCCCCAGAGCCACCTCCACTGGCTCCTCTCGACGTGGACACTGGACCAAATGTCATCTGGTTTATCCCCCACATGGTGCCACTGCTGTCCTCTGGTCTGGCTCCTGGCTCCAGACTCAAGGCTCTCGCAGACCTCACACAGAGTCTCAGTCAGTGGGGACGGTGTGGTTCACAAGTTTAAGAAATTGTAAATAGTATGAATTGTATACAGTAGGTGTACATTTAGGGCGACAGTGGCTCAGTTCGTAGAGTATTTGGCCCCACGGCCTGAAGTTCGTGGGTTCAAGCCCACCACAAGACCTACTTCACGACTCCCACTGATGTACACTGCTGTTGTGTCCTTGGGCAAACACTTAGGCTATATCCACACGAAGACAAAACGCTTATAATTTCAGAAACTTTTTCTGTAAACACGGAGTTAGCTCAGTAAATGTGTGCGTCCATATGAATGTAGTCAATACGCCTGAAAACGCTGTGAAACTATGCCAGACCTGTTGGTGGCGCTGTGACGCAATGACGGGATCAAGCCCAAACTTCCGTGACGGGAACTGGGCATGCGCGGAATTTTGTAAACAGACAACATGGCGAGTGGGCGAGCTGGTACTACATTAGTATGGACGGACGATGAGGTTGAACTGTTGCTTCGGGTCACACTGGATTACAAAACCAACAAGCTACATTGTTGTTGTCATTATTTTCTGAGTGCGGCGCATGCTGCTTTAACAAGAGGCGGGGCGATGACGCAAGCGTCTCAGATACATTGCGGAGAGGCAGTAACCACGGAGCGGCATATACGGAGTTTTGAAATCTTTCCACTCTGGGACCTAGTTTCAAAAATGTTCGTTTACACCCCCCCAAAACGCCGGCCTCGTATGGACGATACACTGGATTGATAAAGTATTTTTGCGTTTAGGCCTGAGCTTGACTTCGTGTGGACAGGGCCTTAATGCCACTTTGCCTGCTCCGTGTACTGGGGGCAGCTCTGACTGCCTCCCCAACCCAGAAATGGATTAAAGAGAGGAAAATTGATTGATTGCAACATTTATGTCCTAAAAGTGTTGACATGGTCTTAGTATGACACTGAAGGCAGTGCATCTGGTCCAATGTAAGATGTCCATAACAATAAAAACAAAGTTTTAAAATGAGGAAGTGCATCAGTTCAAGACAGAAATGTATTTTATTAAAACTATAATGTTCCAAGTGCACAGCACCGACTGAAATCCTCTGAATCCAGAAGAGCAACCATTTTCCATGTTTTTCTTTTCAAATAAACTGACATTAGTTTTCTCTCACACACTCATCTAGAAAAGAAAAGAAAAAGAAAAAATCTAGGTTCAGAACACCTACGTAATCTGTGCTACCTTCAATATCAATCATTTCTTTTGTCGACGTCACAGCGGCACAAAGAGTACATTCAAAACCACGGAGGTCCTTTCGGTTCAAACTAAACACCGCTTTTGGCTTGTAACAAAACGATATGAGGTTTTTCTAATGGCGCAAAGTCGTTACAGAATCCCTGATATCTTCATAGCACCATTTAACGCTAGCACTTGACTCACACCCATTATTGCACATTGCTTCAAAGTGCAGCGCGTTAGCTCATCCATTTTGGTCAAATTAAAAATGGCCGACACGACACAGAAGTCTCGAGGAACGGGTCATTTCAAAACGAGCTTTTCTGTGTCGACGCAGCACCAAAAAAATACTGTTTTTTAAGTAAACTGTGCATTTATGTCAACGTCCACATCACAAGACCTCAGGTTGGGACTTAAGGCCGGGGCACACCACTTCTTTTACAACAGACTGTATATTAGGAAAGGAGAGAAGCTGATTTGAGCATAAGCTAGCTGAAACCCATTTCCTTATATGGGCATTTGTTCCGACTGAGTTAGCTTTGCATGGCTACAGGAGCAGACGTGTTGCCAGCAAGATTGCAAGAGTTTCCTTTGAGAATGAAGGCATGGTTGGTCAATCCTTATGGCTCATATCTGGATCTACAAACACAATATCAAAGTATAAACTCCAGAATCTCAGAGCGCTAAACCAGATTTATTAAGCCCAAAAATAGTGAGTGTGACACCAACAGTTACTGAGCTATTGGGCTTCATTGAGCTAGCGTTGTTAGCATCGTCCAGCTATACACAGTCCATGCTCAGTGAGGATGCAAAGTGACTGGGTTTGCTGAAACTACAGACCAAACTAAGAGCTTGATCCGACAACCTCGCTAATGGCAATCAGAATGTTTTGTTTTCGTTCTGTCAATTTAGCATTCAATTTTCTAATATCACTTCTTTTGGCGGAGTGGTGTGCCCTGGCCGTCTGTCCACAGCAATAGTAAACACTGAATTGGTAACAACCCAAAAATTCTTAAAGGAAACTATTCTACATTGGGTCATACAACTTCCACTTGTTTTTTTTTAAGAAAGAAAATACAAAGAAGTTAACATTTTCGATCTAATCTCAAACATCACTCGTCAATTTTTCTCCCTTTGCAAAAATCATCTACTTTCTTTGTACAGTATTCTACATAGTTTTAGCTCCAAGAATCACCATTTTTGGATCCAATTTGTAAACATTTCTAAGCAAAATTAAGCGTCTCATTGACAAAAGGCAGAAACAGAGCCATTCTACAAAAAAAGACAGTAGTGTAATTTTAGCTCGAAAAAATGCACACAAAAACGAAAGCTGTAAACATAGCCGGACCCTTAAAGCTGGGGTACCTAACTTCTTAGAATTTGGTAAGTTTTGCATTTCTTTGTGTCTGCACAGTCTTTATCTGAACCATCACTGAAAAGGAGGAACCATGTGAGTCACTAAACGCCTTCTTGGGCTGAGCAGGCAAAAATTAGAAGTTAGATTTGCTCCTTTCGCTGTTGGAAATCAGGTAACCCAGCTTTAATAAAACCACATTTTCCTCAAAAAGAAAAAAAAACAAAAAAGGACTGGGACTCTTGCTTCATCGGTCGAAGCAGGGGGCGGGACAGGGGTAGTGCATGCTGACTTGGTACGCCCGACTGGTCTTGGGGTCGATGGCAGCTCCCAGGGCCTGAGTGCTGGAGTGCTGAGGCCCCGAGGAGCTGGAGGAGGCCGGCAGGCTGACGTAGGCGGTCCCAGGGAGGAGCGAGGAGACCAGGCTGGGCTGCGAGACGGTCTGGGTGTACTGGAGCGAGGGGTGGTGGAGGTAGGTCTGACCCGAGCTGAGGAAAGTCTGCTGCTGCTGCTGCTGCTGCTGCTGCTGCGTGGGAGGAGGGGCCGGGGTCGGGGGCTTCGGCTGGTTGGCCTCTTTCACATCGCTGTCGTGGGCTCTGAGGACGGGTACGAGCAAAGAGTGAGGATTTCATAACACTCGGGACACGCGCACACTCGGAACACTCGGAAAACGCGCACACTCGGAACACGCTCACACTCAGAACACGCTCACACTCGGAACACGCGCACACTCGGAACACGCGCACACTCGGAACACTCGGAAAACGCGCACACTCGGAACACTCGGAAAACGCGCACACTCGGAACACGCGCACACTCGGAACACGCGCACACTCGGAACACGCGCACACTCGGAAAACGCTCGCACACTCGGAACACGACGCGCACACTCGGAACACGCGCACACTCGGAACACGCGCACACTCGGAACACGCGCACACTCGGAACACACACTCGGAACACGCGCACACTCGGAACACGCGCACACTCGGAACACGCGCACACTCGGAACACGCGCACACTCGGAACACGCGCACACTCGGAACACGCGCACACTCGGAACACGCGCACACTCGGAACACTCTGAACACGCGCACACTCGGAACACTCTGAACACGCGCACACTCGGAACACTCTGAACACGCGCACACTCGGAACACGCGCACACTCGGCACACGTGCACACTCGGCACACGCGCACACTCGGCACACGCGCACACACTCGGAACACGCGCACACTCGGAACACGCGCACACTCGGAACACGCGCACACTCGGAACACTCGGAACATGCGCACACTCTGCACACTCGGAACACGCGCACACTCTGCACACTCGGAACACGCGCACACTCGGAACACGCGCACACTCGGAACACGCGCACACTCGGAACACGCGCACACTCTGCACACTCGGAACACGCGCACACTCTGCACACTCGGAACACGCGCACACTCTGCACACTCGGAACACGCGCACACTCTGCACACTCGGAACACGCGCACACTCGGAACACTCGGAACACGCGCACACTCGGAACACGCGCACACTCGGACACGCACTCGGAACACGCGCACACTCGGAACACGCGCACACTCGGAACACGCGCACACTCGGAACACGCGCACACTCTGCACACTCGGAACACGCGCACACTCTGCACACTCGGAACACGCGCACACTCTGAACACTCGGAACACGCGCACACTCGGAACACTCGGAACACGCGCACACTCGGAACACGCGCACACTCGGAACACTCGGAACACGCGCACACTCGGAACACTCGGAACACGCGCACACTCGGAACACGCGCACACTCTGCACACTCGGAGCACACTCGGAACACGCGCACACTCGGAGCACACTCGGAACACGCGCACACTCGGAACACGCGCACACTCGGCACACGGCACACTCGGCACACGCGCACACTCGGAACACGCGCACACTCGGAACACGCGCACACTCGGAACACGCGCACACTCGGAACACTCGGAACATGCGCACACTCTGCACACTCGGAACACGCGCACACTCTGCACACTCGGAACACGCGCACACTCGGAACACGCGCACACTCGGAACACGCGCGCACACTCGGAACACGCGCACACTCGGAACACGCGCACACTCGGAACACGCGCACACTCTGCACACTCGGAACACGCGCACACTCTGCACACTCGGAACACGCGCACACTCTGCACACTCGGAACACGCGCACACTCTGCACACTCGGACACGCGCACACTCGGAACACTCGGAACACGCGCACACTCGGAACACTCGGACACGCGCACACTCGGAACACGCGCACACTCTGCACACTCGGAACACGCGCACACTCTGCACACTCGGAACACGCGCACACTCTGAACACTCGGAACACGCGCACACTCTGAACACTCGGAACACGCGCACACTCGAACACCGAACACGCGCACACTCGGAACACGCGCACACTCGGAACACGCGCACACTCGGAACACGCGCACACTCGGAACACTCGGAACACGCGCACACTCGGAACACTCGGAACACGCGCACACTCGGAACACGCGCACACTCTGCACACTCGGAGCACACTCGGAACACGCGCACACTCGGAGCACACTCGGAACACGCGCACACTCGGAGCACACTCGGAACACGCGCACACTCGGAGCACACTCGGAACACGCGCACACTCGGAACACGCGCACACTCGGAACACGCGCACACTCGGAACACGCGCACACTCGGAACACGCGCACACTCGGAACACGCGCACACTCGGAACACGCGCACACTCGGAACACTCTGCACACTCGGCACACGCGCACACTCGGAACACGCGCACACTCGGAACACTCGGAACACGCGCACACTCTGCACACTCGGAGCACACTCGGAACACGCGCACACTCGGAACACTCGGAGCACACTCGGAACACGCGCACACTCGGAGCACACTCGGAACACGCGCACACTCGGAACACGCGCACACTCGGAACACGCGCACACTCGGAACACGCGCACACTCGGAACACGCGCACACTCGGAACACGCGCACACTCGGAACACGCGCACACTCGGAACACGCGCACACTCTGCACACTCGGAGCACACTCTGCACACTCGGAGCACACTCTGCACACTCGGAGCACACTCGCACACTCGGAGCACACTCGGAACACGCGCACACTCGGAACACGCGCACACTCGGAACACGCGCACACTCGGAACACGCGCACACTCTGCACAATCGGAGCACACTCGGAACACGCGCACACTCGGCACACGCGCACACTCTGCACACTCGGAACACGCGCACACTCGGAACACGCGCACACTCGGAACACGCGCACACTCGGAACACGCGCACACTCGGAACACACTCTGAACACGCGCACACTCTGAACACGCGCACACTCGGAACACGCGCACACTCTGAACACGCGCACACTCTGAACACGCGCACACTCTGAACACGCGCACACTCTGAACACGCGCACACTCTGCACACTCTGCACACTCTGAGCACACTCTGAACACGCGCACACTCTGCACACTCGGAGCACACTCTGAACACGCGCACACTCTGCACACTCGGAGCACACTCTGAAACACGCGCACACTCTGCACACTCGGAGCACACTCGGAACACGCGCACACTCTGCACACTCGGAGCACACTCGGAACACGCGCACACTCTGCACACTCGGAGCACACTCGGAACAACGCGCACACTCGGAGCACACTCGGAACACGCGCACACTCGGAACACGCGCACACTCTGCACACTCTGAGCACACTCGGAACACGCGCACACTCTGAGCACACTCGGAACACGCGCACACTAGGAAACATGCGCACACTCTGCGCGCACACTAGGAACACGCGCACACTCTGCACACTCGGAGCACACTCAGAACACACACACACACTCAGAACACACACACACACTCAGAACACACACACACACTCAGAACACACACACACACTCAGAACACACACACACACTCAGAACACACACACACACTCAGAACACACACACACACTCAGAACACACACACACACTCAGAACACACACACACACACACTCAGAACACACACACACACACTCAGAACACACACACACACACTCAGAACACACACACACACACTCAGAACACACACACACACTCAGAACACACACACACACTCAGAACACACACACACACTCAGAACACACACACTCAGCCCGCAGCCGTGGAGCTGTTGGGAGAAGCCACGTTTCATATGATTGGATTTTATTTTCTATCTGGAAAATTGGTCTGAACAGTAAATTATCATAAAAATTATTTGTGGGACTAAAACGATGTGATTTCAGCCATAATCCCAAAGAGCAACACAAAACGCACACTGGTTTGTGAGTTTGCAACACATGAATCATATTAATGCCATGTCACAGGACTGGATAAAACCTGATGTCTTGAATAAAAATAATCTGAGACATGTTTACACTGACGACACAATCGAACTCAACCAGGTCCACATGTTCCGAGTAACTGAAATGCTGGAAACGCTAGAATCTAGGAATGCACAATATTGTAAATTACAGCGATATTTGATATGGGGGTTCAGTATTTTGATAATGATATAAGATAAGATAAACCTTTATTAGTCTCACAGTGGAGAAATTTCAGTGTCATCGTTGCACATTACAGCAGAGAAAGGAAATAAGAGCACTCAGATTGCACACATCAAAGTCTATTATTTAAGATAATAGACAATAAATTTAAGATAAAAAAAAACAAGAACATCTGGGCTACAATTGCACTTGGTTCGGAGTATTTACAGATGTCTATATTATACATTAGCAGCGGAGAATATGAGAATATGAGCAGAATAAACATCAGAAATAATATAGCAATATCAATCTGCATTAAACCGCAAAACAAACAAAATTTTGTCAAACAAAAATGAAGCACAGCATTAATGACATTCAAATGCAGTACGGGACACATTAACCTCAGATCTTTCCTAAAGTTGCAGATTCCATCCACTCAGTATCAACAGTGTGCTCTTTGCTTTATCACGGTTAATGCTCATTTTCACATTTGCCTTTGGTTTGACCAGAGGCAGCTGTGGAGTTTGAGTTTGTAAATACAGCATGAAGTACCCAGTGGTGGAGCTCTGGAGAGTTTTTGCGTTTCTCTTCGACGTAGCGACTATTTTTTGGCATGACTTGCGAATAACTAGTCTCTGATTGGTCCTTTCTTGTAAATCCAAAGTAGCCCCAATTTCCGGCGGTACATTTCTCTCCATTTGTTTGTTTCGTTTCCCAGCGCACTCTGCTCTATCGTGTGGCGGCACCAGATCACAACATATTTGTCAAAGTGTGTGTACAAGATATGCATACATAAATATAACAAAATTATGGCACATCTTTTTTGATATGGATTTCGCAATGACGAGATTTTTTCGAGATTGTGCAGCCGTACTGGAATGCCTACGGCTAACATGGAGTCATTTCATCACTGTGAATATTGGAACAGCTGCAGCGCTTTTGTGCTCGCATTAATCATGAGATAAAAATATTTATTGAGTGTTGTAAAGTTGAAAATGTCAATAACCATTTCTCTGTTCACTTTCATGTCTGGACAAAGAACCAAAACTATTTATTATAAGATATTTACACAAGGTGAGGACTTTTAATCTGCTCTGTAACAAATAAGTACATATTATAAATGTATTTATTACACGGCTCCTCACAGCAGCAGTAGAACGCTCCATTGACTTTAATGTAATTTCAAAACGTTCTACCGGTCATTATTTTCTATAACGGACCTCTCAAAACAATAATGACCGCTGCCCTTTGGCAACGCACTCTCTGCTGGTCTTTCAGATGCGTGGATAACTCCGCAAGTAGTTCCGGCCACTCCGGAGCTAGCCACGTTCAGGCCCTGTTTATACTGAGACGCTGCGCAGACGTTTCCAGGCTATTAACAGAAACGACCTGGCTCCTAATGCAAATTTCTCTGCGTTCACATGAGGTTGAAAAACGATGTAGTTCTAGCGCCCGGCCAGTAGTGGGCAGAGAAACTTTACAACACGACACACGACCCCCAGCTCCGTGCCCAGCCCCCCTCTCGGCAGTATATTCACTTCCTGTGCCAGACCCTCAGAAAGTACCAACATCATTCTGCATTTTAACAGCAGCTGTGAAAATGGAAACTGAACCTAGAGCTTCGCGTGGTCTCGTTTGGACGAACGAAGGAGTAGAATTATCCTCTGTCCCGCGCTGGAAGCCCACGTAGCTAGTTTGTGTGGGCGGCGCCATTATTGTTGATGTTTGTTCTCCGCTACTGCGCATGTCCAAATTTACGTGTGGGGAGCAGCGCGGAGGTGGGGGTCAGAGCAGAGGGGGATTTCACACCTTTTCCCTCTCACGGGTGTGAAAGAGAGCCCCCGCTGTGCAGCGTTTCTGAGTTGTCCCACTCTGCAGGCTGGATTTGAACACTTACGTTTTCACCTGGAACACAGTCTTCGTATGAACGGTTGGTAGCAACCGACATCCAACTATACCGTTTTACTGCCACATTGTCTCCGTGTAAACTCAGCCTCAAATAAACACACTTAAATGTTAATCGGAGAATACATTATACAAATACATTATTAATACAAGTGCACGGAAGTTTTCAGAATTTTCTGTTTACGTTTTCATGACAAAAACACTGATGTAATACGAGAAAAGGCGATCCCGAAAAACCTGCAAGTAGATACCGGCACATTTTAGGAACATTTGCAGAGGATGGAATTATGGATTTAGGTTAAGTTTATTTGTTCAGTTTTCATGCAGTTCCAGAGAGTTC
The DNA here is from genome assembly GCA_964034765.1 of Knipowitschia caucasica. Taxonomy (NCBI): domain Eukaryota; kingdom Metazoa; phylum Chordata; class Actinopteri; order Gobiiformes; family Gobiidae; genus Knipowitschia; species Knipowitschia caucasica. Next base: position 5,023,654 of record OZ035835.1, on the reverse strand, counting down.
TAGTTTGGAAGTTGCTAGCCTAACTGTTGCTAGCATAGCCACGGGAAAGCCTTTGGGAACCATTTTATTTTCGTTCTTATTTTAAATAAACCTTTCGGCATTCCTAATAGTGGACTGAAGTTTATGTTGTGTGTTCTGTTGGTATAAAGCCGTATAATAAGCGGGATAACGTATAATACGCAGGTCATTATCGGAAAATAAGTACCTTCAGGGCGGAAGCAGACGGTACTTATTTCCTCAATCGGCCTTTAAATATATTGTATGTTTGTTTTGGTTATGTACGAATTATCAATATATACAATTATATATATTCGTTTATTCTTCGGCCATCAGCAGAAAATAAGAAAACATTTGACATTCACAAATTATAAATTATATACTGACCGAAAGGGTTAGGCTGAAGTTTAACACTTATTTCGCCTAACCCTATTAAAAATAACAAAATTACATTTCTTACTTATACAAATGTAACAAAATTATATACAATGTAGCGGATCCACAGAGCTTACAGTATTTCCAAATACAATTTTCATTGTAAAATAAATAGTTCGTACTAATTCAAAGAAATATTCCTTGTAATCACATTATATACATAAACACAGAGTATGACATTATATATATATAATTTTTTTTAATTATTATTATTATTTATTTATTTTAATTTTCTTCCTTTTATGTATATAATATATATATATCTATACATGGATTTAAATACACATACACACATTCATACATATACATACAAACACATACAAACATACACCTATACCTGTACCTGCATACACACAGGTTATTATTATTATTATTCTAGTGATTTATACTTTTCTTGAACAGTAGCCTTAAAGCGCTTTTTAAATGTGTGAATTGAGGTGGAACATTTTAGTATTTTCCATGTTTAGGAGGATTTAGGAGCACAGACTCACATGAGCAGTTTCTCGACGCAGGTGACCAGGTTGTCCCAGGAGTACTCGGTGTGAAGCTGCAGACGCTGGGGCCACGTGGGCGAGAGGTGCAGGACGAGGCGAGAGGCGGCAACACAAGCAGCGGCGACCAGAGACGGCACGAAACACAGGAACATGTGGTCTGCACCAGAGGGAGAGGCCCGAGAGACAGTTTAAGCACTTTTAACAACAATAACAGTGATCGTTAACTTCATTCATGTCTTGCTTTTGATGAACTACAAGCCTGTTTTCTGGGAATTTCTATTATTTGTGTGTGTGTGTATATGCATGTACAAAATATTTGGAATTAGAGGTTAAAATAAAGTAAAATGTGTGTTAATCATTGACCAATACATATTTCAAAAAACAATTTAGATAAAAAAAGAGAATAATAACAATAGTAATTATACTGTGAGGAAACTAAATGTGTGTATATTGTATATAAGCAAATGTGTGTAGATTGTATTTTTTTTTTTTTGTTGAGGCGCTCATCATCATCAAAATAAGTGTTATTTTTTTCTTTTTTGCTTTAGGGGCATGAACAATAAGACTCGGTCTTCAACATGCTCCTATTCTGACATGTGAACTGTACATTTCGATCATTTGATGTATTGTTTGGTATATCGTTAAACACATGTAAAGAATAAAGAAGAATAATAAAAAAAATTAAAAAAAATCTCAGAATTCCTTGGATTTTAACAGGGGCCACGACAACTTTGGGAGTACTAGTAGTTTCAGAATTATGGGAGGCCAAAGCATCGAAGGCCTCAAATTTAGCTCCATAGTAATTAGGGATGTACCGATCCAGATTTTTTGTGATCCGATTTGATTCCGATATTCTTAACTATTGTTTTGCCGATCCCGATCCAATTTTTTCTAATATTTTCAAAGCATTACAATTTTTGGAACCGGTATTACTTTAAAATGTTTTTTTTATATTATTATTATTATAACATGATCAAAAATATTGTTTGGCTTTTGCTTAACAGACCTACTGAGTTAGGTCATAGGTAAGAATCACATCAGTATTGAATATTTCACCTTTAAAATAAACTTGATATAAAAGAAATATCAAAGGAACATTTATCAAAAAGCTGCCCTCAACATTCAGTATAACTAAGGCTATATCCACACGAAGACAAAACGCTTATAATTTCAGAAACTTTTTCTGTAAACACGGAGTTAGCTCAGTAAATGTGTGCGTCCATATGAATGTAGTCAATACGCCTGAAAACGCTGTGAAACTATGCCAGACCTGTTGGTGGCGCTGTGACGCAATGACGGGATCAAGCCCAAACTTCCGTGGGCATGCGCGGAATTTTGTAAACAGACAACATGGCGAGTGGGCGAGCTGGTACTACATTAGTATGGACGGACGATGAGGTTGAACTGTTGCTTCGGGTCGCACTGGATTACAAAACCAACAAGCTACATTGTTGTTGTCATTATTTTCTGAGTGCGGCGCATGCGTGCTTTAACAAGAGGCGGGGCGATGACGCAAGCGTCTCAGATACATTGCGGAGAGGCAGTAACCACGGAGCGGCATATACGGAGTTTTGAAATCTTTCCACTCTGGGACCTAGTTTCAAAAATGTTCGTTTACACCCCCCCAAAACGCCGGCCTCGTATGGACGATACACTGGATTGATAAAGTATTTTTGCGTTTAGGCCTGAGCTTGACTTCGTGTGGACAGGGCCTAAAAGAAAAGAGCTGGTACATCACTGAATGACCACAAAAAGCCAGTACTTAACCTGTGTGTGAACTCTGTAAATGTAAACTCCCTGATATTTAACAAATCCGATCCTTACAAAATACCCAAATCGGCCCCGATACCGATACTGAATATCGGATCGGTACATCCCTAATAGTAATACCTACTCCGGCCCTGTATACTAGATGACCAGAGAAAAACATGTTCGAGTGAGACCTCAGGTGAAGAATTAGCCTTAGCCAGCCGTAAACTCTGGTCAGTTATCATGTCCCTGGTCTGGGTCTGGTCCCAGTGTCTGCAAACACATCTGTTAAATCCCATCCGACCAATCAGAGAGCGCGGGGGGCGGGTGTTGTAGGTAGATGTGGGTGACAGGTTGTAGTTTGGCGAAGAATGCGACAGTAAAGTATTCTGGTCTGGTTCTATCAAGAAACTGAAGCCGGAGCAAGAGGAATGTTTAACAAATGTAATCACTGCAAAGATTGTGGCGCTACTCCCCACATGGCTAAAGCTAGACCAAATGCTAAAGCCAGGGTAGTCGTGTGTCTCTCGGCTCTGCTTTTGCTTCGCCTTTTAATCTCCTTGAATCATTTTATTTACATTTTTTTGTTTCTCCTTTAATCATTTTATTTACAAAACGAGGATTACTCCTTCTACACACTTCAGCTTTGTGGAATTTATCAACTTTAGTCATGTCGGGACGAAAGAGACGGAGAAACGTCTGCGACGGCTGTTGTGCTTTGGAAAATCAGCTCAAATCTCTTCAAACACGGATATCTATTGTGGAAACAGAAATGGGACTTAACCCGACTCTTCCAATGAGTGAAAATGGGATGAATGGACAGACTGGAAATGTAAGTTATGACGTCATTTCTTTTCCCAAAATCAACAATGAGAATTATTGGAACTATTGTGGAGCTAAACCCAAAGTTGACAAAGCTAAGAATGACAATAGGAGTGAAATAAGGCCACAACTAAATGTTCTGAAGACTTCAAACCGCTTTTTACCCCTTTCTGAAACAACAAAGCCGCTAACAACTGCAGCGCCTCCACCAAGGACAAACTGTGTCCTTATCGGAGATGGTTCGGTGAAAAATGTAAACATGGAGTCCATGCTCACTATCTCAGTTCACTCTGCAAAAGTTGCTGAGATAAGGTCTCTTCTGCCTAAAGTGTTATCTGAGAACAGTGGTGTGCGTACATTATTGATCCACACGGGGGCGGTAGATATCTATGAGAAGGCAAGCGAGAAGTTACGAATGGATTTAACGCTGTTACTGGATGACCTCAAGAAAATGGACATAACAATTTTCCTTAGTGGCCCACTTCCAAATATAGATGGAAAAATGGAGAAGTTTAGCCGTCTGTATCAACTAAATACATTCCTACTCAATGAGTGTTCACGCAGAGGACTTGGCTTCATTGAAAACTTTAACCTGTTCTGGAATAGGCACGAGCTTTTTGAAGAAAAAGGCCCACATCTGAACAACTACGGAGTAAAAGTGCTGATGGATAACTTTGCATCTGCCCTAAGACCTCAGCCTGCGCAGCGCGTGCAGCCGTCGAAAGGGAGAAAGAAGAAGCAAAGGGCACAGACATCACGACCATCTCCACCGACTCCCGAGGTCTCTGCACCCCCACCGCCTCAAAAGAACTCCACACCTCCACGATTCAAGAAGAACTCAACACCTCCAAGGTTCCAAAAGAGCTCAACGCCTCCACCACCAGCATCATCAGCAGCTGCCACATCTTCATCAGCGCCATCAGCATATACAGCACCACCAGCAGCAGTGGATACAGCCGCAGCAGTGGGCTGCTCCATCATCTTCAGCAGCAGCAGTGGCTGCTCCATCATCTTCAGCAGCAGCAGTGGATACAGCAGCAGCAGTGGCTGCTCCATCATCTTCAGCAGCACCTTCCCCACCTACAGCTCCCGTGAAGCTTCCCCCACTGCTCCAGGCTACAGTCAGGCCTGTACTGGGGGTTCCTCAACCACCTCTGTCTCCACCAAAGACTCCCTCATCACCTTCCATGGACCCGGCTTGGGTCCCCCCCGCTACATCCACTCCATCTAGGGAAAATGAGGACGACCTTTCCCTTTGTTTTCTATCCCCGCCTTCACTACTGGAATTACCGGAACACTCGGCAGGCATGATAAGATCGGCGATGAAGACTATTCCTCTCACACCCACTGTAGCCAGATCAAGAGTCCTATCTAACATTCAAAACCACTCCCCATACGTACCTCCAAAGCTACCTAGGGCGTCCAACTCAAATTCTCCCACAAAATCCACCCGTCCCTCCTCTAACCCCATAAGTATTCCACCCCCCCCTCCTGCTCATTTAGCCCACCTCCCCCCTAACCCAGCACCAAGAAACCCTCCACCTCCACTCCCCCCTCGTCCACCACCCAACTCAGCCTGCCCCTCCCCTAACCCATCACCAAAAACCCATCCACCTTCAACCCCCCCCCGTCCAACTCCCAAGAACCACCTGCCTCTCCATCCTCTTCCCCCACCTTCCCCTTCCCCTCTTCTCTCTAAGCACTAGGATGCACAGGGTCTCTGCTTCGCAGCCACTGGCAGTCTAGTTAGAGGAGAGACCCGGCTGGGGCCCTGTCATGAAGCCACCTGTGCCATTCCTTTAGTGATAACACAAAGAATACATTACAGAAAAACATCTGAAGTTAATCAGTCTAATCTGGAAAATCTAATTCTTGTTCCGTGTAAGAATCAGCCGACCACAACCGCTGATACTGAAACTTTGAAACTTGCTATGCTAAATGTCAGATCTCTTTGTAACAAGTCTTTTTTAATCAATAATTTTATTTGTTCTTATAATCTAGATCTTATGTTCATGGCTGAAACATGGCTTGACGGCTGCGGCTGTAAAGTGCCAAACTGCCGTTGTGTCCTTAGGCAAGACACTTCACCCCCATTGCCTAGAATGAGTCTGGTGTGTGTGTGAATGGTTGGTGGTGGTCGGAGGGGCCGATGGCGCATACTGGTTGCCTCGCTTCTGTCAGTGTGCCCCAGGGCAGCTGTGGCTACTGTAGTAGTTTATCACCACCGTGTATGGAGTGAATGAATAATGACACATGTGAAGCGTCTTTGAGTGTCCAGAAAAGCGCTATATAAAACCGATGCATTATTATTATTATTATTATTATTGACCAAAATACAGAAAATGCAGTTTTAATAGAAGCATCACCACCAAATTTCAAATTTGAATCTGAAATACGGGGAAACAAAAAAGGAGGAGGCTTAGCTGCCATTTTCAGAGACCACTTTGTCTCCCATAGAATGTCTCTTGGGAAGTTTCCGTCTTTTGAATATGTGTCTTTTAAAATACAACAAAAACAATCTAGTCCAATACTCTTCATTGTCCTATACAAGCCACCGCAGTCATGTCACAGTTTTATTGATAATTTTACGGAGTTTCTTTCAGTTTTATGCACAGATTTTGATAGCTTAGTTATTACAGGGGATTTTAATATTCATGTGGATAATGTTATTGACAGAAAGGCAAAAGAGCTGAGTTCTGTTCTTGAATCTTTTGGTCTCACTCAGCATGTGAGTGGCCCCACCCACAGCAGAGGGCACACTCTAGACCTGTTAGTTACTAAGGGGGTGAATATTTCAAATGTAAACGTGGTCGATGTTGCGCTTTCGGATCATTTTTGTGTATTTTTTGACATGTGTTTCACTAACAAACCACCAGTGGACTCTGCAACTGTACGAAGAAGACACATAAATGAAAATACGGGTGAACTATTTATGGGAATGATAAACTTTGAGAATGCATCGTATTCTACTGTAGATGAACTGTTTAACTCTGTCACCTCTAGTGTTTTGAATGTTCTGGACACCATCGCTCCTGTGAAGGTTAAAACAGTGAAAAATAAGCAGAAGGCGCCGTGGGCTAAAGCAGACTCGGTCAGGGCACAAAAGAGAGAGTGCCGGAGGGCCGAGCGGAAGTGGCGCAAGTCCAACCTCCAGGTTGACTACGAGATCTTCAAAGATAAGTTGTGCGAGTTTAACCAGGTGCTACGTAGTACGAGAGAAAGGTATTTTTCTGAAATGATTGAAGGCTGCAGCAACAATCTGCGTGTTCTGTTTTCAACAGTTAATAGATTAACAAACCCCCCTGTTCAGATGCCATTAGAGCTAACTTCCAAACGTAAATGTAATGAGTTTGCACATTTTTTCAATGACAAGGTTCAAGGCATCAAAAACGCCATTGTCTCCAATCCACAGATAACCATCCAACAGCCTAAAAGGCTCTTTGAGCTAACTTACTTTGCACCTGTAAATGATCAAACTGTCCAAGAGATAATCTCCAGTCTGAGCGCCTCCACATGTAGCCTGGATGTACTACCCACTAGATTTCTAAAGTCTGTTCTGAGCAGTCTGTTACCTTCACTCACACAGATAGTAAACATGTCCCTTCATTCTGGAATATTCCCAAAGGCCCTGAAAACTGCAGTCATCAGGCCCCTGCTTAAAAAGAGCAGTCTAGATGCTACGGTACTTAACAACTACCGTCCCATCTCAAATCTGCCATTTATGGGGAAAGTCCTTGAAAAAGTTGTCTACCAACAGCTAAATAGATTTCTTATAATCAACAACTCATTTGATATGTTTCAGTCCGGCTTTAGACCCCACCACAGCACTGAGACTGCTCTCGTCAAGGTTACAAACGATATCCGGCTAAACACTGACGCAGGCAAAGTCTCAATCCTAATCCTGTTAGATCTGAGTGCTGCCTTTGACACTGTCGACCATGAGATCCTCTTACAGAGACTAGAGAACTGGGTTGGCGTCGCTGGCACCGCCCTAAGTTGGTTTAGGTCTTACCTTGAAGACAGGAAGTACTTTGTGGAGATTGGAAACTGTGTCTCAGATCATATGGCCCTGACCTGTGGAGTACCACAGGGGTCGATCCTGGGACCTCTTCTTTTCAATCTCTACATGCTGCCGTTAGGTCAGTTAATACGCAGAAACGAAGTTTCCTATCATAACTATGCAGACGACACTCAGATCTATGTCTCACTGACTGCAGGAGAACATGGACCAGTGGACTCACTCCTTCACTGTATCCAACAGATCAGTGAGTGGATGCAAAACAACTTCCTTCAGCTAAACGCAGACAAAACTGAAATGATTGTCTTTGGTCCCCAGAAACAAAGAGAGAGCGTCATCTGTCATCTACAGTCTCTCTCCCTAAAACCTTCAAACAAGGTCACAAATCTAGGGGTAATACTGGACTCAGACTTAAATTTTAATAGCCACATCAAATCAGTAACATCAGCAGCTTTTTACCATCTAAAAAACATTTCCAGGATCAAAAACATAGTGTCTAAAGCAGACTTGGAGATTCTTATCCATGCATTTGTCTCCAGTAGGTTAGACTACTGCAATGGCCTGCTCATAGGTCTGTCCAAACAGGCTGTAAAACAGCTGCAGTACATTCAAAATGCAGCAGCTCCAGTCCTGACTAGAACCAGGAAGTACGACCACATTAGTCCAGTCCTCAGGTCTCTGCACTGGCTTCCTGTGGCTCAGAGAATAGACTTTAAAACAGCTCTGCTTGTGTACAAGTCTCTCCATGGCCTCGCACCAAAATATATTAGTGACATGTTAGTCCCATATGAACCAGCCCGGACTCTGAGGAGCACAGGGACTGGACTCCTGTTAGTGCCCAGAGTCAGAACTAAACATGGGGAGGCTGCTTTTCAGATTCATGCTGCTAAAATCTGGAACATTCTTCCTGAAGATGTGAGACAGGCCTCCTCTCTGACAATGTTTAAAACCAGGTTAAAGACAGTTCTGTTTAGCTGTGCATACAACTGAGGGATTTTATAATTTTATCTTTCTTTTTAATGTTCTGTGATTATTTATGATTTTAATGCTATCTTGTTCAGCACTTTGAGTTGCCTTGTGTATGAATTGTGCTATACAAATAAACATGCCTTGCCTTGCCTTGCCTAGAAGCTAAAGCTAGGGTAAATGCTAAAGCCAGGGTAGAAGCTAAAGCCAGGGTAGAAGCTAAAGCCAGGGTAGAAGCTAAAGCTAGGGTAGAAGCTAAAGCCAGGGTAGAAGCTAAAGCTAGGGTAAAAGCTAAAGCTAGGGTAGAAGCTAAAGCTAGGGTAGAAGCTAAAGCTAGGGTAAAAGCTAAAGCTAGGGTAGAAGCTAAAGCTAGGGTAGAAGCTAAAGCTAGGGTAGAAGCTAAAGCTAGACCAAATGCTAAAGCCAGGGTAGAAGCTAAAGCTAGGGTAAAAGCTAAAGCTAGGGTAAAAGATAAAGCTAGGGTAAAAGCTAAAGCTAGGGTAAAAGCTAAAGCTAGGGTAAAAGCTAAAGCTAGGGTAAAAGCTAAAGCTAGGGTAAAAGCTAAAGCTAGGGTAAATGCTAAAGTTAGGGTAAATGCTAAAGCTAGGGTAAATGCTAAAGTTAGGGTAAATGCTAAAGTTAGGGTAAATGCTAAAGCTAGGGTAAATGCTAAAGCTAGGGTAAATGCTAGAGACTCATTCAGGCTCATTACAATCGTCACGGTAAACTCAGATCCAATCGTTTCAATCCACAAAAGGAGTTAGCCCCTCCCACCTGTTCACGGAGTCAATGTAGCACAGACCAGGCTAGTGAAGTCCGTACCTTGCAGGGAAACCTCCAGGAAGTACTCTGCGTACTTGGCCATGTAGAGGCAGGTCTTGTCCAGGCAGGTCATGGGCCAGCCGTCGTGCAGGTCGGCCTGGTGCACGGACACGGAGAGGTAGTAGTCGATGAAGTGGGCGGCGGTGGGCAGGTACAGGTTCCACTGGAAGGTCTCCAGCAGCAGCAGCTCCATGTGCAGCAGGCTCTGTTTGTTCAGAGCCAGGTTCATGGACGTCATGCAGCCCAGAGAGTTCAGCGACTCCAGCTTCGGCACCTTGTCCTCGCGCTCCTCGAACTTACCTGCGGAAAGAGGAGGAGGAGGGATGACCACAGAAAGAAGCAATAACGCCAAGATTTATAACACAACATGGAGGAAATCGATCTGAAAATATGAAAGGTTTAGGTTTAAAGTAATTGTCTGGAGTTTGTCAGAAGAGAGGTGCTTGATTTGAAAATAAAACGACGCAAGCTCCTCCCCCTTCCTTTCTGATTGGTCTACACCTACGTTTCCGTAACACTTTGAAATGTTAATCAGAAAACACATTATACATATACATTATTAATACACATGCACGGAGGTTTTCAGAATTATTTGTTTATGTTTTAATGAAAAAAATTATAGGACACATCTGCAGAGGATCTGATTATACATATAGGTTCATATATAAATGATTATGGATATAGGTTCATATATAAATGATTATGGATATAGGTTCATATATAAATGATTATGGATATAGGTTCATATATAAATGATTATGGATATAGATTCATATATAAATGATTATGGATATAGATTCATATATAAATGATTATGGATATAGATTCAGTATATAAATGATTATGGATATAGGTTCAGTATATAAATGATTATGGATATAGGTTCAGTATATAAATGATTATGGATATAGATTCAGTATATAAATGATTATGGATATAGGTTCAGAGCCTAATAGAGGCTCCGTGAAAACAAACAACTGAGCATGAGCAGCTGCGAGCATCAGCGCAGATGATTGACAGCCCTTGGCATGACTCGATTGGTTAACCTCGACGGCACCGTGGATTCTGAACTATAGCTAAGAGCAGGGAAGGCGGGACTTACCTGTAATATTAGAATTAATAAAATGCCTTATTTTATATCAACATTTAAGGCCAGGAGGTCAATTTAATACAAATCTTAAACATTGTAATTCATTTAGAGTTCTAGACTATCACTTTAAAAATCACCTCCTTTGAGTTCAATTCAATGTATTGTTGTATAGCTCTAAATCACAACAGCAGTTATCTCTGACGACTTATCAGAGCTGTCGAGTCGCCAAAGAAATCAGAATCAAACAGTTCAAATACAAGAAATGTAATGATAAAAAAAAAATATTTAGTATTTGTTCTGCACTTACATTCATGCAGCAGAAGTAAAAAGTGCTATTGAAGTAAATATAGTAAGTAATTAAGTCATTTATATTTATATCTAGCGCATATTTACAGACTAATGTTCACTTGTGTTATCTCAGGAACGCCTTCAGAGGATAAAAATGTCCTGTGTTTTGATTGTTCAAGGATAACGTTTTCCTTCTCCGTGTTTGCTTCAGTTCATGTTCAGACAAAAACAAAATGTGGCATTTGACTTGAGTCTTATTTTACAGAAATATGTTTTGCCTTTGAATGTTATGAGGGACGAGAATCAAATCACAATACTTAACAACATATCGCAATATGTTAAGAACCGCAGTCATATCAAAATGTGGTCCGAATATGGCATTATTAAAGTTGTGTACCTTCAGCCATAGCGACTCTTAAAGACCTGTAACGCTGTCCATGTTCCTGCTGTATCTTGTGTATCTTGTGTGTACTGTGTGTACTGTGTGTACTGTGTGTACTGTGTGTACTGTGTGTACTGCGTGTACTGCGTGTACTGCGTGTACTGTGTGTACTGTAACCTCCTTCCTCTCCATTCTATGTATGTGAAAGTGTCAGGGGAGAATAAAAAGGTCCATCTATCCATCTACTATCTAATCATCACATACAGTTCCCGCTAGGGCTGCACAATATATCGGATTATTTTTTTTAAATCGCAATATTGGTGCGTGCAATATCCATATGGGAAAGATGCGCAATAATTGTTTTTTTTTAATAACAATTATATATATTTTTTATAAAAAAAATTTTTCTTTAACAGGCAGACACATCAACATTCAACAAGAACAACGAACAAACAGAAAAGTATATAGATATATGAACTTGGAGGTCATTAATGTTCTGCTTATTTTTTGTTATGCGTCTCTTGCGTCCCAATGCAGTTTGTGCAAGTTTAGGTGAAAGCCAAAAATATTGCAATATCATCGTTATGGAAATACTAAACACTCGAATATCGCTCTAATTTCTGATATCGTGCAGCCCTAGTTCCCGCCTCCATATGAGGACCACCAGGCTTCAGTAAAAACCCTTCCACAGAAGGCAAAGCGGTGTCTTACTGGCGAGGAGCAGGCAGGAGAGCGCGACCACGTGGAGCTGCTGCACGGTGACATCATATCGGTCCATGAACAGGTCCAGGAGGTACACGGCGAGGTGGCGAGCCGCGGGACAAAGCCTGAAGCGGTTACTGACGATGGCGATGAGGTCCGCAAAGTACCGCCGCAGACTGAGCTGAGGGGACTGGCCTTTGAACGACGGCAGCTTCACCTCCTGACGAAAAAGAGTCACCGGAATTAAAGGTTATTAATAGGGCTGAAACAACTAATCGATTATTGAAATAGTCGACAACTATTTTAGTAATCGATTCGTTTTCTGGTTCACACGGACTCAAACAGAGCAAAAATGACATGAAAATGTAGTATTTTTGATTAAAACCGACTTTTTGTTTTATAATTTCATGAATATCTGTCTGTCTCATCCAATCAGAGCAGAATTAGCACAAAGAGCGTGTTACAAACATTTACTTTAAGTTTACGCCTCAATACGTCCTCGAGTGTTGCCACTTTAGCTTTTTGTGATGAAAAAATACATTTTTTCTACACAATTCACAGCCAAGCGATTACTCGATTAATCGTAAAAATAATCGATAGTTGCAGCTCTAGTTATTAAGAGATTTACGTTTAAAGCTGGGGTCCGTAACTTTACAAACGTAAGCCTTATTTCCGCCACCCCAACTTGGCCTTACTTTACCCCTGGTCCTGGGTCTTCACAGCCTCAGTCCTGGGTCTACACAGCCTCAGTCCTGCTCAGTCCTGGGTCTACACAGCCACAGTCCTGCTCAGTCCTGGGTCTACACAGCCACAGTCCTGCTCAGTCCTGGGTCTACACAGCCTCAGTCCTGCTCAGTCCTGGGTCTACACAGCCACAGTCCTGCTCAGTCCTGGGTCTACACAGCCTCAGTCCTGCTCAGTCCTGGGTCTACACAGCCACAGTCCTGCTCAGTCCTGGGTCTACACAGCCACAGTCCTGCTCAGTCCTGGGTCTACACAGCCACAGTCCTGCTCAGTCCTGGGTCTACACAGCCACAGTCCTGCTCAGTCCTGGGTCTACACAGCCACAGTCCTGCTCAGTCCTGGGTCTACACAGCCACAGTCCTGGGTCTACACAGCCACAGTCCTGGGTCTACACAGCCACAGTCCTGGGTCTACACAGCCACAGTCCTGGGTCTACACAGCCACAGTCCTGCTCAGTCCTGGGTCTACACAGCCTCAGTCCTGGGTCTACACAGCCACAGTCCTGGGTCTACACAGCCACAGTCCTGGGTCTACACAGCCACAGTCCTGGGTCTACACAGCCACAGTCCTGGGTCTACACAGCCACAGTCCTGCTCAGTCCTGGGTCTACACAGCCTCAGTCCTGGGTCTACACAGCCTCAGTCCTGGGTCTACACAGCCTCAGTCCTGGGTCTACACAGCCTCAGTCCTGGGTCTACAGCCCGTCTGTCTATCTGATTACCCTCTAAAGAACGTAACTTATTTACTTTAGCATTACTGTTATTATGCTCGACTTTGATCAGAACTGTTCTTAAATGTGCTGTGGAAGTTCTAAAATCAAAACAGATGTTTCTTTCATGCTCTTTACAATCAAAAACACCACAGAGCACGCACACAGCTCTCCCTCGGGGGAAATACTTTGACTCTAAGGCCCCATTTAGACGGAGACGCTGCAAAGCAATTAGCAAAACAACCAGGCTCTATTTGAAGTCCGCAAGATTTAGACCGCCACAGAAAACGAAACTTTAAAACATGACACACGCAACTCCCAGCAGTAAAACCACTTCCTCAACAACATCCTCCTCACGCCAAAGACGGGAAAGAACCAACATTGTTCAGTGAGAATGGAAAGTGAAACTACAGCTGTGGTTTGGTTTGGACGAATGAGTAGAATCCTCCTCCGTTAGCGAAGCACACTTAGCATTAGCCGCAGCAGGAGGCCAAACCGACACCCAACCCTATTTTATTGTCACAGCGTCTCCTTCTAAAAAGGATCAAACTCTGAGCCTCATTTACTCAAGTACCGCAGCGAAAAGAAAGTGTCGGCTAAAGTGCGGCACTAGCGTTAGCCTCTTGCTTCACACCATGTGTCATATACCAGGTGGAATGAGAACTTGCGCGTGAGTGGTCACAGCTGCTAGTGGTAAATAAAAAACATTTCTGAGGGTCAAAAAAGAAACTGTTCCGTTGCTATATTGTCGATAGTTAACGCGATATTTTAGATTTTTCATTTAGATTTTTACCAAAAAAGTAGTTTTGTTGGTGCGCGTTACACCCAACACTGGTCATGGAAACCAGAATTATAAATGTATTAAAAGCAGCCCAGGGCACAGAGACACTAGAAAACAACTGCAAGTGGAACCATGTCAGGTACATACCATCATTATCTTCCTCCAAACACAGATGCAGCTCCAAAACATGGGGGCATTCCTGACATTTTTCACAGAGGAATTTCAACCCGAGTGTGTGGCACCAGACCGACACAGGCAGCTCTCAATCCAGGACTTTAAATGTTTATATAAATGACCTGCACGTGAATACTTTCTTGATGATATTCAGCATTTCACGCCACAGCAGGGGTTGATCCAGGACACTCTACATCCAACCACATGAACGGACATTGGTCTCTGCTGCTGATGGATCAATGGCTCTATGTGTTTTTTTATCATTGAATTAGTTGTGTTTGATTCTCTGATCCGTGTTGGTGAATTCAACATTTTTTGTGAAGTCCTCTGAGAAAACTACGGTTGTGATTCAGGGCGATACAAGAATTGCATTTAATTGAAAAGATTTGAGTCAGAGTGTTGAAGTTGGAACACATTTCTAGTTTTTTGTTTGGAGGCACTAAAAGTAATACTCTTGGCAAGTCACTAACACAAGATCACACTTCCATATGCCATCCATCCATTTTCTTCCCCTTTATCCATTGCCTGGTCGCTGGGGCAGCAGAGAGGCGCCCAGACTTTCCTATCTACACACACTTCCTCCAGCTCATCATTCCCAGAGGCTGAGAGACATCCAGTCCCTCCACTGGTTCCTCTCGATGTGGAGAAGCAGCGGCTCTACTCTGAGCTCCTCCAGCTCTAAGGGAGCAGCCACTCTGCGGAGGAAGCTCATTTTGACGCTTGTATCCGCGGTCTTGTTCTTTCGGTCGTTACCCAAAGCTTAGGACCAGAGGTGAGGGAGGGAACAAGGACTGACCAGTAAATAGAGAGCTTTGTCTGCAGACGCTGCTCCCTGAACTCTCTTTACGTCACTATGTTATGTAGTCATGTCCAAATGTTGAATTATAAAATCTTCCCTATATATAACTTTGCACTAATAATATATATATCGAAATATATTGATATAGAAATGTAAGCATAGTTAAGAAACAGAGCAGCCTTAAATTGTATATTTTGTGTGCTCCCTGTGTGCGCGTACTACTGTCCTGTCTGTGCGCTGCAAACATGACATTTCCCCACTGTGGGACAAATAATGGATCTCTTAAAAAGAAGATGAGGCCAATAATTCTTTTTGACACATCACTGCCCACACCACTCCAGAAGTTGCTCCTGGTCAGAATATAAAATCATATTAAACTAAAATACTCTCTTCAGTTTTACCATTAACATGCAAACTGAACAGTGGGATTACAACCTTTTTCATGAATAATTCAATAAAAGTTTTGCGAACAAATCAGACAACACGCAGTTAATAGAAAACATTTTATCTTTTGCATCATTTTTCTTTTCACTGATCTAAAAGAAAGCCAGAGCGAGGAACTATTTAGGATAAGTTTTGTGACCTGAAAGTCAAGTACTCCAGCTGTTTATATTATTAAAGCTGCACTAACTGACTTTGGGATTTTGAAGCCGTGGACTCGCTGGCCTCGCTCTTTCCGCTCCCCTCCCCGCACCCACGAAGTTATCGCCCCCCACACACACCCACTGTTGGGACGGAGTTAGCGTCTCCCAATATGCATACCACATGGATATGGATTTGTACGTGGCTGGCGTGACCACAGAACGATAGAACCGGGAAGAGCGAAGGAACGGGGCTTTCTTTTGGATGGCTGTCTCGCTGTGTAAGCAGTAACCGGTGACGAAGACATGAAGTTTCAGGTTAGCTCCTCGGCTTGTTGTGCTAACTCAGCCGTCTATGCTAACGGACCTGTAGATTTCTCACGAAAGTGGGGGCTAGTGGTCCACTGTGATTGGTCACAATCCGCGACCCGAAACACATTCTCTTCCTTGTTTCATCAAAACTCGATCTAAAATATAATGTCACGCCAGCACAAATCTGCGCTACTTTTTCTTCAAAATGATGTATATCCCAATGCACTACATGGACATGGATAGCATTTTCGTAATGAATACAAAAATAAAGTCAGTTAGTGCAGCTTTAAGGAGGACCTTTCATTGGAACTCCGATCTAACACAAAAACATTACATTTTTCCCATAAAAGTCAGGTCTTAACCGCTTTTGATCCTCAGCAATTCTGAACCTAAAGTCGTCAGGCCGCACCAATTTAACTAGAATATATTTAGTCAAAGTCAAACTAGAGTTTTAGCCAAATGCCTTCAGATTGTTGCTGAAGGCCGATCTCATTAAAATAATTGTAGGGGGTATATTTTTAAAAATGATTCAATTTCAACTTAAATATGTTTAGCCCCAAAACACGGAAAACGTTACAAAGTTGGGATAAGTATTTTGTAGATTCCAAAAGGCTGAGAACAGTGAGGATCCAGGACATTTATGGAGGAATGTCTTCTACGCGTTTGTCATTAGTGCATTTCCTATGTTTGCTTCTCTGATCTCCATCCATCTCCGATCTGTTGTTGACAAATCTCAACCTTTGTAAACTAGCACTGCTATGTTTTAATGTACAGTACACAACCTGAGTGATCAATACATTTACATAAATAGTTAGAATAATAGCCAAATGTGACGTGTACATTTCTCCATTGTGAGATCAATAAAGACTTATCTTATTGCGCTCCTAGACGACTACTATTGTGATTTAAAACTATACACAAAAATGCATTGAATTGAACTTAAATATGGGGGATAGAGGCTTTGTCATTGCCGCCCCAACCATCTGGAACTCACTCCCATTGCCAACTAGAAACTCAGAGTCACTACCAAACTTTAAATCGGTCTCAAAACCCATCTGTTCAAACAAGCTTTTCCATAAACCCCCTTTTTATTATATTACCCATGTGAAGCGTCTTTGAGCGTCCAAACGCACCATACCAGTTTGATGTATTATTATTATTATTATTATGATTATTAAATAGACAATTTTGCAGCAGTCTGACTCTATAGCAGGACATCAGGGTGGCCAGTCCCATGCCAGTCCTCTCACCTTGCAGCGCAGGGCTTGGTATATGTCCTTTGCCAGCTGTCCCTTCCACCATTGGTCCTCCAACTCCATTGATCCGCGAGGACTTGGTCACCTCTGAGAAAAACACGTGCAAAAACATCATTCATTCATTTTAATTCCATTTCTAACCATATGCACACACGAGACAAGCAGCGAATCCCGCACAGACAGAGAATGGACCAGTTCCCGTGCGTAATTTCAACTACGAGAAATAATTGTGCAGCGAGAAAACAGAGAAAGCAACTTTTAACTACATCCAAGTTCGACTTTTATTTGTTTTGTTTTGTCGTGGGCTGTTGGCAAGGCTTGGCACTCACCCCACAAGTCATGAAGTGAAAGTAGAGGCCAGTTTTTTCGGGGGTTAAAAGTCAAAAACCCAAAAAACCACGATGGACGTTCATTGTTGTAGTGGGCACTCGCTCTCCAGCCCGCCGCCTTCAAGCACACGCCGGGAACTCGTTTAAAACTTCCCCACGCGTGAGAAAGCAATCAAATCAAATCATATATAATGAATAAGCATTGTTATTTCAGTTTTAGATATGAATAGGGGTGTGTATGTATAGGAAATTGTGAAGTAGAAGGATTGTGTGTATTTAAAAGTCCACGCGAAGGTTTGCTTAGAGAAGATAGCATTTTATTACCCGAAAGTTGTGAACGCATCGCAGTGTCCTGTAACTCAAGAGGTGCTGAGCCAATTAAAATGAGTCGCAGTAGATTCTGTCCAATCACAGGCGCAGACGTGATTAAAGGGCCTTCTCTGCGTGTTATCGGTAGGGTTTAAAGCTGGGGTACTTGATTTTTAAAACGGCAATTGATGACACTGTGTAATCAAATGCATGTGATAAGTTTTTCACTTTGTATGTAGATCAATGTTTTCAGACAGAAAAGTGTAAAAGAGGGAGAACCAACCTCACTCAGCTGATGATTATGAAATTATGCTAAGATTATTATGCTAAAGCTAGAGATTTTATACTAGCTTCTTTATTATGCTAAAGCTAGAGATTTTGTACTAGCTTCTTTATTATGCTAAAGCTAGAGATTTTATACTAGCTTCTTTATTATGCTAAAGCTAGAGATTTTATACTAGCTTCTTTATTATGCTAAAGCTAGATTTTATACTAGCTTCTTTATTATGCTAAAGTTAGAGATTTTATACTAGCTTCTTTATTATGCTAAAGTTAGAGATTTTATACTAGCTTCTTTATTATGCTAAAGTTAGAGATTTTATACTAGCTTCTTTATTATGCTAAAGTTAGAGATTTTATACTAGATTCTTTATTATGCTAAAGCTAGAGATTTTTTACTAGATTCTTTATTATGCTAAAGCTAGAGATTTTATACTAGCTTCTTTATTATGCTAAAGCTAGAGATTTATTTTATTTTAGTATAAAGTTACTGTTCATTTGTCTTGTGTTGTGTGCTCCCATGGATCTATTATAATAACTGGATAGGGTATTACTAGCTTGTAGCTGAATAACTCATGTGCTCAGGGGATTCTCGCGGTACTGCAGACTGAACCAGACTAAATTCTCGTGGGCTACCCAGAAATTTTCCCCATAGAACTCAATGCATATTAAAACAGCTCAACCTCAGCTGACAGAGAACCTACAGCTTTAATAAAGGTCGGATTTTGTGGGGATTTTAGTGTCCCTTGTCATCCTGAACTTTTTTTCTTCTAAAGCCTGGTTCACACGGCAGGATATTTAGGCCGATTTAGACCCGATTTACCCCTTATGACAATCTTAAGAAACGCTCCGATTTCCGTAACAAAATCTTACAGATTATCCTGCCGTGTGTGGTGTGTTAAGACTGCACTCGTCGCTCGGAAGGACATCGGGACTGCTCCCGATCTCAAATCGGGGATATCCAACATGTTGGATTGTTTTGGCCCGATTTCTCGTCGTGTGTGGTGTTCTCCGAGGACAAGCGAGCGCGTTGCCATGACTACGGCGTGTAGCCAATAAGAAGACGAGGTGACAAGCCGGTGAGGAAACACCGGAAAAAAACCAAAACACAGCAGCATGGCTTTGACCATTGCCTTTTCTTTGGATTACGTGTCTTCTCTGTTAACAACAAACTGCACACTATCGCCAATGCATCCTCTTCGTCCGCCATGACTGTTTACTCTGAAGTCACGCTTGATCTCGAGAGATTTTGTGAGATTTCCGTCTGACCTGGGAATGCTCGGGGGGGGCTGTGTCGGTTCGTGTGTGATGTTTGTGGCTTGCGTGATCTTGCCGTGTGGCTACGCACCACACACTGCACGACCAAAGTGGTTAGACGCAGGATTTTTAATCTCCCCGTGTGGGGTTTAACACGGAGAAAAATCGGCCGACAATTTTAAAATCGTCTCGTGTGAACCAGGCTTTAAATCCTTCGGTTTTGTTTAAATCCACACTTTAGTGCCACAAACTCTGCTCCTCTGGCTCTCGCTCTAACTCCCGCTCTGATGAACTGCTCTGATTGGTCAGAGCACAGCCGAGCCCCTCTGTGCACGTGCGTGAGACCCGGTGTGAGACCCACACACGCGTGTTTGGTGCAAAGCATTATGGGAGATCATCCACTGCGCAGAACCGGGAGGACCAGACGATGCCCAAATACAGGAGAGTTTCCCATAGATCTTTGAGAGTTTCCCATAGATCTTTGAGAGTTTCCCATAGATCTTTGAGAGTTTCCCATAGATCTCTGAGAGTTTCCCATAGATCTCTGAGAGTTTCCCATAGATCTTTGAGAGTTTCCCATAGATCTTTGAGAGTTTCCCATAGATCTTTGAGAGTTTCCCATAGATCTTTGAGAGTTTCCCATAGATCTTTGAGAGTTTCCCATAGATCTCTGAGAGTTTCCCATAGATCTTTGAGAGTTTCCCATAGATCTTTGAGAGTTTCCCATAGATCTTTGAGAGTTTCCCATAGATCTTTGAGAGTTTCCCATAGATCTTTGAGAGTTTCCTATAGATCTTTGAGAGTTTCCCATAGATCTTTGAGAGTTTCCCATAGATCTTTGAGAGTTTCCCATAGATCTTTGAGAGTTTCCCATAGATCTTTGAGAGTTTCCCATAGATCTTTGAGAGTTTCCCATAGATCTTTGCGAGTTTCAGGCGACTTCCGCTAATCTTTCAGCCCCCATGCCGTCACAAAGCGCCACTGAGCACAACCATTCATTTGAATAGGGCGCCATCTTGGATTGCCGGGGCCTGTGTGCTCCTCATTCCTAATGTTCTGTAACTGGCGATGCAACACTGAAATTTCCCCACTACAAACAATCGACAAATGTTATGGTCTGATTTTTAACATGATAAGATAAGAGTTCCTTTATTCGTCCCACAGTGGGGAAATTTTGATGTTGCAGCGCACAGACATCTTAACTAGCTTAACTAGCTGTAGATGCTAGCATTTTCGCTTCTCATCAAGAAGGTCCTGGGTTTGAATCCCGGTCTGAACAGGGCCATTTTGTGTGGAGTTTGCATGTTCTCCTTGTGACTGCTTTCTCCCACTGAATACATGTACAATAGGTCAAATCCTTCAGCTCTGGAGATGGGTTCTCAGTTGCAATGTATGGAATATATATCTTTTAATTTAATTCAACTTTTGCACAGCTCTAAATCACAGCACTAGTTTTTCGGAGGAATTTACAACACTGTCGATTCACCAAAACAGATCAGAGAATCAAACCGTTCAATCGCAGAAAATGTAATGATAAAAAACACATAGAGCCAGCCATTGGGGGCAGAGACCAATGTCCAAATATATGAAAAGAGGTCCATAAATGATGTTTGTGTGAAAAAGTGCAAGTATCAAATAAAAAAGCAATAAAATCCCTGGGTTTACGTGTGTTTTGATCGAGTGATTTTCATTGGCCTATTATGTTGTCCGACTCGGCTTTAAATGCAGGGGCTGCTTTTGACGCACTCCGCCTCCCGCTGTGAGCCTTTGTCCCTGCGTCGTCCCTGACGTCTGACCCCTGGTACTTCACACTCCACCATTACAATGTGGTTAAACCTGACGTCTCCTATCATTAAGAATAAAAGTCTCAAATACTGCTTTGAAATGTGCTGCCTAATTAATTCCTCATCTGTCTTTACTGCAGCTTTTTTTAATCGCCATAACATCCATTTTGTCACCATTTCATAATTTGTTTGGACCATTCACCAAAGAAAAATCCTAGTTTGTGTTTTCCTGTTACTTACAACGGCATAGACATGATTTTAATTCTGATTCTGATTCTAAAGTTTGGACCAGCTCTATTCAACTAGCGGCCCAGGGTCCAAATCAGGCCCTCCAGAAACCTTTTTTTTGAATTGCCTATTTTTGTAAAAACATGACATGCTTATTTATAATATTGTTTCAAAAGTGACAAAATGTGCAACAATGAAGATGAATGTAACCTTTTGAGAAATGATTGAATGGTGTATACAGTATTTGTGGGAGTTGTTCCGGGCGTGTCCCATCAGCGGGAGACCCCAGGGAAGACCCAGGACACGTTGGAGGGACAGTCTGTCAGCTGGCCTGGGAACGCTTCAGGATTACCCCGGATGTGATGGAGGAAGCGTGCGGGAAGTCTGAGTGTCTTTACTTAGACTGAGGACTTCACAAAACTGTCGATTCACCAACACAGATCAGAGAATCAGAGCAGAGACTGAGAAGGGTACAGCCTACAGATCCAGGTGTCAGACTGTAGAACGAGGGCTGAGGCTGTAGATCCAGGTGTCAGACTGTAGAACGAGGACAAACAGGCTGTAGATCCAGGTGTCAGACTGTAGAACGAGGACAAACAGGCTGTAGATCCAGGACTCAGACTGTAGAATGAGGACAAACGGGCTGTAGATCCAGGACTCAGACTGTAGAACGAGGACTGAGGCTGTAGATCCAGGTGTCAGACTGTAGAACGAGGACTGAGGCTGTAGATCCCGGACTCAGACTGTAGAACGAGGACAAACAGGCTGTAGATCCAGGACTCAGACTGTAGAACGAGGACAGACGGGCTGTAGATCCAGGTGTCAGACTGTAGAACGAGGACAAACAGGCTGTAGATCCAGGACTCAGACTGTAGAACGAGGACAGACGGGCTGTAGATCCCGGACTCAGACTGTAGAACGAGGACAAACAGGCTGTAGATCCAGGACTCAGACTGTAGAACGAGGACAGACGGGCTGTAGATCCAGGTGTCAGACTGTAGAACGAGGACAGACGGGCTGTAGATCCAGGACTCAGACTGTAGAACGAGGACAGACGGGCTGTAGATCCAGGTGTCAGACTGTAGAACGAGGACAAACGGGCTGTAGATCCAGGTCTCAGACTGTAGAACGAGGACAAATGGGCTGTAGATCCAGGACTCAGACTGTAGAACGAGGACAAATGGGCTGTAGATCCAGGACTCAGACTGTAGAACGAGGACAAACGGGCTGTAGATCCAGGTCTCAGACTGTAGAACGAGGACTGAGGCTGTAGATCCAGGTCTCAGACTGTAGAACGAGGACTGAGGCTGTAGATCCAGGACTCAGACTGTAGAACGAGGACAGACGGGCTGTAGATCCAGGTGTCAGACTGTAGAACGAGGACAAACAGGCTGTAGATTCAGGTCTCAGACTGTAGAACGAGGACAGACGGGCTGTAGATCCAGGTGTCAGACTGTAGAACGAGGACAAACAGGCTGTAGATTCAGGACTCAGACTGTAGAACGAGGACAGACGGGCTGTAGATCCAGGTGTCAGACTGTAGAACGAGGACAAACGGGCTGTAGATCCAGGTCTCAGACTGTAGAACGAGGACAGACGGGCTGTAGATCCAGGACTCAGGCTGTAGAACGAGGACAGACGGGCTGTAGATCCAGGTGTCAGACTGTAGAACGAGGACAAACGGGCTGTAGATCCAGGTCTCAGACTGTAGAACGAGGACAAATGGGCTGTAGATCCAGGACTCAGACTGTAGAACGAGGACAGACGGGCTGTAGAACCAGGACAAACGGGCTGTAGATCCAGGACTCAGACTGTAGAACCAGGACAAACGGGCTGTAACCCTTGGTCCTCCTGATGACCCTCTTGAAGATTTTGGCTCCAGTCCAGTTGGTTCAGATGGACACCTACTTGTATAAGTCCATCCTCTCAATGTCCCTTCACATTGTAAAAACCCCTTCATGCCTTTCAAATCTGGAATAGTTCAATGGTTCAAAACCAGGTTAAAAACAGTTCTGTTTAGCTGTGCTTGCAACTGAAGGACTGTATCTTTACTCAATTTAATCGATAAATTATAATGCCTTGTCTAACTGTCTCTATCTTTTTGTGCATCACTTTGTATTAATAGTGCTACACAAATAAACCTTCCTGGTCTCTATAACTTTCACGTATCATTCTTTCTTTGTGTGTTTTTTGCAGATGCAGAGCAGAGGGAGTGGGCTGAAGTGGGTCAGTTTGAGAGAGCAGAGCGACCTATTTTGCGACTATGCCTCAGCTTTTAAATGTTTTTGGGACGACCATTATCTGTGAGAACGCTGGAGCCGAATGTGAGACAGCAGATATACACACACACACACACACACACACACACACACACACACACACACACACACACACACACACACACACACACACACACACACACATGCACGCACGCACGCACGCACACACACACACACATACACGCTCGCTTGTATAAGAGACCTCTATGTGTGAGTGACCTGGGAGGAATGTTGACGGTGACGTAACGCAAAAAATGTGTTGTTATTTAAATGCATTTAGCTTCAGGTCTGGAACGATTCACCAAAGCAACACGAAGCCTTCATACCAACATGTGTGTGTGTGTGCACTTGTTTTCAACTCCTGGTGGGTTCCATAACCTGAGATTCCACTCACGTCATGGGGACTGGTTTTACGTGGTGGGGCCCGAACACCGGACCCCACTGGTCCAAGCTTAATAATCAATGGGTAATGCTTTTCTAACGGTCCTTATGCAGTCTCTGTAAAAATATGGAAAGGACCCCTGGAGGTTTACTTTCCTGAAAAAAGTGTGTTATGTGTCGGAACCCTGGTGGTGGGTTGCGGGATATCAAGGAGGGGCACACTGGGGCAATTTCAGTCCAGCAGGCTGGAGCCAATCATGGAGCAGCACAACAGAGGAAATCAGGTGTCAGGCTAGAAAAGGTGCAAGTGTGTGGTTCATTAGGCTGCAAGAAATCACGGAGGACCACACTGAAGCGCACGCTTACAAACCACTGGTAAGTGCTGACTACAAGTCATGACTTCAAATTGTTATATAGAATTATTACAAATTATTTGTTGTTTGGGAAGCTTAGTCAAGAGTCCCTAATTGATGAAGTCGACTCAGATTCTGACGATTTAACTGTCAAGAAGAAACCTGTAAAAAAGTATGGAAAAAGAAAAATCAAAAACACTTTTCTTCAAGACTCGGAAAGTGACGAACCAAAGGCAAATAAGATTGTTATCATGCAGCTGCAAAAGAAGAAAAATGGGGGGCGAGTTTACAGCAAGAGACACTTCTGCCTCTACTGTTCAATGTCCTGCCACAAAATGTCCCGTCATTTGACTAGAAAACATGGAAATGAAAGTGACGTAGCCAGAGCATTGGCTCTACCTGTGAAATCTAAAGCACGTAAACTTCAGTTTGATTTGATCAGGAATAGTGGAAACCGTGAGCACAATTTTGAGGTTTTAAAGGCCGGCATTGGAACTTTAGTCCCAGCTAAACAGCCAAATTCCCCAGTTAAATCCAGTGAGTTTTTGCACTGTATAGACTGTGGGGCATTGCTTAAGCGAAAGTCGCTGTGGAGGCATGTGGCCAGGTGCCGGCTTTCACAGAAAGATGCCCAGGCTAAACCAGGTAGAAGTAGGGTCCAGTCCCTCTGCTCCCTAGCCCAGCCTGTACCGGAGGGCATCAGCAAAAAGCTGTGGTCTTTAATTTCGGCAATGCATCAGGATGAGGTCACGGGTGTTGTCAAAGCAGAAAAGGGGATTCTGAGACTCGGAGAGCACCTGTACTTAAAACACGGGCATGATAAGACTAAGCATGATTACATTAGGCAGAAAATGAGAGAAGTCGGTAGGTTAATTAACGAAGCAAAAACCGCAGGGAAACTGAAAACAATTAAGGATTTCTTTATTCCTTCCAACTTTAACCATGTGATTGATGCAGTCAGGTCTGTGGCTGGATATGATGAGGAAACAAATCAATACAAGACTCCATCCTTGGCCCTCGAACTCGGCCATAGCCTCAGAAAGCTAGCAGATATTCTTGAATGTGACTCAAAAATGGAGCATTGTGTTGATGAACTATTTATTAAAAACCTCCAACGAAGCCGGCTGCTTTTTGAGAAGAAGTGGGACGTCTGTGTTTCTTCTGCTGCCCTACAGACCCTCCGGCAAGCCAAGTGGAACACTCCGGACCTGCTCCCTCTGACTGAGGACGTTAGAGCCATGCATGCACATATTGAGGTATGTCGACCTGAATATGTGCAAACCCTAATAAGTGAGCCAACGTCTAAGCATTGGTCTAAACTGGCAGTTTTGACTCTTTGTGAGGTCATTATTTTCAATCGAAGAAGGGAAGGTGAGGTTTCAAAGATGCCACTGACAGCGTTTACCTTAAGAAGTAAGACTGGGATCCATTCTGACATTGCTCTGGGACTGTCCCAACTTGAGAAAAAGCTGTGTCAGCATTTTCAACGCATTGAAATTAAAGGGAAAAGAAGTCGGAAAGTGCCGGTTCTTTTGACTCCTGAAATGATTGCTTCGATGGAGGTGCTGGTGGAGAACAGAAGGGCCTGTTCCATCTCTGACCATAACCCATACTTCTTTTCCCGCCCGGGGCAGACACCCACATCAGGGGATCAGACTCCCTACGCCAGGTAGCCAAAGAATGTGGTGCGGTGCATCCAGAGATGCTATCCTCAACCAAACTTAGAAAGCACATAGCTACTATGTCTACAGTTCTCAATATGAAAGAGAATGAAATGGACATACTAGCCAACTTCCTCGGCCATGACATTCGCATCCACAGACAATATTACAGACTACCAGAGGGGACACTGGAGCTGGCCAAAATCAGCAAAGTGTTAATGGCCATGGAGCAGGGAAGAGTGACGGAATTCAAAGGAAAGAGCCTCGACCAGATACAAATTGAGCCTGAAGGTAATTCTTGATATTATTAAAATATCCATCCATCCATCCATCCATTTTCTACCCTTTAATCCATTTCTGGGTCAGGGGGGTGGCAGTCAGAGATGCCACCCAAGTCTCATAGCACCAGCCCCTCACTGACCCTCTGCAGGTGGTGAGTCCACAGGAGGACGGCTGCTCTCTGAGTGTGAGCATAGCCTTGATCTTTCAGTGGGGGCTTTGGGCAAAGTGGGGTTAAGTGTCTTGCCCAAGGACACAACGACAGCAGTCATCAGTGGGAGTCGGTGGAGAAGGTGTAGAGGTGGGAATTGAACCCACGACCTTCAGGCCTGAAGGCCAATGCTCTACCAACTGAGCTACTGTCGCTACATTATTAAAATATGTATAATTTTTTTCCCCTAAAGGCCACTTGTATTTTTATTTTCTGTGCGACAGGGAGAGCAGTAGAGATCCTCTCACAAACGGACGGGCTAAAAGAAACTTCAAGCGGAGAACCTTCAACCATTCATCCAGATGCACCCCATGGTAGTGGCAGTGCCCCTTCTGGTAAGTGTACCAGGTGGGGGATTACAGCCAGGCTGCTTGGTCCTAACCCTGGGAGTGTATATTGCTAATATATTTTTATTTCTCTCCCTAGAACGTGTAAGAAAGCCATGGTCTGCATCTGAGGTGAAGGCTGTGGAGAAGACCATGACACCTTTCATACAGACTGGAAAGGTCCCTGGGAAGTCTCACTGCCTGGCCTGCATTAATGCCTCACCAGATGACCTTAGACATTGGACATGGAGTGGCATTAAATTCTATGTCAAAAATAGAATCACTGCAATTCGAAAAAAAAATCAAAAATAAAATTCCTTTAAAAGAGTTGTTTGTTTTCTATTGACTGTTTTGTATTACTTAAAGTAGTCCCAGTAAAAAAAGATTATGTCTATGGGTCCCATTCTGAACGGCCCTGTCAAAAGGGACCCACCAGGTAACAAAAACGTGTATTTGTGTGTGTGTGTGCGTGCGTGCATGTGTGTGAAATGAGGGTAATTAAAGCTGGGGTACCTAATTTTAAAACCACAAAATATTGAACTAGTGTCGCCGGGATCTTTCTGACAAGTTGTGTGTGTGTGCCTAAGATTACCTGTTTGTCTATCAGGATGGGGACAGATGTTGTGGTCTGGTTTGATCTCAACATTTTACATTAACAAAACTCTTTCTTTCATCTTGAAAGACTCGGATAATATTTATTGGGACGTTTTGTATGGATATGATAATAATCCATTGGTTTTACTGTATATAGCGCTGTTTTAGGGTCACTCAAAGTTCTGGGTTCAAATCTCGACCGGAACAGGGCTTTTTTGAGCTTTTTGAGTAGCGTTTACATGTTTTTCCTGTGTCTGCGTAGGTTTCCTCCAGGTGCTCCGGTTTCCCCTACCACTAAAAACATGTACAACAATAGGTCTGAATGTAATGAGTGATTGAAGGCCTGGATGGTGTTTGGTCGGAGGCTTTGATGGTCCAGTAAGTAAGTAAGTAAGTCATCTTCATTTATGTACCGCCTTTCACAGACCAGAAGAATCCTATGCACTCAGAAAGGCCCTGTTCCGACTGGCATTCGAACCCAGAACCTTCTTGCTGAGAGGCGAGAGTGCTATCCGCTCAGCCACGGGACCACCCAGTGTGTTCGGCGTCTCGCTTCCGTCATCCCCGTGTGTGGAATGATTGGAACAAAATCTGAACTGGAAACATTGCAAAGCGCTTTGGGTGACTTTGGACTGTAAAATGCGCTATTTATAAAAACATTACTTACTTTCTTATTTACTTGCTGCTCATAACACTCTCTCATAACAAACAATACTGAGCCTTGGACCTTCAATTGTCCACGAACCTCGCATAAAACTCTCTTGTGGCGCTGTGCTATTTTTATGGGTAAGTGCACAAAGGGAAGTGGTTGGTGTGTAAATAGAACCCAGAGAGCGGTGTAAAGGCCGTCCCGCTCTGGAGCCGCCTGACCTTAATCCTCATTGTCTTAACGTCCCGGGATCAGGCCTGAAATAGACGCGGATCTATTGCGTTTTATTTGAATTAACACCAGAACTCCCACAGCAGTCAATTTGACAGCTTTAGTTTTTGAGTGTGCTGACTCAGCGTGTGTACATTTATGCTCATGTTAGCTTTGGTGGGGGTGACAGTGGCTCAGTTGGTAGAGCTTTGGCCTTTGAGCCTGAAGGTTCTGGGTTCGAGCCCACCACAAGACTTTCTACACCGACTCCCACTGTCTGCTGTTGTTGTGTCCTTGGGCAAGACACTTAACCTCTGGGAACAGCAGCCACAGTGGGGTGGCTGCGGCTGTAAAGTGGAAAACTGCTGCTGTGGCCTTAGGCAAGACACTTCACCCCCATTGCCTAGAATGAGTCTGGTGTGTGTGTGAATGGTTGGTGGTGGTTGCCTAGTGTCCAAAAAAGCGCTATATAAAGCATTATTACTATGATTATTTGTGGCTTTTCTTTTTGATTTTCTTCTTTCTGTGAGAAACCTCTGGAAGATCCACATCGAGGGAGGGATCTGCTCCCAGGGACATGTTGCTGTAGATCCAGGACTCCAGGACTCAGGCTGTTCTCCTGCCCTATCATGCGCTAAAAGTAAAACCTTTACTTACTTTTAATGGAACTTGTGGAAAATGTAACCCTCTCCAGGCAGGTGTTGCAGATTGGCTACAACTTTTCTTATTACCAAACTTCTCCACATCCGCACGTTTGACCCTTTTTTACTCTGAAGTACCACTGGACTGAGTTGAGCTTTAACAACACACAACAACAATAGAACATGTATATATATAAATACAGAACATGCCAATTAGTAAATTATATCTCCTCTGTTTTTTTTCCCCCAGTCAGCTCTATTTACCACAGCGGGCCAATGTTGCAAATCTGCAACATCCCAGATTGAGAGAGACCTTCATGCCTCTGAAGGTCTCTTTTAAAAAAAAAGTCAGGATTATATATTACTACCCCAAATGATAATTTAATGAATCAGATTTTTTGTGTCATTCACATTGGGCCCTGAGAACGTTAAAACTTTTCTTTTTCCAGTTATCCATTGGCTTGAAGGGGAGCCATCAAATTGACTGCTCTGAGAGTTCTAGTAGTTTCTGAATTCTGTGAGTCCTGGAGTTAACTAGAAATGCACTATAAACTAAACGAGTAGAGTCTAAACCAGAATAAAAACAGAGTGAAATGTTTTAATGATTTAATTACAGCATCTCTGTCCTTTGTGACGAGTTACTCCCAGAATCTGGAGGTGACGGGTTTTCACTGCGATTGTGTAAAGTCCTGGAAGCACTTTTCACTCTTCAACAGGAGAAACATGAATTTAACTTACATCTGACTGTTTTATTTATCTTTGGAGTAGATGCAGGAATGGCCCTGTGCCAACTGCCGAAAAAACCCAAGAAGAAGAAGAAGAAGAAGAAGAATGACCCTGTGCTTCGCTCCCTCTGCGAAGAGGATTTTAATCTTTTACATTTTGGCGTCTGCTCGATGGTTTCTTTGATCAGTGATTTGCTGCTCTTTTGGCACTTTGTTGTGGAGGAGAGAACATGTGGAGAACATGCAAACTCCATTGAGAAAGTGGAGTCGAACCCAGGACCTTCTCAATTTACAATGATAGTAACTGTACTGTACAAGTCTCTCCATGGCCTCGCACCAAAATATATTAGTGACATGTTAGTCCCATATGAACCAGCCCGGACTCTGAGGAGCACAGGGACTGGCCTCCTGCTGGGACTCTGAGGAGCACAGGGACTGGACTCCTGCTGGGACTCTGAGGAGCACAGGGACTGGACTCCTGCTGGGACTCTGAGGAGCACAGGGACTGGACTCCTGCTGGGACTCTGAGGAGCACAGGGACTGGCCTCCTGCTGGGACTCTGAGGAGCACAGGGACTGGACTCCTGTTAGTGCCCAGAGTCAGGACTAAACATGGGGAGGCTGCTTTTCAGATTCATGCTGCTAAAATCTGGAACAATCTTCCTGAAGATGTGAGACAGGCCTCCTCTCTGACAATGTTTAAAATCAGGTTAAAAACAGTTCTGTTTAGCTGTGCTACAACTGAGGGATTTTATATTTTATATTTTTATCTTTCTTTTTAATGTGATTATCTATTGTCTTGTTCAGCACTTTGAGTTGCCTTGTGTATGAATTGTGCTATACAAATAAACTTGCCTTGCCTCATGTTTTTCTTTGTCTCATGATTATATGTATATTGTTATTATTATTATCATTTTTATTATTATTATATTGTTCTTTTTTACTTGTCTTGCTTTGATTTACATGTACATAAATTAAATGTGTTACTTTTATCCGTGCAGCGTGTTTCATGAAATGTGCTAAATAAGTGGATTGGATTAAGAATAGGATTTTGAATATATGTCATTTTGTGTCAAGCAATCCACATTTATTTCTATAGCACAACGTGTGTAAAAGTGCTTCACAGGAGCAAATGAAAACACAGATTTTAATATTTTAAACACATTAAAAAAACAACACATTTACAATTTACAACTATTTAAAAATAAAACCGTAACATAATAGTTAATAATAATAATTATTAGTAGTAGTATTAGTGTTGGCAATACCTGCAGGTGAAAGCCAGATCCTGTCAGATCTCTGAGGCTAAGCAGGGCATGGCCTGGTCAGCACTGTGATGGGAGACCTCTGGGAACAGCAGGCGCTGTAAATGCCAAACTGTGTTTGTGTCCTTAGGCAAGACACTTTACCCCCATTGGAATGAGTCTGGTGTGTGTGTGAACGGTTGGTGGAGGTTGGAGGGGCCGATGGCACAGACTGGTTGCCTCGCTTCTGTCAGTGTGCCCCAGGGCAGCTGTGGCTACAGTAGTAGTTTATCACCACCGTGTTTGGATAATAAATGAGCGGCGTCTTTGAGTGTCCTGAGCTGTATTAAACTGATTCATTATTATTATTGTATTAGTTAGTTAGAATGGGGACAGTACACATTAATCAACACTGGTCCGTTTCCAACCGTAGAAAGTAAAAATGGGGGTTTACAAAGAGATAAATCGTCCAAGATATAATCAGTCTAGTTCAGCTGATGCTAAAGCCACTGATGGTTCTGTTCTGAATGTAAAAAGTGAATTATGTTTTTCTCTGTTTGACAAACGAGGAAGTCTGCCTCCGTAATGTCATGAAGCAGAACACGTTTCTTTACATGTTTGTCTCGTTAGCGCGACCTTCTTTGATCGTGATGAAGAGAAATGAAGCTTCTCTGGAATCTGAAGAATGTCGACAATGTGTCTTCGAGGCGTGTACAGGATCTCGCCATTTTGCAGAACAGAAATGAGCCGCTTTATCTGCAGTTATGAAGCGTTTCTACTCAAACACATCCATTACTTAAACTGTTGTTACGAGAGTCTGCAGCTGATTGTAGAACTCTGCAGTCTTCCTGAAAACGTGAGACAGACTCTGACCATGTTTAGCATACAGCGGAAGGACTGTATATTTACTCTGAAGAAGATGAGCCAAGTCTGGGATCGCGTCTTTAGTTCAGACAGAAGACATGTTTTATTGTCGATGGTAGAGACAGCACGAACAACACAAACACAGAATGCAAGTGTATTATACAGAGCGGAGGCATGGAGACCTCCAATCAGCAGCTGCCACAGTGCCATGTAGCTTGGCCTTCAGATAGACAAAACAAGGGAAAAGTACAGGCTTCTGCACATTGATAGATTGATGAGTTTAACTTTAACAAAAGTTGCTTAAAAGTGTTATGAAATCTCACATTCCCCCCTCTGGTCATACATTCACGTGTGACCATCAGGATCGATAAACAGCAACATAACATCATAACTCAATACTTAAACTCGGTACTTCACTCGGTACTTCAAAAAACTCAGAAAACTCATAAAACATTTTCAGATCTTTCATAAAACTTGTCAACAATCTTCAGTAAAATACCAAACTTCATCAGTCGATGGTTCTCAGATATTGCTTTGAAAACAGTCTCTCCCACTTCTCCGTGTTGGTTTCTTCAGGCTGCATTTGTGTCGAGCCATGAATTCTTCTGTGACGTGTCTTTCAATCACACGTTTCAGCTTCAGTGTCCAGATTCAGAAATCCAATTCAGTCCAAATGATGTCCAAATTGTGTAATCCAATTGTTCCAAATGATGTGCATGCAAAAGAGGACGATGGTGTTGTCCATGTCTCAGCAGCTCACAGCCTGACTGGAATCAGGGGCTGTGCAGATAGTCCAAGTGCTGGTCCAGACGCATGGTTTCTCTTGAGGTTTCTCAGTTTTGGCTTGAAAAAAAAAACACATTTTTGTGTAAAAAAACAATGCCTGCATCCTTCCACCACCACTCTTTATAACATTTTTCAGTTAAAGGGAGAATAACAGAGAAAATAAGATAAGAATAAAAATAAATGTATAATAATTATATATGATTTTAGTGTTTCTTTTCTTGATTTGTTTTGTTCAGCACTTTGGGCTTCCTTGTGTGTGAACTGTGCTATAAATACACTTGCCTTGCTTGGAAAAAACCTGTACAAGCCTAAAATGAGATTTCATGTTTGATATATGTTTTCTCAAGTTCTCTCTATCATTAAAATAAACCTTAAACAATGTATACTTTACAATATTTTAATGTCACTTTAACTAAATGAAACAGTTTTTTTCTGTTTTTATTACTGTGATTTGATTTTGAGTAATAATCAAATATAATTGATGTAACTAAAATCTTTGGTTTCTTAGATTACAATATTTTGATTGTGATTTTAACAAAAAGATGAATTTGATGTTGTCTTTTTTTACAGTGTACATATGCTGCTTTCTTCATCAGCATTTATCTTTTTATTGTTGAGTTGTAACTGTTTTTTTTCTGAATAAAAAGTGATCTTTCCATTTGCCGCTCACTGAAGCCTCATTCGCACTGCGCAAAACACGGAGCCAATTTTAGACCCAAAACCCACGGGCGTCCTTTCCTTCCTAAACGACAACAATAGCCACAGCTGCCCTGGGAAGGACTGACAGAAGCACGGCTGGTTCTCTGAGCTAATGCCCCTCAGACCATCTCTCACACACCAGACTTTCAATTCAATTTCTTTTGTACTGCCCTAACTTCACAACAGCAGTCGATTCACCAACAACAGATTAGAGAATCAAACAGTTCGAACTCAGGAAACGCAATAAAAACAAACACACATTGGTCGGGAGCGGGATGACGGGCCATAAATGTTAATAAAAGTCCTTAAACGTCCCGGATCATCACTGCCCTCCTGCATCAGCAAGGACCCACTCACAAAATACAAAAACCTGGATAAAAGTAAGAAGTGTCTTGCCTAAGGACACAACTCCAGTCTGGCATTTTACATCTGCAGCCGCCCCACTGTACACACTCTTCCATCACAGCACTAACCAGGCCCTACCCTGCTTAGCTTCGATAATGAGATTCCCTGGGGTCCTGGGTTGCACTGCGCTGTGACTCTTGCAGCCGACACAGGTTCAAACAACACGGCAA
Source organism: Knipowitschia caucasica (assembly GCA_964034765.1). Lineage (NCBI taxonomy): Eukaryota > Metazoa > Chordata > Actinopteri > Gobiiformes > Gobiidae > Knipowitschia > Knipowitschia caucasica. The sequence goes on along the minus strand of OZ035835.1, from coordinate 4,989,871 downwards.
CCTTTCCCACCTCTGTCCCTGGGTCAGTATCTGGGCCTATTTATTTTCTTTTGATAATAATTCCTGAAGCAAATATCACGGCTCCTTTATCGGTACGAAGACCTTCCGCTTGGGTTGATGATGCCATAATAAACATTTAACTAGTTTCAATACTGTCTCAGTTTAGTAAATATTTACACAAAATAAATATAAACAGAACAAAAATGGTTGTTTTCTGAGAAGTTTCAGTATGATTTAAATCAGAGAAACTAGTAAACAACATTATAATGCCACAATAAGGAAATTATTGATCAGATTTATATTTGTTTTGTTGCCATGTGAGCAAGGAAGCCACAAACTAGGACAATGCTTTGGCTCTAGGTTCAAACAAGTTAAAAAGTAAAATTAAAAATTAAAAGAATAAGGCATTGTTGCCAGAATTCGCTACGCAGCAGCCCAGTGTGAGCCTCCTTTAGCACTGTGCGAGAAAAAGACGAGCAGTCCACACAGATTCATTTCACACAAGCAAGGTGCCATGGTTTATTTAGGGCGGGGTTAAATAAGGTCCGGCCGTGACGTCATCAATCGATAAACAAATAATGCATTCAGAGCATAACAGAAAATACAATACAATTAACACCCCCACTTGCTCTCAAATGTGTTAGCTTCCTTCACAACAGGAAATACGGAAACAAAAATACACACACTGTCCACACTTTTAACCAAACAAAATGTTAGAGAACTTAAATAGCGTGTGCTGTGATGCTGGTTTTGTCATCACATCTGCCAACATCTCCTCTGTAGGACAATAGTGTAACGTCACTTTACCTTCATTTACAGTCGATCTTACAAAATGATATTTTATGTCAACGTGTTTGCACCTTTGCCTGCTCACTGGGTTTCTAGCTAAAGCAATAGCGCCTTGATTGTCCTCAAAGATTTTTGGTGGTATATCTATGGACATACCAAAACCTTCCAGTAGGTGAGTCAGGTGCAAACATTCCTGGACAGTTGCTGCTAATGCCATATACTCTGCTTCACAAGTAGATAATGCCACAGTCGGCTGCTTTTTGGTTTTCCATGAAATAACAGGCCCCTTTTCTTTAAGACATATACAGTAACCTGTAGTGCTGCGTCTATCAAAGGAATCTGCTGCCCAGTCTGCATCACTGTAGGCACATATACACATATGGTCATTGTCATTATCATTTTTACTGTAACAGAGCTCCTTGTCCATTGTCTCTTTCAAATATCTAAGTACATGTTTAGCGGTCACCCATTGCTCCTCTGTGGGGTTTGTAAAGTATTGAGATAACCTGCTTACAACAAAGCTTAGATCTGGTCTTGTACATGTGGCAAGGTAAATCAGGCTCCCTACTGCCTCTCTGTACTTTTTAACATCACTTAAAACATTAGCATCAACAGTTGAGTTTCTGTTCACATGATGTTGTACGAGGTTTACAGTCTTGCATGTTAAACCTGACTAATAACTTTTCCACATATTGTCTTTGAGACATCCTTATGCACTCATTTGATTGTTCAAAATAAATACCCAAGAAATATTTGAGTTTGCCCAAATCTTTCATATTGAACTTGGCTGAAAGAATTTCCTTAACAGTTTTCATTGCCTTTTCATCACTTGTAGCCAAAATTAAGTCATCGACCCAAATTATTATTATGACTTCTTCTTTTACTGTTTTTCTTGTATAAACACAATGATCAGACTCATTTTGGGCAAAGTTATTATCAATCATATATGAATGCAACATGTGATTCCAATTACGGCCGGATTGTTTCAGTCCGTAAATTGATTTGTCTAATTTGCACACCAACTGTTCATCTGATGTTGATTTGATCTCATATCCTTCTGGCTGCTCAAGATAGAGTTCACAATCTATGGGTGCATGTAGGTAGGCGGTTTTAACGTCCATTTGATGCAAAAGTACGTTTTCTTGGGCAGCTTTCTTCATTAAAACTCTCGCGCTGGTCATATTTGCAGTTGGAGAGAACGTTTCTTCGTAATCCACTCCACGCTTTTGACTATAACCTTTTGCAACATAACGTGCCTTGTACTTGTCCGTACCATCTTCGTTCCTCGTAATGGCGTACACCCACTTGCCCCCCACTGCACACTTGCCTCTGGGTAAGTTGGTCAGGGTGAATGTGTTATTCTCCCTCAATGATAGAATCTCCTCGTCCATGGCTCTGATCCAGAAGTTTGATTCTGGTGAAGTCACCGCTTCCCTGAAAGATTGTGGTACTCCCCATGACAGTCTATAACAATAATCAATATTAATTAGCACCTGATCATCACTGTCAAAATCAGAAACATATTCATACAGATAACTCGGCTTTCGTCTGTCTCTGGTTGGATATCAATCAATCAATCATCCATCCATCCATTTTCTACCCTTTAATCCATTTCTGGGTCAGGGGGGTGGCAATCAGAGATGCCACCCAAGTCTCATAGCACCAGCCCCTCACTGATCCTCTGCAGGTGGTGAGTCCACAGGAGGACGGCTGCTCTCTGAGTGTGAGCATAGCCTTGATCTTTCAGTGGGGGCTTTGGGCAAAGTGGGGTTAAGTGTCTTGCCCAAGGACACAACGACAGCAGTCATCAGTGGGAGTCGGTGGAGAAGGTGCAGAGGTGGGAATTGAACCCACGACCTTCTGGCCTTAAGGCCAATGCTCTACCAACTGAGCTACTGTCGCCCCCAATCAATCAATCAATCAATCTTTATTTATAGGGCGCTTTTCCTGCACAGGGCAACACAAAGCGCCTCACAGTCCACACCACACAATGCACAAATCATCACCATTAAAATACAATTAAAAACACATATGTAATTAAAAAGCATTAAAATCACACAAGTAATTTAAAAACATAAGAATCACACAAGTAATTAAAAACAATAAAATAGTTAAAAACACAAAAAGTTACAACAATAAATAACAAGGTGTGTTAAAAAGATAAAATTCTTTAGTTGTATGCACAGGAAAAAAGAAAAGTCTTTAACATGGATTTGAACATTGACAGAGAGGCAGCCAGTCTCACATCCTCAGGAAGACTGTTCCAGACTTTAGCTGCATAAATCTGAAAAGCAGCCTCCCCCTGTCTAGTCCTGACTCTGGGCACTAACAGGAGTCCAGTCCCTGCGCTCCTCAGAGTCCGGGCTGGTTCATATGGGACTAGCATATCATGGATGTACTTTGGTGCAAGGCCATGGAGAGACTTGTACACCAGGAGAGCTGCTTTAAAGTCTATTCTCTGGGCCACGGGAAGCCAGTGCAGAGACCTGAGGACCGGACTAATGTGGTCGTACTTCCTGGATATCTCCTACTGCTGGTCTTACTTGGCTCAGTCTCATTCCTTTCAGGGACTAGATCTTCTGGCTCATCCTCCTGGATGTTCTCAGAGGTCTCAATTGGTTTTGATACAGGTCTTGGTTTAGTTCTTGTCGTTTCATCATCGTCGTCAGATGTTAACACTGTTTGGGTTTGCTGCTCCACAGTTTTCTTTAACACAAACTTCAACAATCTGTTCCTTTTGGACCTTTTCACTATTAGGATAATAGACCAAGTAAGCTGGGCTATTTTTGTCATATCCAATGAACACTCCTTTTTCACATCTTGTGTCAAGTTTCTTTTTGTCTTTCTTGTAAGCAAAACACAGAGCCAAATTTTTGCATTTTGGAAACATCTGGTTTGTTCCCCGTCAGCATAAAGTACGGTGTTTGTTTTGTGCGATTATTAAAACACCGGTTTCTGACTACAGCTGCTGTCTGTACAGCATAAGGCCACAATGATTTTGGCAGGTCACTCTCGACGATCATACACCTGGCCATGTCAAATAATGTCCGCCAGTTCCGCTCTGCTGTGCCGTTCTGGTGTGGAGAATACAGCGCAGAGGTCTCATGTCTAATTCTGTTTTGCTTTAATAATGACTGATACTCTTTTGATGTGAACTCAGTCCCATTATCAGATCTGATACATTTAATCTTCCCATAGGGGGCAGTATCAGCTACAAACTTCTCTGTTGCATTTACTGTATCACTCTTTTGTTTAAGAAAATAAACAAAAACTGCACTGGAAAAATCATCAGTGAATGATAGGGCATATCTGTAGCCCTCTTTGGACATGGGATCTACTGGCCCTGCAAGATCTGTATGTACTAACTGTAACACATCTGTGGCACGTGCATCAGCTTCTCTGCTCCTTGTTTGAACAAACTTTCCCTGGATGCACACTTCACATGGTGGAATAGGCTTCTCCATTTTACCTTTAATAGTCATACCTCTAACCACTTTTGGTAGCTTTTGTACGTCTTCATGATTACAGTGTCCAAGTATTTCATGCCATGTCTGTATCAAAACACCCATTAAGTGTATCCTTACCTCCTATTGCTGTAGCGAGGTAGTACAGTTTATTTTTCACACTGATTGGAAAAACAGTACCGTCTCTGTGAATGAGGGAGTTCTTCCCCTCCTTGAAGACCATCGTCGCCCCACTAGATGTGGCTGCCTTCACAGAAAAGATGTTCTGTGGGTACGACGGGATGAACAGTGCTCCCCTCAGTGTTGCTGCATGGCGCTGACCACTGCTGTCGACCAGGAACACCTCAGCATCACCCCGCTGCTTGGCCACTCCCTGGCACCTGGTTCCATCTGCGAGCTCCACACAGTGGGTCTCCAATCTGAAGTTCTCATTGAAGCTTCTGAACATCGACTCCTCGGTAATGATGTGGAACGTTGCTCCAGTGTCGACCATCAGTCCCCTCTTGACACGTCCTTCTGGGTGACTCTCCACGTCTTGGGTCAGGAAAGCATAAGCGGTGCTCTCCTCCTCAGCGACTTGTCTTATATTATCTTGTCGGCGCCGTCTGCAGTTTGCGTCCTTGTGTGTCGCACTTTTACAAAAACTGCACCACTGCCTGCGCTGACACGTTCTGGTTTTGTGTCCTTTTGTGCCGCATTTAAAACAAACAATGTTCGTAGCTGTGTTGTTTTCGTGCCAGTCAGACGCTTTGGCTTTTATCTTCATTACGTTATCTTCAGCTGACTGTACACACATTTTCACCGTGTCTTCAAATAACCGTAACTTCACTTTAAAGTCTGAAAACTGTAATGTGTCGTCGCTTTGGGTTACATGTATGGCGAACGGCCTGAATGACTCCGGTAGTCGTACCAAATAATGCATTCAGAGCATAACAGAATATATAATACAATTAACAGGCATAACATACAAATCTACATGACATTTCTTAAAATGTCTATCAATAAAATCTTGAGCTATTACCGGTTTATAATAACCAAAAGTTTTTACATTTTTCCCACTGGGCCTTGTGGGATTTCTTGCCGATGAGGGTCTAAGAATATAAAGTCAAGGACATTTAACGAGGACATTTTTACATGTGAGGACAGTTTTCATCCTGCTCCAGATGGACTGCTTCCTGTGTTCGGACTCTTTGATTCTCTGATCTGCTGTTGGCAAATCTACAACTTTGTGTAAAATCCTTCAAGACGACTGCTACTGTGATCTACAAAAACAAATGGATTTTAAATAGCAGAATCAAAATGCTTCAAACAAACGTATAGGGTAAACTTATAAGAAAGGTATATGGGAGGATTGTCTACTTCCGGGTGGATCATCAACGCTATTGGTCCTCCCAAATGTCAATCATTCTGGTGATACTCGTCAAATAAGAGTTTTTAAGAGTGGAGAGGGCGGTTCTTTCCTAAAATTTGGGAAAATCCACCAATATACCTTTAAATTCAAGTATATCTCATGCTTGTTGTGCTTGTTGATCACTGCCTTTAGGGGGGGCCCTCCCTGCTGCGCCTCGGACCCCACTTTGGGAACCACTACATCACATCCCCATTGCTTCCACGCCTCAAACACATCGCATTTATTACCATTTTTAAACCTCCCCACAAAAACACGAATATCCCAGTCCGTGTTGGCCCCCGGTTCGTCAGCGGCAGCCCTCTCCGCTGTGGCCCGGGGCAGGTCGCTTGTCTTCGGGCTGGAGGCTAAAGCAGCTCAGCCTGTAATCCCCGGATGATAAAAATCCAACATGGCCGCCTCTCACTGAGCTGTCAACCTCTCCACAAAAGAAAAGGTAAAAACGACTTAACTATGGTCTTTGTGCATGCTTCAAACTGCGACCAGAGCCGGTCTAAAGCCGTGCACGTCGAAAAGAGACGGAGCAGGCCATGCACACGGATCTGCCTGCAACTTTTACAGCCTCGCTTTTGGACCAAGTTTACGTGCGTCGCCTTTCTTTTGTATGCGCTCGGGTAGATTCGTGTATGCACAAAATGCCACCGGTGCAATCCCAGGCTGCAGATAAATGCCTTTTTTACGATAGATTAACACCACGTCGCTACGCATATCCCCGTAATCTCTTCTGCATATTCCTAATTTGTTGGTAATTTGTTGGGATTGTGGCATACAGCGCAGGGAGTACTTTGTTGTGGTCTGCTCCGTGTGCGTAATGGCTGCAAGATACGGCGAGATATCTCATCAAAACAATAGAAAATGATGTTGATTTGTGTGGTTTTTTTTGTCGCTTTGTGAGTTCTAAACGTGATTAAAACTCAAAATGTGGTTATTTTTTTTGACGAGGGATGCATAGTTTTGTCGCAAGCAAAGCAGGTGAGCTGGATTGGAACTTCACCTGAGCTGCAGATAAGAATCTAAAGTCACCCAACTTTTTACAATAAGTGGTGCGTTGTGTGCGTTGTGTGTGTTTTGCAATTGTGTTGTAATGCAGTGTGTGTGTGTGTGTGTGTGTGTGTAACTGCTACACATTTATTAATCTATGCACTATTTCTATGCCTAAAGACTGGGCTTAATGTTAGTCATAATCAAAGTGTCCTTGATAAAATATGATTCCAATTTCTACAACAAAACCGTGCCATATTGATAAGTTTCATTAAAGGTATAAATGAGGATTATCCCATTATTTTAGGAAAGAATCTCCCTCTCCTCTTTTTAAACAAAACTCGAGCACGTTTCACCAGAATGATGACAACTGAGAGGACCAATAGTCTTGATGATCCACCCGGAAGTAGAAAATCCTCATATACCTTTTTTTTTTTAAATTTATTTTTAATTCTTGTTTTGAGGGAAGCTCTCAGCAGCATGTGTCACAGATGGATATTTGTATAGTACATGTAGTACACACACAGGGCTACTCAAACTGCTTAACTAAACAAAATGGAGACGCAATCCTAAGTAATCACAGGACATTACAAAGAGTAAAGACACAATCCTTCAGTTCAGTTTCAGTTTATTTATTTGCCATTTGCAGTAAAAAAACACATTGGAATACATTAGCAAAAAGTCTCCAGTGTGCACAGACAAATACAGACATAAAACAACATTAAAAGACATAAATTGATTCAGAGTTTGTTCAAATAGCCTTTAAGACATTTCAGTGTTGCATCACCAGCTACATAACAGAATGAGGAGATAAATAAACATTACCTTCTGTACTTAAGAAAACAATCTCACGCTTTAGCATGAATAATAAGCGGTATAAAATCTCTAGCTGTAGCATAATGAAGAAGCAGGAATTAACTACACAATCTCGAACTTCCTGTGTTCGCAGTAGGGCTGGGCAATAAATCGAATTTTGGCAATTAATCGGCTTTTGAAAAAATCAAATTTGTAAAAAGTGTTAAAATTGTGAAATCGAATGAAGGATATTGTGAGAGTTCCAGCAGCACATTAATCATATTTGCAATATCAGCACAGTCTGTTCAAGACTTTTATAATATGTATTGAGGGAAACAAATTAGAAATAGTTTTGAAAGTTGAATATTGAGCAGAAAGATCAAACCATATTCTTAAGGGCAAAGTCTGTCTTCGGTGACTTTAATAAAAATCGAAATCGTCCAAAGCAGGAAATAAAATCGAGATTTTACTTCTTTGCCATATCGCCCAGCCCTAGTTCGCAGTAATACATTATTGTAGTAAAAGTGTGTCGTCCGCTGTGGCTGCAGACGGCTCTCTGCTCCTGGTGCAGATGGCTCCTTGGATGGCGCTTCTTCAGCCGGTTACATCTGCACCCAGCCCTATATCGTTTCATAGTTTTACCGATTCTACCTGATGCGATGTGTGTGTGTGTGTGTGTGTGTGTGTAATAATAAATGTGGTTTAGGGTGGGTCTGTGGGGTTTAGGGCTGGGCATATTTTAAACTAAACTGTAAAGCACTTTGTTGCAATTTTTTTGTTTGAATACAATTTGATTGATAGTAGTAGCCACATTAGCTGTGCATACAACTGAGGGATTTTATATTTTTAGCTTTCTCTTTAATGTTCTGTGATTATTTATGATTTTAATGCTTTCTTATTTTGTTCAGCACTTTGAATTGCCTTGAATTGTGCTATATAAATAAACTTGCCTTGCCTTGCCTTGCCACATGTTTGTTACTTATGTGGCAATAAAAAGGATTCTGATAGTAGATGGAGCTAAAAATAACTTTGATTTTCTCTGATCTGTTGTTGGTGAATCGATAACTTTGTAAACTCCCTCAAGTCAACTGCTGTTGGGATTTGGGGCTACACACAAACAAATGGAATTGAAAGTTCTTATAAAATGCATAAATAGTAGACATTAGTTCATTGATTTTTCCCATTCAAAAAAGGCACAAGTTCCATTTATCCTTGCTTCTTAGCTAGTGAAACTGTAGATTTTCTGTTTCATGTTTTTATTGTTATGAAAGAAGAAATATAACAAATACATATGATCTCACAACACTTATTTTCATTTTCAAGTGTATAGGTGTAATGAGTAGGTATAAGTGGTCTGTGAGACAGATATTTTGAAAAATGAAGTCTCACAAGCAGGAATTACTGGATGACCTGATAATAATTCACGATTCAAAAAAGTATTTGCCATTTGCAGTAAAACCACATTGGAAAAACAGTGCAAGACTACCCCAGTCTGCACCAGACAGCTAGTTCCCACTGCCACTGTTGATAGAAATCAATTAAAAACGTGTCCCCTTTAAGTCCAGAAAGTTAGAAAAAGGTCTGATTTAGGTTCAGTTTTGTTCCGTTTGTTTTGTACTAAAAGCCACGATTTGTAGTGACGCAAAACTGAAAATAGCTCACACCTTCCAGCTGACGGTGCGTTCTTACTGCTTCTCCACAGACTCTTTCACACACGACCGTTAACACACAGATGTCGTGAATATTCTGGTTACAGGAGTGGCTTTGAAACGGCTCCTTGTTATGCAGGATTGTGGCCTTTAATGTCTGTGAATGACAAAAGCAACAAAACCATTCAATTTATTGTTGTATAGGCCTCAATCACAACAGCAGCCGTCTCGGAGGACTTTACAGAGTTCACCAACAACAGGACAGAAGATCAAACCAGGACTGAGGCTGTAGATCCAGGACTGAGGCTGTAGATCCAGGACTGAGGCTGTAGATCCATGGACTGAGGCTGTAGATCCATGGACTGAGGCTGTAGATCCAGGACTGAGGCTGTAGATCCAGGACTGAGGCTGTAGATCCATGGACTGAGGCTGTAGATCCTCCGGGGACTGAGGCTGTAGATCCTCCGGGGACTGAGGCTGTAGATCCTCCGGGGACTGAGGCTGTAGATCCTCCGGGGACTGAGGCTGTAGATCCTCCGGGGACTGAGGCTGTAGATCTTCCGGGGACTGAGGCTGTAGATCCTCCGGGGACTGAGGCTGTAGATCCTCCGGGGACTGAGGCTGTAGATCCTCCGGGGACTGAGGCTGTAGATCCTCCGGTGACTGAGGCTGTAGATCCTCCGGGGACTGAGGCTGTAGATCCTCCGGGGACTGAGGCTGTAGATCCTCTGGGGACTGAGGCTGTAGATCCTCCGGGGACTGAGGCTGTAGACCCAGGACTGAGGCTGTAGATCCTCCGGGGACTGAGGCTCATTCCCCGGATCTACAGCCTCAGTCCAAGCCTAATCAGTGTTTGGAATATGGAGGAGGCTAATTAGAGCTAGCCTGAACAAGGTTTTTTGAGCAGTAATGTGAGGAAAATGTATGCAAATGTTCTACCTCATTTCCATACACATGTTGTTGCTGCTTCTAACTTCTTGGACAAGTTCCCCAGTTCCAATAAGAAACCAAACTAAAGCCAAACTTTGTGAAAGAAGGCATCGGTTTTGGTCAATATCAAAAGATTTATTTAGCCCAAAATGGTGTGACTTACTTTTCAATGTGAGTCTATAGGAGCCAGAGCGAGTTGCAGCAAAACTTCATCCATGAGCACTTCACTATTGGGCTTCCTCTGCTAGCGGGTTGGCATTATCCATCTATACACAGGTTATGTACTGTCTTATTGGACTGCGTACTTGGGGAAAAGCGTTGCTTGCTGTATTAATGTTGGTTTCATTACAGTTAAAATCACATTCCTGCCAACTTCTTGAATCCCACCGTATCAAGTTAAATTTAGATTAAAATCCAAATTATTAGCTGTTCTTTTTAGTCATCATTTACTTTATTTTCTAGTTTAGCATGAACTGAAAGAATTCTCTAAAACGCATGAACACAAACATACCATAAAACAAAAATACACAAAAGTATGACCGCAAACAGAACAAATATGCCTCAAAAATTGACAATAAAATGAAAAAAATGGATAAAACGTCATTATTGTCACTCTTTTAATGCCTTTTGTGATGTTTTTTCCTGTTTTATTAAGCACTTTGTATGAACGGTGCTGTATAAATGCCTTTTTCCCTGGTTCTTCAGGAGAGTTGGTGTTTGCTGGTTTCAAATTGCATCAATCCATAAGTAGCCTACGGAACTAGCTAAAATACTAATAATGTTAAACGACAATGTATCTGACTTTGAATTAGGTGTTTGTTAACTCTGCGCTATTTTGAAGAACCAGGCAACTGCCAGAGGAAATGTTGAAGTGAATTTGAATATGTGTGAAATCTATCCCGGCTTCAGCTGCTGCCGTCAACTCTCTGTAGCTCCATCAGTGGCTCCGGGAGGATGGGTCAAATGCAGTGGGTCAGTTTCTCTGTAGCTCCATCAGTGCCTCCGGGAGGATGGGTCAAATGCAGTGGGTCAGTTTCTCTGTAGCTCCATCAGTGGCTCCGGGAGGATGGGTCAAATGCAGTGGGTCAGTTTCTCTGTAGCTCCATCAGTGGCTCCGGGAGGATGGGTCAAATGCAGTGGGTCAGTTTCTCTGTAGCTCCATCAGTGGCTCCGGGAGGATGGGTCAAATGCAGTGGGTCAGTTTCTCTGTAGCTCCATCAGTGGCTCCGGGAGGATGGGTCAAATGCAGTGGGTCAGTTTCTCTGTAGCTCCATCAGTGCCTCCGGGAGGATGGGTCAAATGCAGTGGGCCAGTTTCTCTGTAGCTCCGTCAGTGGCTCCGGGAGGATGGGTCAAATGCAGTGGGTCAGTTTCTCTGTAGCTCCATCAGTGGCTCCGGGAGGATGGGTCAAATGCAGTGGGTCAGTTTCTCTGTAGCTCCATCAGTGGCTCCGGGAGGATGGGTCAAATGCAGTGGGTCAGTTTCTCTGTAGCTCCATCAGTGGCTCCGGGAGGATGGGTCAAATGCAGTGGGTCAGTTTCTCTGTAGCTCCATCAGTGGCTCCGGGAGGATGGGTCAAATGCAGTGGGTCAGTTTTTCTGTAGCTCCATCAGTGGCTCCGGGAGGATGGGTCAGTTTCTCTGTAGCTCCATCAGTGGCTCCGGGAGGATGGGTCAAATGCAGTGGGTCAGTTTCTCTGTAGCTCCATCAGTGGCTCCGGGAGGATGGGTCAAATGCAGTGGGTCAGTTTCTCTGTGAGCACCCGATCTTTCAGCTGCTGCCGCTGTGATAATGGCCTGGTGTTGTTGTTGTTGTTGTTAAGAGAGCCTTTATTCCATCATCACAGGTTACAGATCAGCAGAATGAGGAGCACACAACACGTGAACAAGAACTACACTAATTAAAATACAACAACATCTTATAGATATTTAATCTAGTAAACAGTAGTCATAATGTAGTAGTAGTAGTAAACAGTAGTCGTAATGTAGTAGTAGTAGTAGCAGCGGTAGTCATAATGTAGTAGTAGTAGTCATAATGTAGTAGTCATAATGTAGTAGCAGTAGTCATAATGTAGTAGCAGTAGTCATAATGTAGTAGTAGTAGTCATAATGTAGTAGCAGTAGTCATAATGTAGTAGTAGTAGTAGTCATAATGTAGTAGTAGTAGTCATAATGTAGTAGTAGTAGTCATAATGTAGTAGCAGTAGTCATAATGTAGTAGCAGTAGTCATAATGTAGTAGTAGTAGTCATAATGTAGTAGCAGTAGTCATAATGTAGTAGTAGTAGTAGTCATAATGTAGTAGCAGTAGTCATAATGTAGTAGCAGTAGTCGTAGTAGTAGCAGTAGTCATAATGTAGTAGTAGTAGTCATAATGTAGTAGTAGTAGTCATAATGTAGTAGTAGTAGTCATAATGTAGTAGTAGTAGTCATAATGTAGTAGCAGTAGTCATAATGTAGTAGCAGTAGTCATAATGTAGTAGTAGTAGTCATAATGTAGTAGTAGTAGTCATAATGTAGTAGTAGTAGTCATAATGTAGTAGTAGTAGTCATAATGTAGTAGCAGTAGTCATAATGTAATAGCAATCGTAGTAGTAGTCATAATGTAGTAGCAGTCGTAGTAGTAGTCATAATGTAGTAGTAGTAGCACTAGTCATAATGTAGTAGTAGTAGTCATAATGTAGTAGCAGTAGTCACAATGTAGTAGCAGTAGTCATAATGTAGTAGCAGTAGTCATAATGTAGTAGCAGTAGTACTAGTATTCATAATGTAGTAGTAGCAGCAGCAGTAGTTGTAGTAGCAGTAGTAGTAGTAGCAGTAGTCATAATGTAATAGCAGTAGTAGTAGTAGTCATAATGTAGCAGTAGTAGTAGTAGCAGTAGTCATAATGTAGCAGTAGTTGTAGTAGCAGTAGTCATAATGTAGCAGTAGTTGTAGTAGTAGTAGTAGCAGTAGTCATAATGTAGCAGTAGTTGTAGTAGCAGTAGTCATAATGTAGCAGTAGTTGTAGTAGTAGTAGTAGCAGTAGTCATAATGTAGCAGTAGTTGTAGTAGTCATAATGTAGCAGTAGTAGCAGTAGTCATAATGTAGCAGTAGTAGTAGTAGCAGTAGTCATAATGTAATAGCAGTAGTAGTAGTAGTAGTAGTAGTAGTCATAATGTAGTAGTAGTAGTCATAATGTAGTAGTAGTAGCAGTAGTCATAATGTAGCAGTAGTAGTAGTAGCAGTAGTCATAATGTAATAGCAGTAGTAGTCATAATTTAGTAGTTGTAGTAGTAGTAGTAGTCATAATGTAGTAGTAGTAGTAGCAGTAGTCATAATGTAGCAGTAGTAGTCATAATGTAGTAGTAGTAGTAGCAGTAGTCATAATGTAGCAGTAGTAGTCATAATGTAGTAGTAGTAGTAGCAGTAGTCATAATGTAGCAGTAGTAGTCATAATGTAGTAGTTATAATGTAGTAGTCATAATGTAATAGCAGTAGTCATAATGTAGTAGTAGCAGTCATAATGTAGTAGTCATAATGTAGTAGCAGTAGTCATAATGTAATAGCAGTAGTCATAATGTAGTAGTAGCAGTCATAATGTAGTAGTCATAATGTAGTAGTCATAATGTAGTAGCAGTAGTCATAATGTAGTAGTAGTAGTCATAATGTAGTAGTAGCAGTATCCATCCATCCATCCATTTTCTACCCTTTAATCCATTTCTGGGTCAGGGGGGTGGCAATCAGAGATGCCACCCAAGTCTCATAGCACCAGCCCCTCAGTAGTAGCAGTAGTCATAATGTAATAGCAGTAGTAGTCATAATGTAGTAGTAGTAGTAGCAGCACTAGTCATAATGTAGTAGCAGTAGTAGCAGCACTAGTCATAATGTAGTAGCAGTAGTAGCAGTAGTCATAATGTAGTAGCAGTAGTCATAATGTAGTAGTAGCAGTAGTCATAATGTAGTAGCAGTAGTCATAATGTAGTAGCAGTAGTCATAATGTAGTAGTCATAATGTAGCAGTAGTCATAATGTAGTAGTAGTAGCAGTTGATACTGCTCCAACTTTAAACTGTCCTGCTTTCTTAACAAAAGAATCTGTTTTTCCCCAAAAGAAAGAGACTAATAATATAAAGAACAAATCAGACCAAAACATTCTGTCTTTTCTCTTATAGTAATAAAGTAAACTAGTGACAGAAGTGTTTTAAGAGCAAAGAACTTGTGTTTGGTGATTCTAAAAGTGTGTTACTTATACTATATCATTCAAAAACAGGTCTAATTTGGCTATCTTTCTTACATCTCACCTCTAAATCTTATCTCTCTCTTGCCCTATCGTTGCAGACACCCTCTCGCCCTCATGGACTCTGTGGACATCTGCGCGGCCACTTCGACGGCAGATAACGACAAACGCCGCGTGCGCAAGAAGGAGGACAGAGATTGGCTGAAGCGCCTCCAGCTCAGGAAGGCCTCGCTCCAGCCCCCCGCCATGCGCAGCGCTGATAAGCAGGGACCAAAGAAGATAGCAGGCAGCACAACGTGGCCTTCTTCACACAAACTACAAAGCCAGGAAGCGCCGCAGAGGACAATACCCGGCGCCCACACGCTCAGGTTTAGGTGCTCGCAATGCACGGACAATACCGAACGCGCCCCCAAAGACTTGCTCAAGCATTTTGACGAAAAGCACAAAGGTTGCCCGCCTGTGTTTTCGTGTCAATCGTGTAAATTTACCACACATGAATTCTCCTATCTCCAAGTCCACGTCTTGAGCCACAAAGACACGTTTTCCTGCTGCAGCCTTTGCAACGACGATATCCCGCGATCGTGGGCGGAGTTTAGTGCGCACTTGTCTCTAGTTCACGCTCGCAACGGGAAATACCTGTGCGAAGTCTGCGAGAAGTTCTCCACGCCGAACGATAAGGAGTTTTTGGAGCATGTCCTGCTTCATAGTCTCGGCCTGGACATGAAAACGGACCAGAAATTGAGCACTACGGCATGTGTTTGTCAGTTCTGCGGCTACGAAGCGTCGCAAAAGGTTATTCTTACAAACCATATGAAGGCCGCGCATCGTAATCTGAACGTTTTTCCGATGAACGAGGCAAAAACCAAGCCGAGAATAACTAGAAGCGCGGTTAAAGACCTGCATTGGTTGACACAGGACTGCTTATCGCTTCCAGGTAGAGACTTTTTGAACACGTTTTGTCACTTATCGGACGCGCAAACAACGCTAGAAGACACGCAGCAGTTTTTAATGAGTGCGGGAAAGCAACACTGGAGCAAAGCGCTGAAAAATGTGCTGTCGAACGTCCCACAAGACGTGAAACTTCAGTCTAAAATGGAGTTTCCTGCTCTTCCAGATAGCAGCCAAGACGTTCTGATGGTGAAGAACAAAATCAATCAAAATGGCGGTAGCTTCGCAATCAGGTTAAAACGCACGACCGAGAAGCAAGTGGAGAATACGAGCGCGGACTCTTGCGGGGTCGTGAGCGACACTTGCTTGAATGATTGTTTACAAATGCAAGAAGGCAAGCTAAGACGGGACACATTAATGGCCGTAGAATCTACGCACGGAGCGCAGGCAGAAGAAAACCGAGAGAATCAAAAACGGCAAAATGGTGCTACTCCAAAGGAACTGAAAGCAGAGCAGAGGAAGGCAATCCGCAAAGCTGCACCCAAAAAGAAACGTAAAAACATGCGGTGGAAGAACGCCAAGAGAAGTACCAAGAAAGACAAGCTCAAAGTGGCGCTAGCTCTGAAGATAGTTCTCAAGAAAAATCCCAAAAAAGGAAAACGCTGGGTGACGCAAGCTTCTAAATGTAGCTCAATAATAGAAAATATGAAAAATAATAAAATCACGAAACAGGAAGTGCAGTTTGGAGGTTGTGGTACTACAAACATGGCGGAAAAGCGGACAGAGGAACTCCAAGATGGCGGACGTTCACTGGGAGAGTTGGAGAGTGTTTTGGCAGATGGGACAAAGGCAGTGGATCTGGGAGGATGGAATGATGTGTGGATGGAGGCGTGTCCTCTGGCCTCCTCTGTCATTACGCCTCAGAGTAAGAGCTAATTATAGTCTTCTCCTGCAGTAATAGAAGTAGTGAATGTAGTTGTAGTGATTATGTGACCCCGCCCACTTATAAGGCCTTTGAACTTCAGCCGAATAGTGTTTCTTCCAGCTCCTGCCTTTCCTTTAGATTCTCAATTTGAGGGATTTTGGACTTGGACTTTCCTTGTAAATGTTCAGACCACGTTGAGACTTAAACTCAGGGGTCTCAAACCTATAGCCCAGGAGCCACCGGTAGCTCACCACCCCCTCCCGAGTAGCTCTCCCACAGATTTAGAAAGTTTTTGTAAATTATCTATTGTAAATTCAAACTAACTGTATGGACTCGTGACAAATATTTAAGGGATAATGTATAAAACGCAGGTCAAAATAAGGGAAAACCAGACCCCCAAGTTTTACATAACAGGAAATACATGACAAAGTAATCTAATCTGAAATCTACAAAGTTATTTATTGAATCAAGCACAACAAACATGGACAAAGACAAAACAATTAGGCACAAAACTTAATATTTGTAATACTCTCCACTAGGGCTGGGCGATATGGACAAAAATAAATATCTCTATTTTTTTCCCCAACTCCCGATAACGATATTGTCACAATATCTTCAAAATCAATCGTTTTTACACAAAATGATCTGCAATGTTTTGCTGCCAGCGCATCTATAGATAAAGTGTAGATCTAAATATAAGCTTTTTATTTGTAAAGTGCTTCACACATCTTTGGAAAACATGCACTAACATATGTTCACATTAAAAATCAAATTGAAGTACCACAGAAAGAACACATCCAAAAAGGCTCAATATTTACTGAAATGTGCAAATAAAGCAGTGATTGGCTTTTTAGGCACACATTAGACGAACGGGCATCTTTCCTTCTCTAATTGTAATATGTATTGAAAAATAAAAAAGACGATAATACGATCAATTTGAAGATTATTGTCTACGATGTATTTTGCCCACTCCTACTCTCCACCTTCTACTGCTGATATTTGTTTCAAGTCTCTTCTTCTTTTCCACAGCTGAGACTCCACCTCCCTCCAGTCCTCCTCCTCCTCCAGCCGCAGACTTCATCAGACCCGCAGAGTCTCCGGTCGCCCCTGTCCCGTTCCACTGCTGGTCCCCGGTCCCCAAAAGCCTGGAGCGAACCCTGAACCTAGTGGCCATCAACGCCAAGCAGCCGGTGAAGCGCCCGGCGGGGGAGCAGCCGGTGGTGGTCCTCAATCACCCGGACGCCGACATCCCAGCGGTGACGGAGATCATGCGAGTCGTGAGCAAACACAAAGGAGAGGTGCGAAAAGTCCTACTGTCTAAACGGACCCTGAACGCACTCTCGGACCGGGACGTGGTAACGGCGGACAGCAACGCGGCGTCAAAAGGCAGCGTCCGCGAGAGGTTTCTGTTGAAGCTAAAGCTGCGGAGGTTGAGCAAGAGGAAGTTCGAAGTGGTCGAGGCAGACGCGGCTCCGGAGAAACAGGAAAATGGCGAGTTCAGCTGCTGGTTCTGCGGACGAGCGTTTGGGGATAAAGAGGCCTGGGTCGTGCACAGACAGCGCCACCTAATGGAGTGGGGGAAACTGTGATTTAAAACAAGAGACAAAGGGAAAATGCAAAGTGTGGTTGTGGTTGAATGAAGTCTGGACGTGTACCGGTCACAGTGTGTGATGTGTTTTTACTAGGTTTGACAGGAGAGAGGCACGTTTAGAGAAGCTGTAGAATCAAATGACAATATAACAACATTTATAAATGCATGAACCGTGTATTTTTTTAACCTTTATCTGCCTTGTCTTGACTAGCTTAAGACACAGTTTGCCAACGAAAAAAAAGAAAAATTAAATTAAATTGCGTTTATTTTTGTGCAGCACTAAATAACAGTAGACCCAGGGACCGAGGCCGTAGACCCGGGGACCGAGGCCGTAGACCCGGGGACCGAGGCCGTAGACCCGGGGACTGAGGCCGTAGACCCGGGGGCCGAGGCCGTAGACCCAGGGGCCGAGGCCGTAGACCCAGGGGCCGAGGCCGTAGACCCAGGGGCCGAGGCCGTAGACCCAGGGGCAGAGGCCGTAGACCCAGGGGCCGAGGCTCATTTAGTGAAGCAGACTGAAGCCATTCTTTAAAAAAACAACTGTTATGAGAAACATTGAGTTATACAGTAGTAACTCAAAGTATTTTCTAATTCTTTCTTTTAGAGTTGTTGTTTAAATCGACCGCTTTGGAACAAAAATAATTAGTTAAGTGTCACTGAAAACTAGTAACAAGATTTTTTTTATGGGGAAATTTGTTTTTTCTTATCTTGTGCTGGTTCTGTTTGTAACTGTTAATTACAAATGATAAAGAAAAGTGTAATATTTCCACCAACCCTACTCTACCCATCTCCACTCTACTTCTTTAGTCCCTCTTGGTCCTGGTTCTACCCAGGCCGAGCTGGTACTAAAGTGTTGTAACTGACCGCGATTGGCCGGAGTACTGCTGGATGCCATGGTTACCACAGCATTTCTTTGGATGCTGGTTGGTTGTGCGTTGGTTGCTTGGATACGGCACCTTATACTGAAATGTAAAGTAATGGAAACGCAACCAGGTAGAGTGGGGCCAAGTCGGGCCAAGTCGGGCTGGTGGAAACGGGGCTGTAGCTCTGTTTGTATCATACTGGAGTGGGAGTGTTGAGCATTCCTTCTCCATTTTTCCATTTTACAAAAAGCCCAGATTGATTTTGTCCTCATTATATTTAATTTAACGTCACTGCTTCTACCGTGTGTCTGCTTTTCTAATCTGGGACTGCCAGTTGAGAACGCATCAACACCACTGACCTGTGTTGTAAATAGAGGTGGGCGATATGACACTTTCTCCTCTCTCCGCACAATTCCGAGCAGTTTTCACCAGTCCAAAGTCCAAGTTTTGGAAAATGTATCGAAGAGTTCTTGAAATGCCTTAAACCTCTGTGATTGTGGGAACAGATTGGAATAAAACTGGAGCCTGCAGAGCTTAATCCACTCTTATAACAGATAAAAACGATAATTCTCGTCATAATCTATTCATATTTTAAGTTAAATCTACATCTTGTGTCTCCAGATTACAGGTCACATATACACTTCATACAGCGCCGTAGTTATTCTTATTTAAAAACATAATGCAGGATGTCTATAGTATTTGTTTGCTATAGTCAAGTAGATTAACCAATCAGAGGGCTTGTTTGGGTTGCCAGTTTGTTAGATGAAATTCAGCAAGTTTCCACCACATCGCACCACATTTTTCTCCAAACCTGGCGTGTCCAAACTGAGGTCCGCGAGCCAATTGCGGCCCTCTGTGTAGTTCATGTGGTCCTCTGCTTTGCTAACCCATAGTCGCCATTTGAGATCAGAAGTTCAGTGTCATCCAGCCAGCTTCAGCTCCACCAATATAGACGGTGTATATACAGTGCCTTGCGAAAGTATTCGGCCCCCTTGAACCTTTCAACATTTCGCCACATTTCAGGCTTCAAACATAAAGATATAAAAAATTTATTTTTTGTCATGAATCAACAACAAGTGGGACAGAATCGTGAAGTGGAACAAAATTTATTGGATAATTTAAACTTTTTTAACAAATAAACTGAAAAGTGGGGCGTGCAATATTATTTGGCCCCTTTACTTTCAGTGCAGCAAACTCACTCCAGAAGTTCAGTGAGGATCTTTGAATGATCCAATGTTGTCCTAAATGACTGATGATGATAAATAGAATGCACTTGTGTGTAATCAAGTCTCCGTATAAATGCACCTGCTCTTTGATAGTCTCAGGGTTCTGTTTAAAACACAGAGAGAACCATGAAGACAAAGGAACACACCAGGCAGGTCCGAGATACTGTTGTGGAGAAGTTTAAAGCCGGATTTGGATACAAAAAGATTTCCCAAGCTTTAAACATCTCAAGGAGCACTGTTCAAGCAATTATATTGAAATGGAAGGAGTATCAGACCACTGCAAATCTACCAAGACCCGGCCGTCCCTCCAAACTTTCATCTCAAACAAGGAGAAGACTGATCAGAGATGCAGCCAAGAGGCCCATGATCACTCTGGATGAACTGCAGATAACTACAGCTGAGGTGGGAGAGTCTGTCCATAGGACAACAATCAGTCGTGCACTGCACAAATCTGGCCTTGATGGAAGAGTGGCAAGAAGAGTGGCCATTTCTCAAAGATATCCATAAAAAGTATCGTTTAAAGTTTGCCACAAGCCACCTGGGAGACTCACCAAACATGTGGAAGAAGGTGCTCTGGTCAGATGAAACCAAAATCAAACTTTTTGGCCACAATGCAAAACGATATGTTTGGTGTAAAAGCAACACAGCTCATCACCCTGAACACACCATCCCCACTGTCAAACATGGTGGTGGCAGCATCATGCTTTGGGCCTGCTTTTCTTCAGCAGGGACAGGGAAGATGGCTAAAATTGATGGGAAGATGGATGGAGCCAAATACAGGATCATTCTGGAAGAAAACCTGTTGGAGTCTGCAAAAGACCTGAGACTGGGACGGAGATTTATCTTCCAACAGAACAATGATCCAAAACATAAAGCCAAATCTACAATGGAATGGTTCACAAATAGACGTATCCAGGTGTTAGAATGGCCAAGTCAAAGTCCAGACCTGAATCCAATCGAGAATCTGTGGAAAGAGCTGAAGACTGCTGTTCACAAACACTCTCCATCCAACCTCACTGAGCCTGTTTTGCAAGGAAGAATGGGCAAGAATTCCAGTCTCTCCATGTGCAAAACTGATAGAGACATACCCCAAGCGACTTGCAGCTGTAATTGCAGCAAAAGGTGGCGCTACAAAGTATTAGCACAAGGGGCCGAATAATATTGCACGCCCCACTTTTCAGTTTTTTATTTGTTAAAAAAGGTTAAATTATCCAATAAATTTCGTTCCACTTCACGATTGTGTCCCACTTGTTGTTGATTCTTGACAAAAAAAATTGTATTTATATCTTTATGTTTGAAGCCTGAAATGTGGCGAAATGTTGAAAGGTTAAAGGGGGCCGAATACTTTCGCAAGGCACTGTATATATGTGTGTGGTACCTTGCTGTAAAGGTAAGAACCTCGAGAATTCAGATGTGTTTGTATGCACTGAGGTCGTATTAATGGCGCTAATGTAGCTGGTGAGATGCTCATTTGTCATTCAGCTAGCTCCAGCTCCATCATAGCTTGTTATTGGCTGTAGAGTTAAAAGACAAAGAATATTATTTTGACCTGTGTCTGAAATAGTTTTTGAGTTGTCAAAAATGTCTGATATAAATCGATCAGACTGAATAAATCCTAAAGCTCAGAACAGCAAGAATCCAGTTAAAGCAGTTTAAAAAAAATAAATGCAATTCTGATAAATTCTCCAGAAAAACGAGTTTCCACCACTTGAATACGTTTTTTTTTTTTTTTTTTTTAACTCCCCTTTAATATGGGTTTAAAACCGGTGAAACATTATCTCAGAAGCTAGAAAAAAGTTTTGCAATCTTGGTTGCCTTAATCTGGACGAGTCTGTGGAGCTAAAGTGGCCCAACTCTAACACCTCTGGCCTTGTTCAAATAAGAACCGGTTTGTCTACATTGTGACAAACGATAACTAAACAAAACCGTGCGGCTTGTTGGCACCTGAACACGCCTGGGAAACTAGACTCGGATCTCTTTCTACAGGCATGACTGAGGCCTGGGGGCCAATTGCGGTCCTCTGTGTCATTTTATGTGGTCCTCTGCTTCGGGTTAGCAAGGCAGTCTGAGATCAGAAACTTCACTGTGTCATCCATCCAACTTCAGCCAATATAGACCTTGTCCTGTACGTCTGGAGTTCAGGAGTTGACTTGTGAGCTGGTGAGATAGTAAACATTTGTCATCCAGCCAACTTCAGCTCTGTTGATTATTTTAAAGCTCAGGACAGCCCGATGCCAGTCAAGACAGTTTTTCAGACAGTGATGTCGGCCCCTGGACTAGTCTGGTGAACTAATGTGGCCCTCTTTCTAAAATGTTTGGACACCCCTGGTCTAATGTAAATAATATCTCGAGATTAAGAAAAAATAACTTTACTGAGTGAATGTCAGGGTCTCATCAGGATCAAAAGGGAAAATGGTAGCAACATGTGAGAACAGATGGAAAGAGATCAGAGCCAATAAAAACACTAAAAAAACAATTTATTATTATTACTATTATTCAACATATTGCATTTTCCTTTTTACAAAATATCTTTCCATTTCTCCACCTTATCGCCCACCTCTCCACTCAAACTCTTGTCACACACTGGGATTAAAGCTGGACTGCGGCGTTTGCAATACTCTGCCAAAAGTCTTAAACTACATCTTTACCTGGAACGTCTCAGGATACTTTTTTTTTTGTTCCCGGAAACACGGAAAAGTCTGATCTTTTTGTATCTATTTTTAATATAATTCTCTGTAAAGCCTGCACGCAGCTGCTGTATTTAAGTGTTTGTGTATTTCTGCATATAGAGCTTTATTTAACTGCCGAAAAGATGTTTTAAAGTCACTGTTTTTGTACAGAATGTGGCCATACGATGGGAGTACGGGTAGTGGACGCTTTGGGCTATAATCGAAGCATATTTAAGTCTCGCGCTGGAGACCGAGAAGAGACGGACTTAACCAAAACTGTGGAAGAATCGGACTATGAGCTGTCGATGTTTTTTAAAGTCATAATTTATACAGACTGCTTTTCCTGCTTTTTCTGTTTTTCTATAATTTATGAGAGGCGGTATTTCAAGACGAGACAAAACGCATTTTCGTGGTCAAAGGAGAAATCCGAGGCAAAAAAAATGTGATTATTAATATAAATTGACTATATTTATGGACAAAACGGGTCAATTTGGATCCATTTTGATGTAATATTGTGAGTGAACTTGATCAAAACAAGAAATGTAAGTGAGAAATTCGTCTTGGGTGAAGGTTATGTGATTTTTAGACCCAATTTAAAGCTGGGGTACGCAAATTTCAACCTACACAGAAAAGTTCTATATCACTATAGTTCCTGTCTCTCTATTTCTTTGGCCCCATGGCTCTAGATCTGCTTTTTAAGACGGAAAAGTGAAAAATACAGGACCATTCTCTCTCAGCCAATCAGCTCTCAGCTCAAAAAGTCCAATAGTGACTCACAGGGCGCTTTTTTTACACACCAAATAACATGATTTCTAAAAGGATTGAGTCTAAATGTTGTGGGTTTAGTTCTTTACTTTAACAAGCCTCTTTCTCACAATAACACATTTTGATACACAAAATACTGCTGTTAAACCATAAAAACCATTTTAATACAGATCTCATTCTTTAAAATCCAATTTTCTGGTTAATTTAACTTGCCTCCACTCAATGCGTCTTGTATAGAGGACCAAAACTGCCAAAATAATATTAATAAATACAATGGGCACAAGTTTATATATCACTACAAAGTCTGAGATTTTAAATATATTAATTATTATGTTTTATGCATGATTTGTCTCATATTTTTGCATTAATATATGAATTCTTGCATTACTTTGGCAGTCCTGGTCCTCCACACGTCTCATCTCTTTCAACTGGAAATGAATCTCTGTATTTAAATTGCACTAAGAAGCCTAAACGCGTACATATATTTGTACCCTTCTCTTCTTCCAGCCTTGACAATCGATCCGCGTTCTCCTCTCAGTATTCGACACAAGGGAAAAGAAGAGTTTGTTATTTTGTACATAGTATTTTTCTGCTTATATTTTGAGACTAAAGGATTTATAAGAAGCAGAAGTAGGTACTGTATCAGCCGCGTAGACTGTTCCCAAAAAGTGCCTGTGGGCGTCGACATGCAACACGACCGACGGGGAAGTTTTTGAGCAAGAAAGGTCTATATTTGTAACTGTACATTTGTATTTCTGGATCTGTTTTTTTAGGCAGAACGTCGGAATAGTTTTGATACCGTGTCATTCCTCGCATTATTTCAACTTTACCTGAAACATCTCAATAAAAACTTGGTAAAACGTGACGTGGTGTCGTGAGCCGAGTGGTGTTTTTTGTGGAGGGAGACGTGTTTTTGTGTTAGAGCCGGTTCCCGCTGTGATGTCACACTTCCGGGTTCGAGGCCGAGACGTTGCAGAAGTATTAAAAACCAGATCATCATTTTTGACAGAATCTATTTCAGATTGACTTTAATAGATTTTTTTTTCTCTCTGGACTCTCTCTGATCTCTCTCTGGTCTCTCTCTGGTCTCTCTCTCTGGTCTCTCTCTCTGGTCTCTCTCTGGTCTCTCACTGGCCTCTCTCTCTCTGGTCTCTCTCTCTGGTCTCTCTCTGGTCTCTCTCTCTGGTCTCTCTCTGGTCTCTCACTGGCCTCTCACTGGCCTCTCTCTCTGGTCTCTCTCTGGTCTCTCTCATCGCTCTCTCTCTGATCTCTCTCATTGGTCTAATCTTTTTCTCTTTTTTTTTTTTTAAATGTTTCTTGCTAGCTTGAGCACTTCACTGCAAAAAATGACAAAAAAGAGGTAATAAAAGCCTGAATCAAATGTTTTTAAATCTACATTTTATCACATTCTGACAGTGTTCAAACAAGATTCTCCAAGGGGACAAACCATTCAGTCTTATTTTCAGTTTTTCTCATTCCAAGGGAGATATTTTTTGTATATTTTCCTTTGTCCCGTTGGCAAATCTTCTTGAGGCAGTGACAATGTGCTGAAATTGAGATACATTTGACCAAGCTTGAGCTTTTTTTTGCTATTTTTCATCACTTTTTGCAGTGTTTGAGTTGACTTGAATATGAACTGTGCAATACCAATAAACTTGCCTGAGCGTGTTGAGTTTCCCAAAACAAACCCAACATACACGTTCCTAATCCTGAATGATAATAATTGTGCCGTAAACTTCATGTACAGAGATGTTGCACTGGTTTGATCCATGGCAGACCAGTCCAAACTAAGACCCGGGGGCCAAACGCGGTCCTCTGTGGCCTTCTCTGTGGCCCCATCTCTTGCCAACACAAAGACGCCATCAAGGTCTTAAATACAAGTTTGCAGTGTCATCCAGCCATCTTCCATCGCTCAAAGCTCAGATCTGCCCAAATCCAGTCAGAAAAGTTTTGCAATATGTTTTTTTTGTTTGGCTCCTGGACCAGTCTGGGGAACGAAAGAGGCCCTCGCACTAAAACGTTTGGACCCTCCTGGTCTACGGTCTGACCGGGAAACAGAGTCTGGTGGCGTCTTTGCTGTTGCTCTGGCCGTCGATCAGAACCAGCGGCGTCTGCTGATGGTGCTCGATGATGTGAGTCACGCTGCGGAAATACTGTAAAACAAAACACATTTAGATCCAAGACCATTTCACGTTTTTATAAAATACATGAGATCTTTCATTGCAATCTCTCTGTGGTCTCTCCCTCTGGTCTCTCTCTGTTCTCCCCTTCTGGCCTCTCTGGTCTCTCTCTGGTCTCCCTTTGTGGTCTTGCTGGTCTCCCTCTAGTCTCTCTCTCTGGCCTCACTCTGGTCTCCCTCTGGCCTCACTCTGGTCTCCCTCTGGCCTCTCTCTGGTCTCTCTCTGGGATCTCTCTCTGGTCTCTCAGGTCTCTCTTTCTGGCCTCTCTGTTCTCTCTCTGGTCTCCCCGTCTGGTCTCGCCGGCCTCTCTCTGGTCTCTCTCTGGTTTCTCTCTGGTCTCCCTTTCTGGCCTCTCTGGTCTCTCTCTGGTCTCCCCGTCTGCGGTCTCGCTGGTCTCTCTCTAGTCTCCCCTTCTGGTCTCGCTGGTCTCTCTCTGGTCTCCCCTTCTGGTCTCGCTGGTCTCTGTCTGGTCTCCCCTTCTGGTCTCGCTGGCCTCTCTCTGGTTTCCCTTTCTGGCCTCTCTGGTCTCTCTCTGGTCTCCCCGTCTGGTCTCATTGGTCTCTCTCTGGTCTCCCCTTCTGGTCTCGATGGTCTCTCTCTGGTCTCCCCTTCTGGTCTAGCTGGCCTCTCTCTGGTCTCTCTCTGTGGTCTCTCTCTGGTCTCTCTCTGGTCTCTCTCTGGTTTCCCTCTGGTCTCCCTCTGGCCTCTCTCTGGTCTCTTCCTGTGGCCTCTCTCTGGTCTCTCTCTGGTCTCTCTCTGGTCTCTCTCTGGTCTCTCTCTGGTCTCTCTCTGGTCTCTCTCTGGTCTCTCTCTGGTCTCCCTCTGGTCACCCTCTGGCCTCTCTCTGGTCTCTTCCTGTGGCCTCTCTCCGGTCTCTCTGTGGCCTCTTCCTGTGGCCTCTCTCCGGTCTCTCTGTGGCCTCTTCCTGTGGCCTCTCTCCGGTCTCTCTGTGGCCTCTTCCTGTGGCCTCTCTCTGGTCTCTCTCTGGTCTCTCTCTGGTCTCTCTCTGGTCTCTCTCTGGTCACCCTCTGGTCACCCTCTGGTCTGCCTCTGCTCTCCCTCTGGTCTCTCTCTCCACACTGACCTCCTCTCCTGTCTTCTCCCTCCCCAGGGCGTACTGCCTCCTGGTGGAGAGGAGGCGTACTGGGATGTTGTAGACGTGGTCGTTATGAAACACCACCAGAGTGAACGGCTGCTGCGCGTCGTGACCCGAGCTGTTCCGCACCAGGAACGCTCCGTCCTGGACCAGAAAGATTATGTTAAAGTCTTCACTAAAACACGTTTAAAAGCAGACAACCAGAAGTCCCTGACATTTGGACTTTTTTCCATTGAGTAGTTTTGAACCTGACCAAAACACTGAAACATAAATCTCCAGCAGGACAGTGATGCGTTTTCCGTGTCCATGAGTCTGAGTGTGGCTCTCACCTGATTGGTCTGAGCCAGGACTTGGTCAGCTGTTTTTCGGTCACAGGAACCTGCGAACCAGGGTTTACAGTGCAGCTCTGACTCCTGCAACACATCACAGACTGCTCCTGAACTCTGGTCTCTCTCTGGTCTCTCTCTGGTCTCTCTCTGGTCTCTCTCTGGTCTCTCTCTGGTCTCTATCTAGTAAGTAGTAAGTAAGTAAGTTTTTATTTATATACCGCCTTTTCACTGCAGATCTGAGTCTCAAAGCGGTTTACAATTGTTAATTTTGGGCATTTGTCTCTCACTCCACACAGAGATGGGAGCGGGGTCGCCAGTACAGGAGGCATATGCCAGAACTATTGGACATATTTTTAGTGGTAGGGGAAACCGGAGTACCCGGAGGAAACCTACGCAGACACGGGGAGAACATGCAAACTCCACTCAGAAAGGCCCTGGTCCGACCGGGATTCGAACCCAGGACCTTCTTGCTGAGAGGCGAGAGTGCTATCCACTCAGCCACCGTGCCGCCGTATCTAGTCTCTTCTAGGCTCTCTCTCTAGTCTCTCTCTCTGGTCTCTCTCTCCCTGGTCCCTCTCTCTAGTCTCTCTCTGGTCTCTCTCTCTAGTCTCTCTCTGGTCTCTCTCTGTAGTCTCTCCCTGGTCCCTCTCTCTAGTCTCTCTCTATAGTCTCTCGTTATAGTCTCACTCTAGTCTCGCTCTCTCTGGTCTGTCTCTCTCTAGTTTCTCTCTGGTCTGTCTCTGGTTTCTTTCTCTAGTCTCTCTACCTGGTCTGTAGTCTCTCTCTGGTCTTTCTATCTAGTCCCTCTCTCTGGTCTCTCTAGTCTCTCTCTTTGGTCTCTCTCTCTGGTGCCTCTCTCTCTGGTCTCTCTCTCTCTGGTGCCTCGCCCTAGTCTCTCTCTCTCTGGTGCCTCGCCCTAGTCTCTCTCTCTCTGGTGCTTCTCTCTAGTCTCAGTCTCTAGTCTCTCTCTCTAGTCTTTCTCTAGAGACAGCCAAGAGAAATGGAACAGAGAGACATTTTATTTGACTCTAGAGAAGATTACCTCGTCTTCCTCCGTGTTTCCGTTCTCTGCCTCAGTCTCTTTCTCGGTGTGTTCTGGAAGTGAAAAAATGACATATTTGGTTTTTAATCATTTGTGTAAAGTTATCATATCTCCTCCATCAAGAGTTAAACATCGTAAACACATTTCAAAGGTGCTTGAAAGACCTCATTGCAAAGTCCATGATCCGGGCGCCAGAACTCACCGTATTGAGCTAATCTCACCCATAAAGTACCATGTGGCCGCAGAACTAATTCATCAACGACAAAACAAGGAATAAAACCAGGTTCAGCTGTTACGGTCCCAGCTGGATTCGTCTGCATATCTGGCAACCCGAGTCAGGGAGAGTGGGAGAGGCTGCAGTACCACCTTTGGCCAGATTATTATATACTGTGCCTTTAAGCAGTATTCTATTTATTTTTATAATTCTTTATCAAGGCATATATTCCAGTGCAGAGAGAGACCACAAAGAGACCAGAGGAGAAAAAAGAGACTAGAAAGGGACCAGAGGGACTTGCTGTCTTTCAGATACAGACTAAACTAAAGTATGATTGTGATAGAAGTTCATCCAGACTTCCACTTTTCAAACTATAAATGTCTGTAAGAAAGAAGAGAGAGTTTTTATGACTTACTCTGAGACATGAAAAGTGGAAGAGGAATCCTGCAACAGAACAGAGACAATTAAAGCTGAGGGACACAACTTTTTTGCTCCGTAATTATTCTATGTTGTTTGTCAAAAGAAAAAGGTAAAATGTGTGAAAGATACCCCAGACCAGAGAAACCAGAGAGAGAGACCAGAGAGAGAGACCAGAGAGAGAGACCAGAGAGAGAGACCAGAGAGAGAGACCAGAGAGAGAGACCAGAGAGAGAGACCAGAGAGAGAGACCAGAGAGAGAAAGCAGAGAGAGACCAGAGAGAGAAAGCAGAGAGAAACCAGAGAGAGAAACCAGAGAGAGACCAGAGAGAGAAACCAGAGAGAGAAACCAGAGAGAGACCAAAGAGAGGGACCAGAGAAAGACCAGAGAGAGACCAGAGAGAGAAACCAGAGAGAGAAACCAGAGAGAGACCAAAGAGAGGGACCAGAGAAAGACCAGAGAGAGAGATCAGAGAGAGACCAGAGAGAGGCTAGAGAGAGACCAGAAAAAGAACAAAGAGAGAGGCTAGAGAGAGAAAGACCAGAGAAAGACAAGAGAAAAACCAAAGAGAGACCAGCGAGAGACCAGCGAGAGACCAGCGAGAGACCAGCGAGAGACCGGCGAGAGACCGGCGAGAGACCGGCGAGAGACCGGCGAGAGACCAGAGAGAGAGACCAGAGAGAGAGACCAGAGAGAGAGACCAGAGAGAGAGACCAGAGAGAGACCAGAGAGAGACCAGAGAGAGACCAGAGAGAGACCATCGAGAGACCAGAGAGAGACCAGCGAGAGACCAACGAGAGACCAGCGAGAGACCAGCGAGAGACATGAGAGAGACATGAGAGAGAGACCAGAGAGAGAGACCAGAGAGAGAGAGACCAGAGAGAGACCAGAGAGAGACCAGAGAGAGACCAGCGAGAGACCAGCGAGAGACCAACGAGAGACCAGCGAGAGACCAGCGAGAGACCAGCGAGAGACCAGCGAGAGACCAGCGAGAGACCAGCGAGAGACCAGCGAGAGACCAGAGAGAGACCAGAGAGAGACCAGAGAGAGACCAGAGAGAGAGACCAGAGAGAGAGACCAGCGAGAAGACCAGCGAGAGACCAGCGAGAGACCAGCGAGAGACCAGAGAGAGACCAGAGAGAGACCAGAGAGAGACCAGCGAGAGACCAGCGAGAGACCAGCGAGAGACCAGCGAGAGACCAGCGAGAGACCAGCGAGAGACCAACGAGAGACCAGCGAGAGACCAGCGAGAGACCAGCGAGAGACCAGCGAGAGAGACCAGAGAGAGACCAGAGAGAGACCAGAGAGAGACCAGAGAGAGACCAGAGAGAGACCAGCGAGAAACCAGCGAGAGACCAGCGAGAGACCAGCGAGAGACCAGCGAGAGACCAGAGAGAGACCAGAGAGAGCGAGCCATGAACTAGAGACAGATTTATCGTAATCATACTTTGGTCGTTTCAAATCCAGGGAGGAACTTTTTGGAGCTGGCAGCTCAGGTTCACTTGTCGTCACGGGCAACGTCCGGGCTGGAAATAAACACATACACAATCAAAATTAACAATAAATACATTCAAGTAAGTCTTCTTTTCACTAAGAGAATCACAATCACAAAACGTATATGTTAAGACTCGCAATAATATAGAATTGTTTTCCAAATATCTCAAAACTATGAAATCGTCAAATTTTTGCCAATTCCAAACCCTCATTTTTGGTCTGAAAAACGCAACATTGATTGCGTTTGAAAAAATAACTGTTTTTCTTACCCTCAAACGCTCTGGACAACGGTTTGGCTGGAACTTTCTGAAAAAAAAAAAAAAAGATTAATAATATCCAGCAATAAAACATGTTCTGTCACTCAGTACAGATCATAAATATCATTATTTATGATCTGTAATAATAATAAATAATACTAAAGGTCACTGAAAAAGACTGTTTTAACTGCAGCAGAAAGAAGAGTAGAACTGGATTAAACTGAATTAAACCAGACCCCAGTTTCTCTTAATCTGGATTACTACAGTCTGGATCAGAGACATGGGTCTGAGTCCTGCTGTATGGATCAGAGACATGGGTCTGAGTCCTGCTGTATGGACCAGAGACATGGGTCTGAGTCCTGCTGTATGGACCAGAGACATGGGTCTGAGTCCTGCTGTATGGACCAGAGACATGGGTCTGAGTCCTACTGTATGGATCAGAGACATGGGTCTGAGTCCTGCTGTATGGATCAGAGACATGGGTCTGAGTCCTGCTGTATGGACCAGAGACATGGGTCTGAGTCCTGCGGTATGGATCAGAGACATGGGTCTGAGTCCTGCTGTATGGACCAGAGACATGGGTCTGAGTCCTGCTGTATGGACCAGAGACATGGGTCTGAGTCCTGCGGTATGGACCAGAGACATGGGTCTGAGTCCTGCTGTATGGATCAGAGACATGGGTCTGAGTCCTGCTGTATGGATCAGAGACATGGGTCTGAGTCCTACTGTATGGACCAGAGATATGGGTCTGAGTCCTACTGTATGGATCAGAGACATGGGTCTGAGTCCTGCTGTATGGACCAGAGACATGGGTCTGAGTCCTACTGTATGGATCAGAGACATGGGTCTGAGTCCTACTGTATGGATCAGAGACATGGGTCTGAGTCCTGCTGTATGGATCAGAGACATGGGTCTGAGTCCTACTGTATGGATCAGAGACATGGGTCTGAGTCCTACTGTATGGATCAGAGACATGGGTCTGAGTCCTGCTGTATGGATCAGAGACATGGGTCTGAGTCCTACTGTATGGACCAGAGACATGGGTCTGAGTCCTGCTGTATGGACCAGAGACATGGGTCATCAAGAAGGACAGTAAGCTGAGGCTGGAGGCATTTCAAAACCCAATACTGAAAAGGATAACTGGTACTCACACCAGCGCTCATGGTACATGTGAAGAGCTCAGACTAAAATGCAAATGCTCTAAAAGTATTATTGCAAAAAGAAGAATGAAATTCTGTCAAAGAATAAGGTCAATGGAAGACTCAAGAATACAAAAAATCATCCTTGACGTGAAACCAAAAGAGAAAAAACAAGAAGGCGGACAAATGAAACAATGGATAAAACAAATTGAAGAAGATGCAAAAGCACAAAATATGTCACTAATCGACCTGGTATCCACCTGGTATCCACCTGGTATCCACCTGGTAGATCTGACGAAGGAAAACTGGAGCACATTTCTTGAAGCACTGTAGGCACATCCCCAAGCCCATTCAAAGGAGCTCAGTGAGTTTTTTTTAGCAGGTGAGGCCACTTTTAAAGAGGCCAAGTCCTGCAGTACCCGGGCCTCCCCCGGGTCGCTCCCCTCCCTCTGGGTCACATCCCCAGAAGCTCGCACCTGTAAGTCCACCTGTTCAGGGAAGCGAGGCGGGATTCTCTCCCAATAAGACCAGGCCAGATTCAACCGCGAGGCATAGCTTTTTTACTCACTCGATAACTCCGGGGTAGGATATAGTAGTAGTAGTAGTAGCAGTAGTAGTAGCAGTAGTAGTAGCAGTAGTAGTAGTAGTTAACATTAATTGTGAATACATTAGAAAGACAGAATCACTATTATCCTTATTATTTTTATCCTTATAATAACAATAATAATAATAATAATAATAATAATAATAATAATATTATTTATTATTATTATTATGTATTATCATCACTATAATTATTGTTAAATGACTCACAGGTTTCAGTGGAGGATTGGGAGATCTCCTGTGAAACAAACACATTAAAAACTTTTTACTTGAAACTTGAACTTGAACAGAATCGACCCTCACTCTCTGGGCAGAGGTCTGGGCCGAGGAAGAGGAAGAGGAAGAGGACGGGAGTCTCTGGGTTTGACGCTGCTCCCTGAGAACACAAATACATCAGGGTTAGTTTTGTCGTCGTAAGAATGTATTTAAACCTTAAAAAACATTTGTAAAAAACATTTATAAGTCGCATTTTTTGGGGAAATGTATTTAATGAAATCCAACACCAGACATTTCATCTTGAAAGGCAAAAAATAAAAGAATAAAGAACTGACTGAATAACGCTAAACTTAATAGCCCGGGCTTTTATTTGATATTTTATGGTAAATAAAATATATATAAATAGATAAATAAATTATATATAGAATAGAGAATAAGTTGCACGCCAAACTATGACAAAAACTGCGACGTATGATCAAGTAAATATATATATTTATCTTAGTTTCAACTGTTTCCATTGTTAAAAAAATCCTCTTTTGTGCCTAAAACGTACTGTTGTCTCCATCACAGACTTCGTACTCCTCGTCTGTCTGCTCCTGGAATCAGACAGAAACATGGGAAAGAAGCTTTTATATGTAGTTCACATTTGCACATATTTTTACGGGTCACAAATGTCTTTAAAGTAGTAATATGTAAGATTATCATGTCAAGTCATCATTAAAGGGTCCTAATCTGTCATCATTAAAGGGTCCTAATCTGTCATCATTAAAGGGTCCTAATCTGTCATCATTAAAGGGTCATAATCTATCATCATTGAAGGGTCCTAATCTGTCATCATTAAAGGGTCATAATCTGTCATCATTAAAGGGTCCTTATCCGTCATCATTAAAGGGTCCTAATCTGTCATCATTAAAGGGCCCTAATCTGTCATAATTAAAGGGCCCTAATCTGTCATCATTAAAGGGTCATAATCTGTCATCATTAAAGGGCCCTAATCTGTCATCATTAAAGGGTCATAATCTGTCATCATTAAAGGGTCCTAATCTGTCATCATTAAAGGGCCCTAATCTGTCATCATTAAAGGGTCCTAATCTGTCATCATTAAAGGGTCCTAATCTGTCATCATTAAAGGGTCCTAATCTGTCATCATTAAAGGGTCCTAATCTGTCATCATTAAAGGGCCCTAATCTGTCATCATTAAAGGGCCCTAATCTGTAATCATTAAAGGGCCCTAATCTGTCATCATTAAAGGGTCCTAATCTGTCATCATTAAAGGGCCCTAATCTGTCATCATTAAAGGGCCCTAATCTGTCACCATTAAAGGACCCTAATCTGTTGTCATTAAAGGGCCCTAATCTGTAATCATTAAAGGGTCCTAATCTGTCATCATTAAAGGGCCCTAATCTGTCATCATTAAAGGGTCCTAATCTGTCATCATTAAAGGGCCCTAATCTGTCATCATTAAAGGGCCCTAATCTGTCACCATTAAAGGACCCTAATCTGTTGTCATTAAAGGGCCCTAATCTGTCGTCATTGAAGGCCCCTAATCTGTCGTCATTAAAGGGCCCTAATCTGTCGTCATTAAAGGGCCCTAATCTGTCATCATTAAAGGGTCATAATCTGTCATCATTAAAGGGTCCTAATCTGTCATAATTAAAGGGCCCTAATCTGTCATCATTAAAGGGTCCTAATCTGTCATCATTAAAGGGTCATAATCTGTCATCATTAAAGGGTCCTAATCTGTCATCATTAAAGGGCCCTAATCTGTCATCATTAAAGGGCCCTAATCTGTAATCATTAAAGGGTCCTAATCTGTCATCATTAAAGGGCCCTAATCTGTCATCATTAAAGGGTCATAATCTGTCATCATTAAAGGGCCCTAATCTGTCATCATTAAAGGGTCATAATCTGTCATCATTAAAGGGTCCTAATCTGTCATCATTAAAGGGCCCTAATCTGTCATCATTAAAAGGTCCTAATCTGTCATCATTAAAGGGTCATAATCTGTCATCATTAAAGGGTCCTAATCTGTCATCATTAAAGGGCCCTAATCTGTCATCATTAAAGGGCCCTAATCTGTAATCATTAAAGGGTCCTAATCTGTCATCATTAAAGGGCCCTAATCTGTCATCATTAAAGGGTCCTAATCTGTCATCATTAAAGGGCCCTAATCTGTCATCATTAAAGGGCCCTAATCTGTCACCATTAAAGGACCCTAATCTGTTGTCATTAAAGGGCCCTAATCTGTAATCATTAAAGGGTCCTAATCTGTCATCATTAAAGGGCCCTAATCTGTCATCATTAAAGGGTCCTAATCTGTCATCATTAAAGGGCCCTAATCTGTCATCATTAAAGGGCCCTAATCTGTCACCATTAAAGGACCCTAATCTGTTGTCATTAAAGGCCCCTAATCTGTCGTCATTAAAGGGCCCTAATCTGTCGTCATTTAAAGGGCCCTAATCTGTCATCATTAAAGGGTCATAATCTGTCATCATTAAAGGGTCCTAATCTGTCATCATTAAAGGGCCCTAATCTGTCATCATTAAAGGGTCCTAATCTGTCATCATTAAAGGGTCATAATCTGTCATCATTAAAGGGTCCTAATCTGTCATCATTAAAGGGCCCTAATCTGTCATCATTAAAGGGCCCTAATCTGTAATCATTAAAGGGTCCTAATCTGTCATCATTAAAGGGCCCTAATCTGTCATCATTAAAGGGTCCTAATCTGTCATCATTAAAGGGCCCTAATCTGTCATCATTAAAGGGCCCTAATCTGTCACCATTAAAGGACCCTAATCTGTTGTCATTAAAGGGCCCTAATCTGTAATCATTAAAGGGTCCTAATCTGTCATCATTAAAGGGCCCTAATCTGTCATCATTAAAGGGTCCTAATCTGTCATCATTAAAGGGCCCTAATCTGTCATCATTAAAGGGCCCTAATCTGTCACCATTAAAGGACCCTAATCTGTTGTCATTAAAGGGCCCTAATCTGTCGTCATTAAAGGGCCCTAATCTGTCGTCATTGAAGGCCCCTAATCTGTCGTCATTAAAGGGCCCTAATCTGTCGTCATTAAAGGGCCCTAATCTGTCATCATTAAAGGGTCATAATCTGTCATCATTAAAGGGTCCTAATCTGTCATCATTAAAGGGCCCTAATCTGTCATCATTAAAGGGTCCTAATCTGTCATCATTAAAGGGTCATAATCTGTCATCATTAAAGGGTCCTAATCTGTCATCATTAAAGGGCCCTAATCTGTCATCATTAAAGGGCCCTAATCTGTAATCATTAAAGGGTCCTAATCTGTCATCATTAAAGGGCCCTAATCTGTCATCATTAAAGGGTCATAATCTGTCATCATTAAAGGGCCCTAATCTGTCATCATTAAAGGGTCAAAATCTGTCATCATTAAAGGGTCCTAATCTGTCATCATTAAAGGGCCCTAATCTGTCATCATTAAAGGGTCCTAATCTGTCATCATTAAAGGGTCATAATCTGTCATCATTAAAGGGTCCTAATCTGTCATCATTAAAGGGCCCTAATCTGTAATCATTAAAGGGTCCTAATCTGTCATCATTAAAGGGCCCTAATCTGTAATCATTAAAGGGTCCTAATCTGTCATCATTAAAGGGCCCTAATCTGTCATCATTAAAGGGCCCTAATTTGTCACCATTAAAGGACCCTAATCTGTTGTCATTAAAGGGCCCTAATCTGTAATCATTAAAGGGTCCTAATCTGTCATCATTAAAGGGCCCTAATCTGTCATCATTAAAGGGTCCTAATCTGTCATCATTAAAGGGCCCTAATCTGTCATCATTAAAGGGCCCTAATCTGTCACCATTAAAGGACCCTAATCTGTTGTCATTAAAGGGCCCTAATCTGTCGTCATTAAAGGGCCCTAATCTGTCGTCATTGAAGGCCCCTAATCTGTCGTCATTAAAGGGTCCTAATCTGTCATCATTAAAGGGTCATAATCTGTCATCATTAAAGGGTCCTAATCTGTCATCATTAAAGGGCCCTAATCTGTCATCATTAAAGGGCCCTAATCTGTAATCATTAAAGGGTCCTAATCTGTCATCATTAAAGGGCCCTAATCTGTCATCATTAAAGGGCCCTAATCTGTCACCATTAAAGGACCCTAATCTGTTGTCATTAAAGGGCCCTAATCTGTCGTCATTGAAGGCCCCTAATCTGTCATCATTAAAGGGTCCTAATCTGTCATCATTAAAGGGTCATAATCTGTCATCATTAAAGGGTCCTAATCTGTCATCATTAAAGGGCCCTAATCTGTCATCATTAAAGGGCCCTAATCTGTAATCATTAAAGGGTCCTAATCTGTCATCATTAAAGGGCCCTAATCTGTCATCATTAAAGGGTCCTAATCTGTCATCATTAAAGGGCCCTAATATGTCATCATTAAAGGGCCCTAATCTGTCACCATTAAAGGACCCTAATCTGTTGTCATTAAAGGGCCCTAATCTGTAATCATTAAAGGGTCCTAATCTGTCATCATTAAAGGGCCCTAATCTGTCATCATTAAAGGGTCCTAATCTGTCATCATTAAAGGGCCCTAATCTGTCATCATTAAAGGGCCCTAATCTGTCACCATTAAAGGACCCTAATCTGTTGTCATTAAAGGGCCCTAATCTGTCGTCATTAAAGGGCCCTAATCTGTCGTCATTGAAGGCCCCTAATCTGTCGTCATTAAAGGGCCCTAATCTGTCGTCATTAAAGGGCCCTAATCTGTCATCATTAAAGGGTCATAATCTGTCATCATTAAAGGGTCCTAATCTGTCATCATTAAAGGGCCCTAATCTGTCATCATTAAAGGGTCCTAATCTGTCATCATTAAAGGGTCATAATCTGTCATCATTAAAGGGTCCTAATCTGTCATCATTAAAGGGCCCTAATCTGTCATCATTAAAGGGCCCTAATCTGTAATCATTAAAGGGTCCTAATCTGTCATCATTAAAGGGCCCTAATCTGTCATCATTAAAGGGTCCTAATCTGTCATCATTAAAGGGCCCTAATCTGTCATCATTAAAGGGCCCTAATCTGTCACCATTAAAGGACCCTAATCTGTTGTCATTAAAGGGCCCTAATCTGTCGTCATTAAAGGGCCCTAATCTGTCGTCATTGAAGGCCCCTAATCTGTCGTCATTAAAGGGCCCTAATCTGTCGTCATTAAAGGGCCCTAATCTGAGCCCTAAATTGACGAAACTCTTGTCTATTCAGCTGTTATGGTCCCAGCTGGATTCGTCTGCATATCTGGCAACCTGAGTCAGGGAGAGTGGGAGAGGCTGCAGTACCACTTTTGGGCACATTTTTACAAACTGCTGCTTTAACAGTTAGAAATCAACACAAGTCAATAATACTGTTTGAACTCACGGGAGGAGGAGATCTCGGAGGTAATCTGGAATCAGAAACAAACTTGGATTAAAGTGATAATTATAGAAATAAAAGTGAAATGAATTGAACACATTGATTCATTCAGTCAACTGCAACACATCATGACAAAGTGCAAGCAGCAGTAAGTCCAGGTGGAAAGACCGTAAAAGAGACCAGAGAGAGACCAGAGACCAGACAAAGACCAGAGAGAGACCAGAGAGAGACTAGAGAGAGAGACCAGAGAGAGACCAGAGAAAGATTACAGAGAGACTAGAGAGAAACCGGAGAGACTAGAGAGAGACTAGAGAGAGACCAGATAGAGACCAGAGAGAGACTAGAGAGAGACTAGAGAGAGACTAGAGAGAGACCAGAGAGAGACCAGAGAGAGACCAGAGAGAGACCAGAGAGAGACCAGAGAGAGGCCAGAGAGAGACCAGAGAGAGACCAGAGAAACTAGAGAGAGACTAGAGAGACCAGAGAGAGACTAGAGAGAGACTAGAGAGAGACTAGAGAGAGACCAGAGAGAGACCAGAGAGGGACAGTAAGAGAATAGTGAGGGACCAGAAAGAAACAAGAGACCAGAGAGAGACCAGAAAGAGACATCAGGTGTCTTATTCTGGTCTTTTTCTGGGAGACCAGAGATTATAGAATGTGCCAAAATGTCTGCAGCTCTGCCAGTAAACAGAAGCCTTGACAGAAGATAATGACCGTGGGCTCGGTGATGGAGGCAATGGATGTGTCTGTGAAGTCTTTGGACCCAGTCTGTAAATAAAACAGGATTATTGACCTTATAATTCTTCAGTTAAAGTAAATATGATCTTCTTTGTACCTGTTTATCGTTGGAGGAGGCTGCGGCTGGAGTTTGGGCCAAAAATCACAAGTATTTTAAGGAATAATGTTTGAATTTAGGGGTCGATTAGAGTGAAGTTAAAGTTACCTTGTTGTCTGGGACTTCGTAAACCTCTGAAACAAGACGGGAAAGTTGTTGGGAGAAAGGTTTTAGAACTTTTTCAACACAATGATTTTTGTATTTGACAACGATCAAACGGCTGCTTTAGTGAGAGCATGTAACAGTGGCTTCTCATGGTTTTATATGAGAGAAATGAGACATGGTCGAGATAGAGACAGACAGACAGACAGAAGATACACACATGGATGGAGAGATAGATAAATAGACAGACACACATAGACAGACACACACACATAGACAAATACACATAGACAGACACACACACATAGACACAGACAGACACACACACATAGACAGACACACATACATAGACAGACACACACACACAGACAGACAGAGACACACACACATAGACACATACACAGACAGACAGAGACACACACACAGAGACACACAGACAGACACACACACATAGACACATAGACAGACACACATACATAGACAGACACACACACACACAGACAGACAGAGACACACACACATAGACACATACACAGACAGACAGACAGAGACACACACACAGAGACACACAGACAGACACACACACATAGACATACACAGACAGACAGACAGACACACACACATAGACACATACATAGACAGACACACACATACATTGACACATACATAGACACACACACACGCACAGAGAGGCTGCAGTACCACTTTTGGCCAGATTTGTACATACTGCTCCTTTAAGTTTAAAAGTAGTGGTTCAAGAATGTACACGAAAATACAATAACTACCATTCAACATCCAGCCAAAGTATCTGTCTTATACAAATCACTCCAAACGTTTCTTACCGGGACTGTCCGGTCTCTGCGGTGGTGCGGCTCTGCCTCCTGGAATTAGTTTAGTTTAGTTTAGTTTATTCACAATTTCACACAGTCCCTATAAGTTCATGTGCTACATTGTGAAAATGGAACTCCCAGAAGCACAAGCTCTTACATTCGGGGTCCATCACACCTCCACCACCACCAATTACACACATACAGTATACAATCACATTATAAATAAATAAATATTCTTTATAATGTCTGTTTTTACTGTGAGGCGGATTCTCGTTTGGCTCGATGTAGTCTTCGTCGTTGCTGCCGTCCGGGCTGATGTAGTCCGCCTGAAACATTATGATTAAGTTGAGAACATTGGTGGTGACCGACACTGACAGAAGCGAGGCAACCATTACACACACACGCACACAAACCAAACTCATTTGAATACGGGTGAAGTGTCTTGCCAAAGGACACAACAACAATTTAACCTCACTATAGAACCTGATGTTCCCCAAAGTTTCCCATCTCAGTATTAACCAGGCCATGCCCTGCTTAGCTTCAGAGGTTTGAAAGGATCTGGCTTTCACATGTGTCTTTCATGTCACGGTTGTACACGATTTTGATTTAGAAAAAAAACACACGTTATTGTTTTGATCCATTTTAAATGTAAAAGTACTAATCCAGTCTTGACTTTCACTGAGCAGACCAGGACAAACTGCGGTGCGAGGGCCACATTAGGCCCGTTCGTCTTTTCCATGTGGCCCCCGGACTCTTCCCTGTTATTTATTTATTTAACAGGGACATTGCACAATAAATGTATTATTCTGACAAAGCTACAAGCTAACTTTCCTCCATAGTCACTGGGAAGAGGCAAAGTGTCCACAGATATAGCTATAGATCTATATATAGATATATATATTTTTCATTTTGATACTGAAGTAGCCTGGTCGTACCACACCATAGTACAAATTACATTACGTGCTCCCTTGACTTCGTTAACAGGTGGGAGGGGTTAACTCCTTTTGCAGATTTAAGCGATTGGATCTGAGTTTACCTTGACGTATGTAGTGCGCCCGAGTCTGTCGTTTGGATTTAGCATGTAACCCTAACCCTAACCCATGCCTAGCTTTAGCCATCTCCTTTGCCGCTAAGAGCCCGTGGGGAGCGCCACAATTTTTCCAGCGATTACATTTACTAAACATTCCTCTTGCTCCGTCTTTAATTTCTTGATAGAACCTGACCGGATTACGTTACATGCAGGAAATGATGATTTCCCGGAGTGTACGGATGGATAAGGACAGGCTAATAATGAAGTGGCTGTATGCTAAATAAAATAAAAAATACACCACATAACATTGGGTCCGGCCCTTCACTGTACGGCAATATCCCGGCTGCAAAGGACTGAGATTTACCCAAACAGGTCTTTACACTTTACACTTTATATAAGAACTCTATATAGCACTTTTATATAAGAACTCTATATAGCACTTTATATAAGAACTCTATATAGCACTTTATATAAGAACTATATATAGCACTTTATATAAGAACTCTATATAGCACTTTATATAAGAACTCTATATAGTACTTTATATAAGAACTCTATATATATATCTATATATGAAATTCAGTCGTCTGTATCAGCTAAATACTTTCCTACTCAACGAATGTTCACGCAGAGGACTTGCCTTCATTGAGAATTTTAATCTGTTCTGGAATAGGCATGAGCTTTTTGAAGGGAAAGGGCCACATCTGAACACTTACGGAGTAAAAGTGTTGATGGATAACCTTTCTTTTGCCCTGAGACCTCAGCCTGCGCAGCGCGTGCAGCCATCGAAAGGGAGGAAGCCGACTCTAAAAGTCTCTGCACCTCCACCACCTCGAAGGATCTCAACACCTCCACCACCTCGAAGGATCTCAACACCTCCACTGTCATCAGAAGCAGCTGCATCATCACCAGTAGCAGCACCAGCAGCACGTCCACCACCACCAACATCCTCATCCCCAGCCTGCTCCAAAGCAGCCACGCCTTCTTCACCTACAGCGCCTCTGAAGCCCCCATCCTCACCCCAGCCTACAGCAGACAGGCCTGTGCGGGGGTTTCCTCAACCACCTGTCCCTCCATCAAAGACTCCCTCGCCACCTCCCATGGACCTGTCTTGGGTCCCCCCTGCCACGTCCACTCCATCAAGAGAGAATGGGGACACGTCCCTTTGTTTTTCATCCCCGCCTTCACTGTTAGACCTACCTGAACACTCTGCAGGGCTAATAAAATCGGCGATGAAGACTATTCCTCTCACACCCATATTAGCTAGATCTAGAGTCCTGTCCAACATGCTAAACCACTCCCCATATGTACCTCCAAAACCACCTAGGGTTTTCAATTCACCTACAAAAACCACCTCAGCCAGTCCCTCCCCTAACCTCATGACCATTCCACCCCCACTTCCCCCTCGTTCAACACCCAAAACCTCTGCCTCAGCCCACCCCGGCCCTAACCCATCACCAAAAACCCCTCCACCTCCCTGCCCCCCTCGTTCAACACCCAAAAGCCACCCACCTCTCCATCCTCCTCCCCCGCCTTCCCCTTCCCCTCTTTTCTCTAAACACTAGGATGCACAGGGTCTCTGCTTCGCAGCCACTGGCAGTCTAGTTAGAGGAGAGACCCGGCTGGGGCCCTGTCATGAAGCCACCTGTGCCATTCCCTTAGTGATAACACAAAGAATACATTACAGAAAAACATCTGGAGTTAATCAGTCTAATCTGGAAAATCTAATTCTTGTTCCGTGTAAGAATCAGCCAACCACAACCGCTGATACTGAAACTTTGAAACTTGCTACGCTTAATGTCAGATCTCTTTGTAACAAGTCTTTTTTAATCAATAATTTTATTTGTTCTCATAATCTTGATCTTATGTTCATGGCTGAAACTTGGCTTGACCAAAATTCAGGAAATGCAGTTTTAATAGAAGCATCACCACCAAATTTCAAGTTTGAATCTGAAAGACGGGAAAACAAAACAGGAGGAGGCTTAGCTGCCATTTTTAGAGACCACTTTGTCTCCCATAGAATGTCTCTTGGGAAGTTTTTGTCATTTGAATATGTGTCTTTTAAAATACAACAAAAACAATCTCCTCCAATACTCTTCATTGTCCTATACAAGCCACCGCAGTCATGTCACAGTTTTATTGATAATTTGCTTTCAGTTGTATGCACAGATTTTGATAGTTTGGTTATTACAGGTGATTTTAATATTCATGTGGATAATGTTGATGACAGAAATGCAAATGAGCTGAGTTCTGTACTTGAATCCTTTGATCTCACTCAGCACGTAAGTGGCCCCACCCACAGCAGAGGGCACACTCTAGACCTGTTAGTTACAAAGGGGGTGAATATTTCAAATGTAAACGTGGTCGATGTTGCTCTTTCGGATAATTGTTGTGTTTTTTTTGACATGTGTTTCACTAACAAACCACCAGTGGACTCTGCAACTGTATGAAGAAGACACATAAATGAAAATACGAGTGAACTATTTATGGGAATGATAAACTTTGAGAATGCATCGTATTCTACTGTAGATGAACTGTTTAACTCTGTCACCTCTAGTGTTTTGAATGTTCTGGATACCGTTGCCCCTGTGAAGGTTAAAATAGTGAAAAATAAGCAGAAGGCGCCGTGGGCTAAAGCAGACTCGGTCAGGACACAAAAGAGAAAGTGCCGGAGGGCCGAGCGGAAGTGGCGCAAGTCCAACCTCCAGGTTGATTACGAGATCTTCAAAGATAAGTTGTGCAAGTTTAACCGGGTGCTACGTAGTACGAGAGAAAGGTATTTTTCTGAAATGATTAAAGGCTGCAGCAACAATCTGCGTGTTCTGTTCTCAACAGTTAATAGATTAACAAACCCCCCTGTTCAAATGCCATTAGAGCTTACTTCCAAACGTAAATGCAATGAGTTTGCTAATTTTTTCAATGACAAGGTTCAAGGCATCAAAAACGCCAATGGGCCTCATTCACGAACGGTTCTTAGGAACAGATTTGTACGTAAATCCTACTTACGCGGTTTTTACGAAGAAAGTGGCATTCACGAATATTTCTCGTAACCAGAATTTCACTTGGGCAAGTACAAATCCTACGAGTCCTCAGGAGCACTCGTACGCATTCAGTGCCGACATGTTCACACGCCGGGGTTGTCCTCTTTGGTGAAGTTGAATAAAAATACAACATTCCAGTGATATGTCCGTCATATCGATGTATGTATTTATTTATTTGTAGTAATCTTTATTAGTAATCTTTATTTATATACCGCCTTTTTCACTGCAGATCTGGCCTACTTTTTAATTCATTTTGAAATGAAATGTGCCAACGCTTTATCAAATACATTGGAAATCTTGCCGTGTATTAGTGACCCCTTCCTATTTATAGGGGGCATTTCTTTATCCACGGGCCACAGAACAACGGCATATATACTGCTGCTGCAGGAGGTTACTGGGTCCGCGCTGAGTCTCTGCGCTGGTCTCTCCTATGGATCTATACGGGTCTGCACTGGTCTCTCCCATGGATCTATACGGGTCTGCACTGGTCTCTCCCATGGATCTATACGTCTGCGCTGGTGTCTCCCATGGATCTATACGGGTCTGCGCTGGTCTCTCCCATGGATCCATACGGGTCCGCGCTGGTCTCTCAAGTCTGGTCTATGCGGTCTCTCTTCGGTCCGCGCTGGTCTCTGCGCACCGGTCTCTCCAGTCAGGTGTCTCCAGTCTATGCGGTCTCTCCTGTCCGCGCTGGTTTCTGTGTGCTGGTCACTCCAGTCTCTCCTCGGGTCTGCATTGGTCTCAGCGCTGGTCCGCGCTGGATCTCCTCCCAGGGTCCAAAATATTTTGAGATTAATCTCAAAACATTTTGAGATTCATCTTTAAAATAATACATAATATATTTAGGCCGAGCCAATACGAAGTATTGGGGAGGCCTATTGTTATTCACCGGTTTCATATTATTCTTTTTTTTCCGCATCTTCAATTCGATTTTTGACCCTGAAGACATGCACGAAAGTCTGCACATGGGGGGTCTAAAACGACCGGTCCGGCGAAAAATTTGATAAAATGAACGTTTCCAGATTGTCCGACGCTCGCCGACTCTATAACGCCCCCTAGAAATTTCATTTTTTTTGACCCTCTGGGGATTTTTTTTCAAATATTGGAGTAGGTACACGAAATTCGGATGAGTGATAGATCTCTATGAGACGAGCATAAAAGCCGTTCTAAGCACATGTCTGGGACCAACAGGAAGTCGGCCATGAGGGGCCGAAGTTTCGCCACTAATTTGACTTTT
Source organism: Knipowitschia caucasica (assembly GCA_964034765.1). Taxonomy (NCBI): domain Eukaryota; kingdom Metazoa; phylum Chordata; class Actinopteri; order Gobiiformes; family Gobiidae; genus Knipowitschia; species Knipowitschia caucasica. The sequence continues at coordinate 4,945,269 of OZ035835.1, read as the reverse complement.
CATTTATAAATTCGAACTAGTCCCTGGTTTTTCATCACACAGAGTTCTACCACGTCATTTCCCGCTCTGGACGGATTGAAGTTATATAATCATCGAAAAAAAGTTAGAAAATCTTCACCGTTTTCGTCCCTCGCCATGGCGAATAAGGCCTTCGTTTTGGCCATTTTCGCTGAGCCCTGAGGGCCACAGGCTCAGACCTACAGAGCTGAGACTCACATCAGTAATATTAGGTTATGGCCTGAACGCAATGACACTAAAATCATTCGCCCAATTTGAGCTCTTTAGCGCCACCTGTCGGAAAGTAATAGGGCACTAGTGCTCGGATCGGCCCGAAAATCGCTGAGTGTATTCTCTGGACCGACACGAGCAAAACATTACATTACGCAAAAGTTGTAAGTCCTACACCTGACCACTGGGGGCGCTGGAAAGTGAATAAATGAGCTTTTTAGGGCAAAATGTTTGTCCGATGAGGCTAAAAATGAATTCAGAAATACAACGTATGACCCTGAACACAACGATATGCAACACACAACTGTGAGTGCAACAGCGCCACCTACAGGCAGTTCAATGTGTTGCATTTTTGGCTTCGTACTAGTCCCTGGATTTTCATCGCACAGACTTCTACCATGTCATTTCTATATCTGGACGGATTGAAGTTATGTAATCATCGCATAAAAATGTTGTTATCGTTTTCATGCAAGGTAGTGGGGAATTTCTCCATGTTTGATGCTCTCCTGACCACAGGCTCAGACCTACAGAGCTGAAACTCACATCACTAACAGTTGGTAATGACCTGAGAGTAATGGTGTGAAAACACACACCTAATATGACTCTACAGCGCCACCTATGTAAGGCTTCTGACCTAAACTTTTCCGATCTTCACCAAAGTTGCAAAATCAAATCTTTACATCTGTACGAGCAAAATACTACTCTACGTAGAGGGTGCATGTCCCGGAGGTGACCACTAGGGACGCACTTTATCATATAAATGAGCTTTTATATATGTAATCCTGGTCAGATCGGGCTGCCAATTCGTCTGCGTGACGCTTGTGGGACTGGCGCCCAGGAGGCGGTCGCAAGAGGGGCGAGGCCTTTCATCGCCGCTTGCGGCTTTAATTTTAAATTAAGCTCATAACATTTTGAGATTAATCTCATCATATTCTTAGATTAATCTCATAATTTTGCTAGTTCGACTTTATAATCATAATATTTCGACTTTTAAGTCAACATTTTATAACTTTATTCTCAGTCTGGCAAAAGCCTGCTTTAGGCCTGTTGCTGTTTCCTCTGGCGTCTGCACACGGCCCTGCAGTCCCTTATATGGGCATTAGTGGGCGGTTACTTATGCTAAGTACCTATGGTAATGAAGCACCGGGCACGCGCGCTGTACTTACGAGGAAATGGGATTCATCAATTTGAGAGAACAGCTGCGAACAATTCAGCGGCTTACGAGTGCGTTGATGAATCCCACGTGGGGACTTCTTAGAAATCTACTTAAGGACAACTTGAGAAGAAAGTTGAGTAGTTTCTTACGAAGTTATTCGTGAATGAGGCCCATTGTCTCCAATCCACAGATAACCATCCAACAGCCAGAAAGGCTCTCTGAGCTAACTCACTTTGCACCTGTAAATGATCAAACTGTCCAAGAGATAATCTCCAGTTTGAGCTCCTCCACATGCAGCTTGGATGTACTACCCACTAGATTTCTGAAGTCTGTTCTGAGCAGTCTGTTACCTTCACTCACACAGATAGTAAACATGTCCCTTCATTCTGGAATATTCCCAAAGGCCCTGAAAACTGCAGTAATCAGGCCCCTGCTAAAAGAGAGCAGTCTCGATGCTACGGTACTTAACAACTATCGTCCCATCTCAAATCTGCCATTTATGGGGAAAGTCCTTGAAAAGGTTGTCTACCTACAGCTTACTAGATTTCTTATAATCAACAACTCATTTGATATGTTTCAGTCCGGCTTTAGACCCCACCACAGCACTGAGACTGCTCTTGTTAAGGTTACAAACGATATCCGGCTGAACACTGACGCAGGCAAAGTCTCAATCCTAATCCTGTTAGATCTGAGTGCTGCCTTTGACACTGTCGACCATGAGATCCTCTTACAAAGATTAGAGGACTGGGTTGGAGTCGCTGGCACCGCCCTAAGTTGGTTTAGGTCTTACCTTGAGGACAGGAAGTACTTTGTGGAGATTGGAAACTGTGTCTCAGATCATATGGCCCTGACCTGTGGAGTACCACAGGGGTCGATCCTGGGACCTCTTCTGTTCAATCTCTACATGCTGCCGTTAGGTCAGTTAATACGCAGAAACAAAGTTTCCTATCATAACTATGCAGACGACACTCAGATCTATGTCTCACTGACTGCAGGAGAACATGGACCAGTGGACTCACTCCTTCACTGTATCCAACAGATCAGTGAGTGGATGCAAAATAACTTCCTTCAGCTAAACACAGACAAAACTGAAATGATTGTCTTTGGTCCCCAGAAACAAAGAGAGAGCGTCATCTGTCACCTACAGTCTCTCTCCCTAAAACCTTCAAACAAGGTCAGAAATCTAGGGGTAATACTGGACCCAGACTTAAATTTTAATAGCCACATCAAATCAGTAACATCAGCAGCTTTTTACCATCTAAAAAACATTGCCAGGATCAAAAACATAGTGTCTAAAGCAGACCTGGAGATTCTTATCCATGCATTTGTCTCCAGTAGGTTAGACTACTGCAATGGCCTGCTCATAGGTCTGTCCAAACAGGCTGTAAAACAGCTGCAGTACATTCAAAATGCAGCAGCTCGAGTCCTGACTAGAACCAGGAAGTACGACCACATTAGTCCAGTGCTCAGGTCTCTGCACTGGCTTCCTGTGGCTCAGAGAATAGACTTTAAAACAGCTCTGCTTGTGTACAAGTCTCTACATGGCCTCGCACCAAAATATATTAGTGACATGTTAGTCCCATATGAACCAGCCCGGACTCTGAGGAGCACAGGGACTGGACTCCTGTTAGTGCCCAGAGTCAGAACTAAACATGGGGAGGCTGCTTTTCAGATTCATGCTGCTAAAATCTGGAACAGTCTTCCTGAAGATGTGAGACAGGCCTCCTCTCTGACAATGTTTAAAACCAGGTTAAAGACAGTTCTGTTTAGCTGTGCATACAACTGAGGGATTTTATATTTGTATCTTTCTTTTTAATGTTCTGTGATAATTTATGATTTTAATGCTTTCTTGTTTTGTTCAGCACTTTGAATTGCCTGGTGTATGAATTGTGCTATATAAATAAACGTGCCTTGCCTTGCCTTATATAGCACTTTATATAAGAACAAACTGTCTTCACCTCGTCGTTGTCCTCTGGGAGGGGCAGTGGAGGTGGGGGGTGGCGCTTGGGGGTTCTCACTGGACGCTGAGGCTTCTTCAGAGGCCTCTCAGGTCGACTGGGACAGCTGCCTGTGAGGAAGAGGAAGTGAGGAAGAGGAAGTGAGGAAGGGGACAGCACCACAGAGCAGACTATGAGTCGTGTTACTGTAGCTGTAAAAGTAATCCAGCTCTGAGGAGATTAGAAAGATACATTCCACCCTCTCTCTATGACTTTACTCTCTCTGCATCTCTCTCCCTCTTTGTCTCTCTCTCTCTCTGTCTATCTATCTATTTACAGTGCCTTGCGAAAGTATTTGGCCCCCTTGAACCTTTCAACATTTTGCCACATTTCAGGCTTCAAACATAAAGATATAACATTTTAATTTTTTGTCATGAATCAACAACAAGTGGGACACAATCGTGAAGTGGAACAAAATTTATTGGATAATTCAAACTTTTTTAACAAATAAAAAACTGAAAAGTGGGGCAATATTATTCGCCCCCTTTACTTTCAGTGCAGCAAACTCACTCCTGAAGTTCAGTGAGGATCTTTGAATGATCCAATGTTGTCCTAAATGACTGATGATGATAAATAGAATGCACCTGTGTGTAATCAAGTCTCCGTATAAATGCACCTGCTCTTTGATAGTCTCAGGGTTCTGTTTAAAGCGCAGAGAGAACCATGAAGACAAAAGAACACACCAGGCAGGTCCGAGATACTGTTGTGGAGAAGTTTAAAGCCGGATTTGGATACAAAAAGATTTCCCAAGCTTTAAACATCTCAAGGAGCACTGTGCAAGCAATTATATTGAAATGGAAAGAGTATCAGACCACTGCAAATCTACCAAGACCCGGCCGTCCCTCCAAACTTTCATCTCAAACAAGGAGAAGACTGATCAGAGATGCAGCCAAGAGGCCCATGATCGCTCTGGATGAACTGCAGATAACTACAGCTAAGGTGGGAGAATCTGTCCATAGGACAACAATCAGTCGTGCACTGCACAAATCTGGCCTTTATGGAAGAGTGGCAAGAAGAAAGCCATTTCCCAAAGATATCCATAAAAAGTCTCGTTTAAAGTTTGCCACAAGCCACCTGGGAGACTCACCAAACATGTGGAAGAAGGTGCTCTGGTCAGATGAAACCAAAATCCAACTTTTTGGCCACAATGCAAAACGATATGTTTGGCGTAAAAGCAACACAGCTCATCACCCTGAACACACCATCCCCACTGTCAAACATGGTGGTGGCAGCATCATGCTTTGGGCCTGCTTTTCTTCAGCAGGGACAGGGAAGATGGCTAAAATTGATGGGAAGATGGATGGAGCCAAATACAGGACCATTCTGGAAGAAAACCTGTTGGAGTCTGCAAAAGACCTGAGACTGGGACGGAGATTTATCTTCCAACAGGACAATGATCCAAAACATAAAGCCAAATCTACAATGGAATGGTTCACAAATAGACGTATCCAGGTGTTAGAATGGCCAAGTCAAAGTCCAGACCTGAATCCAATCGAGAATCTATGGAAAGAGCTGAAGACTGCTGTTCACAAACGCTCTGCATCCAACCTCACTGAGCTCGAGCTGTTTTGCAAGGAAGAATGGGCAAGAATTCCAGTCTCTCGATGTGCAAAACTGATAGAGACATACCCCAAGCAACTTGCAGCTGTAATTGCAGCAAAAGGTGGTGCTACAAAGTGTAAGCGCAAGGGGGCCGAATAATATTGCACGCCCCACTTTTCAGTTTTTTATTTGTTAAAAAAGTTTAAATTATCCAATAAATTTTGTTCCACTTCACGATTGTGTCCCACTTGTTGTTGATTCTTGACAAAAAAAAAATTATTTATATCTTTATGTTTGAAGCCTGAAATGTGGCGAAATGTTGAAAGGTTCAAGGGGGCTTGTATATATCTATTTTCTATCTCCAATGGATTAAGGGGAAGAAAATGGATGGATGGATATTATTGTTATTCTATATCTACTGTATCTATCTCTTCATCTGTCTGTCTCTCTAGTTCTATTTCTATCTATCTAGATTCCCAGAGTGCACTTGTGTAGCATTTGTTGTGTGCGCTCTCCTGTGCTAGACAAAATCCAATTGGGGCACCAAAGCTTACTATCATTTCTACATCGATAGTAGAAACGCCTGGAAGCTCGACAAACCCGTCCCCTATCCCGAGACACTGACCGAGGTACTCCCCCCTCGACACGGGTCCAGAGCTGAGGATGTGGTGGTGGTGGGACGGCGGCGGCTCGTAGCTGTCGTCGTGGTCCTCCCGTGGGTCTGCGTACATCTCATTATCCTGGAATCACACAAAAACAGCAAAAAACGTGAAGTTTATTTGAGTCGATTCTGCCTTAACCCTTTAACTTTCACTCCTTGAATTTCTTTTATTGCTTTTCCAAGATGCAGGAGAACTGAGAACATACATATTTAGTTTTTATGTTTTTTCTTCTGGGCGTCTGTGCTTAGACTGCTGCCCCCACGACCCGGCAACGGATGAAGCAGAAGAAATGGATGGATGGTGGTTTTTTTCTTTCTGAACCCCTAGTTTTTCAATTATAGGCTTTTACCAAATGGTTCAGATGCAGCTTGATGGTAAAAGTGCCTTAAAGCAAGTGATTAGAGGAAAATGCGGATCCACCAAACGGTTTAGCAAAACATTAAAGGGTTACAACTAGATTTACCAACGGGACACTGAGTAAATTGATCTAGTTTGAAAAAGATGCTAGAAATTTCTCCCTTGGATACTTTTTTGCAGTGTACTTTATATAGAAGAGGTTCGCAAACTACTGTATTTAAAATCCTAAAACCGTCTCATGTCATCATCGGTCCGTCCTTACCCGACTGTGTCAACCCAAGATCATAAATGTGACCCTGTTTTATAAGGTTCATTATTTATTCTTTTCAACGTCACAAAACTGTCGACTCGCCAAAGACGGAGCAAAGAATCAAATTGTTCAAACACAGGACTTGGTCTTTCTCTGGTCTCTGTCTAGTCTTTTTCTGGTTTCCCTCTGGTCTCTCTCTGGCCTCTCTCTGGTCTCTCTCTGGTCTCCCTCTGGTCTCTCCCTGGTTTCTCTCTGGTCTCTCTCTGGCCTCTCTCTGGTTTCTCTCTGGTCTCTCTCTGGTCCCTCTCTGGTCTCTCTCTGGTTTCTCTCTGGTTCTGGGCCTCTCTCTCTGGTCTCTCTCTGGTTCTCTCTCTGGTCTCTCTCTGGTCTCTCTCTGGTCTCTCTCTGGTCTCTCTCTGGTCTCTCTCTGGTCTCTGTCTAGTCTTTCTCTGGTTTCTCTCTGGTCCCTCTCTGGTCCCTCTCTGGTTTCTCTCTGGTCTCTCTCTGGCCTCTCTCTGGCCTCTCTCTGGTCTCTCTCTGGTTCTTCTCTGGTCTCTCTCTGGTTCTTCTCTGGTCTCTCTCTGGTCTCTCTCTGGTCTCTCTCTGGTTCTCTCTCTGGTCTCTCTCTGGTCTCTCTCTGGTCTCTCTCTGGTTCTTCTCTGGTCTCTCTCTGGTCTCTCTCTGGTCTCTCTCTGGTCTCTCTCTGGTCTCTCTCTGGTCTCTCTCTGGTCTCTCTCTGGTTCTTCTCTGGTCTCTTAATGTGAGTCTTTTCTGACATGTCTTATTTTCCATGGCTCAGTTTCTGTTCCTAGAAACTGGAGAATGTAAATTTCAAACCTCAGAATAATTTAACAATGTGATAAAAACCTAATTTAACTCGTTACTCGTTACGTCTTTCTCTATAAAAACCAATAGTCCTCATTTCATGGCTTTAGTATCACAACAAAACTGTTGAACTAGTTCAAAATCATATTTGTCAAACTAATTTCATACATTCCTTTATCCTTTTTTTTCCTGTAAATCGTTCCTAAATTGAGCAGTTCCTCTCACTCATGAGGAGGTGTGTTTTTTATTGTTTACATTTGTCACAGTTTTACCATAATAATATTCTGTATGTTTGTACTATGTACAGTACGTATATGTGACTGTATTTTTGTTGCACAATTCTGTAGAATTGCAAAGAGCAGCAAATATGTGAAATACACACAGTACACACAGTACACACATACATACAGTACATATACAAACATACAGTACACACATACATACAGTACATATACAAACATACAGTACACACATACATACAGTACATATACATACATATATACATACAGTACACACAGTACACACAGTAAACACATACATACAGTACACACATACATACAGTACATATACATACATATATACATACAGTACACACATACATACAGTACACACATACATACAGTACATATATACATACAGTACACACATACATATATAGATACACACATACATACAGTACACACATACATACAGTACATATACATACATATATACATACAGTACACACATACATATATAGATACACACATACATACAGTACATATACATACATATATACATACAGTACACACATACATACAGTACACACATACATATATAGATACACACATACATACAGTACAATACATACATATATACATACAGTACACACATACATATATAGATACACACATACATAAAGTACATATACATACATATATACATACAGTACACACATACATACAGTACACACATACATATATAGATACACACATACATACAGTACACACATACATACAGTACATATACATAGATACACACATACAGTACACACATACATACATAGATACACACATACATCCATATATACATATAGTACACACATACATACAGTACATATACATATACATACATATATACATACAGTACACACATACATATATAGATACACACATACATACAGTACATATATGTCAGCTACCTCTCTAAATACAGTCTTTGTGTAACTTTACAAGGAGATGGCCACAGTTACAGTTATATCACTATAACCTTCAGCTTCTATAAGACCAGGGATGTCAAACTGATCCTCAAAGGGTGAGGCTCCAGGTTTTCATTCCAACTAAGCAGGAGCACACCAGACTCCGCCCATTTCCTCTTGTGAGTCCAGTCTTAACCTGGAGACCTGAGGAAATGGGTGGAGTCTGGTGTGACCCGGAACCAGAGCCCCACAATTCTACACACCGTCCCTTTAAGAAATCTGTGTTCATAAAAAAGTAAATGTAAAGGTGCACTTTATTAATCTCCGTAGGAAAATTCATCCTCTGCATTTGACCCATCCTGATGACACTAACGTCAGGAGCAGTGGTCGCCGTGGTAACAGCGCCAGGGAACCCATCTCCAGATGTTGATGCTGGGCTTGGGCAGGACCTAGTGTGCATGTTTTTAGTGGTAGGGGAAACCAACGCAAGCACGGGGAGAACATGCAAACTCCACACAGAAAGACCCAATTCCGACCCAAATTTTTTTCTTTTTTTTTTTCTTAAAGTGTAAAATATAGAATCAATGTGCGGCAATGTGAGAGCTGCGGTTTGGACTCACGTAGTCGGGGTCAGAACTGTCGCTGTCCTCTCGGTCTTCTCCTGAAACTCAAGGAAAGGCAGATTTATTTGTATTGCACAGTTCATACACAAGGCAACGCAAAACAGTATCACACAAAGCATTCAAATGTGCGATTGTTTTGTTTTTTAGGATTTTAATCAGTGATGAAAACAGGAGCAGTCGTGTGAGTCTCTTTTAAACTAAACTAAACTAAACATGATCATTTAGATATTATTTATGATCAAAACAGTGCCATTTAAGCTGAGATTGTGCTGAACATGTCTGGTCTGTACAGTTATTATCCCACAGTGAGGAAGTTACAAATCTATTATTCTGACTTTTGTGAATTTACGAAACTTGGGGAAATTATACTATTTTTTCAAGCTCTGAGGAGATTATTTAAAGGACACAGCTCCATCTCTCAATGACTTAGAATTATATATTTATCTGTCTCTGTCTCTCTCTGTGTCTCTCTCCGTCTATGTCTCTGTCTCTCTCTGTCTCTCTCCCTCTTTGTCTCTGTCTCTCTCTCTCTGTCTCTCTCCCTCTATGTCTCTGTCTCTCTCTCTGTCTCTCTCCCTCTATGTCTCTGTCTCTCTCTCTGTCTCTCTCTCTGTCTCTCTCCCTCTATGTCTCTGTCTCTCTCTCTGTCTCTCTCTCTGTCTCTCTCCCTCTATGTCTCTGTCTCTCTCTATGTCTCTCTCCCTCTATGTCTCTGTCTCTCTCTGTCTCTCTCCCTCTTTGTCTCTGTCTCTCTCTCTGTCTCTCTCCCTCTATGTCTCTGTCTCTCTCTCTGTCTCTCTCCCTCTATGTCTCTGTCTCTCTCTCTGTCTCTCTCTCTGTCTCTCTCCCTCTATGTCTCTGTCTCTCTCTCTGTCTCTCTCTCTGTCTCTCTCCCTCTATGTCTCTGTCTCTCTCTATGTCTCTCTCCCTCTATGTCTCTGTCTCTCTCTGTCTCTCTCCCTCTATGTCTCTGTCTCTCTCTGTCTCTCTCCCTCTATGTCTCTGTCTCTCTCTCTGTCTCTCTCCCTCTATGTCTCTGTCTCTCTCTCTGTCTCTCTCCCTCTATGTCTCTCTCTCTCTCTGTCTCTCTCCCTCTATGTCTTTGTCTCTCTCTCTCTGTCTCTCTCCCTCTATGTCTTTGTCTTTCTCTCTCTGTCTCTCTCCCTCTATGTCTTTGTCTCTCTCTCTGTCTATCTCTCTCTGTCCGTCTCTCTCTGTCTCTCTCCCTCTCTCTCCCTCTCTGTATCTCTGAACTAAACTTATTGAACTAAACATCATATTTCAGATATTTTACACCAAATCAGTGCAATTCAAGCTGAGATTTAGGATTCTAATTATTATAATTTAGAGAATGAGTAAAAGTAAAAGTAAAACTCAATAACTCGTTTGAAAATGCGTTAATCCACCTCCTCCAGCAGCGTGGACGCGGAGACTGTTACCTCTGTCTGTCTGTCTGTCTGTGTCTCTCTCTCTCTTTCTGTCTCTCTCTCTCTCT